>CM076582.1:507560498-507974584 GCA_034641835.2 Pinus albicaulis
TGTTCTTTTATTGATCAAAATCAAACGTAGGTTCAACAATAATTTTGGGTGTCATAAATATGTTACATTTTGGTGTTTATTTTTTTCGTAGTTATGATCATTTTCATTTGAATCTAGGTACAATTCTTGTCACTGTAATTGTTTTGGTTACTGTTAAATACTTTTCAAGCACAAATAGTGATCACTTTGTTCTAATTTTGAATTTGTTTACCAGTTTTGTCAAATTCTCTAAAATGATGTTTTGCATAAGATTTCGAGGATATGTTTTGTGTTTTTACCTATATACATTGTTTATTTTCACACGATATTTAGCCTGTGACATGACTTGCTTCACCATATTAATTTTTTGGGAGCATTCTTATCCATATAATCTTTTTTCACTTCACATACTCAAATTTGCATGTTCACACACATTTCTGTCCCCATAGACATCTTCAATACACATACTTTTCGCAAAGAAATTGTTACGAATGCACAAGTTTTTCATGTCTATACACATTATTCCCTCTGCATATTTGTTTAATGCATTCTAATCCCATATAACACTTCTACATAACTTGATAATAAATTGATTATTTCCATATTGATTCCATCTTCTGCAAAGTTATTAAACTTGCATTTTTCCCATTCCAGATGCAATATGTGTAGTTGGCGGGTATACATTAGCTCTACACACATATTCATTTAACAAACTTTAATTAATATATGTCTTGGATTCACACATTTCTTATTTAAAATATCACTCAATTGAAAGTTATTGTAATAATATTTTCTTCTTGAATCTAGAAGCAGACTCGAGGAGGTTGGGTCAATAATCAAAGGCATTTATATAAAGTATTTATTCAAATTGCAAAAAAACATGGATGCACATTTATTTGTTCGCACAAACTTTAACTCTTAGATACATTGGATATTCTGACATATTTTTGCACAGATCCCTTATTTTTACCAATGTTAGTGCTAGTAATCTTTTTTCAAACAAAGGAACTTGCAACATAGGTCAATAAACATTAGAAAATGAGCAAGAATATTTTTTTTCATGTTTTTTATATGTAAATGGCATTATAAATCTAAATACAATTATCAGGAGACATTCTTGAATCCATACACTTCTTGCATAGGTCTATATGCCATATTTATTTTTCCATGTTTCTATATGAGTAGTTATTATAGTATATAGAGAATATAACCTCCAATTACATTACACAAAAGTGGATTTGAAAATGATTCTAATCTATGTGACTATGTGAGGCGAGCCATAATTAATTTTTTAATACTAGATGTTGAAATTTTTGCACTACACTTAGTATCCTTCGTTGCAGGTTCCCGAATTAATCACTAAAAAATCCAATGGAAATATGTAATGTAGGGAAATTTTTATTAGTTTGGTTATCGAAATCTTGTATTTATATTTTTTAATCTTTTAAAATTTGAGAAATGTTATATATTTAAATCATTTGTTTTTAATTTAGTTAATTTCGTTGTACGGAGTGTGCAAATGAAGACGAAGCTTTTATTGTGCTTCTTCTCTACTCCACACAATGAAAGCTTCTTCCTCACCTCCGCATTTTTCACCTTGAAAGAATAACACTAATTATTTATATATATGTCAAAATCCAATGTAAGCTAAGGTACTTGTTATACAATAACACTTCAAAATAATGATTCAATCGAAATCCATTCACATCAAATGAATTACAATTTTAATTTTAGATATGGTAATATATTTAGCAAGATGGAAACAATTTCTATTATTTTCATTGTAATGATACAAAATATATGTTTTATTATCAATTATGAAATTTTGGGTGTTTTAATGTGTGAAAAAATGAATGTGTAGAAAAGGATTATGTGCAGAGAACCTTTACATTGTACTTTTTGCATCTCTGCACACATTTCCCCATCGCACAAATCAATTCCATGTAACTTTTCTTCTACACATTTAAATTTCATATGTCTCTATCATGGGTTATAAATCTGTACTTCATTTTGTTCTTTTGACAAACTCGAATTAGTGGTATCACAACAATCTATTTTTTCTTTCTCTTTTTGGGCATGTCTCCAAGGCATTGACTTTCATGATTTTTGGACACATGCGAAATGTCACATAAAATTAATCAAGTTTCAGTGGCACGCATTAACATCCATTGAAAAATTAATTATAGCTTACTTCTATGACTAGAAAAATCTACATTGTCGCTAATCTAAATATGATTCTTAAATTTGTATAGACATAATACAAGGGATGTGATAGTGAAAGTAGTACTTAATCGACACATAATCAATAAATTGTTCATGTTCTTAAAATGATTTAATCTAATTCATTGTGTAATGATTATTAGTTTTTAAAAAAGCAACAAGGTGTAGAGCACTCTGCACTTGGCATTAAAAATAAAATGTAAAATGTTTTGGATTTTTTCGCACATAATTAGTTCATTGTTCACACTGAACTGATTATCCATCAAAAAAAATTCTAAGAATGGCACGTGATGCCATGTAGAAAACACCAGCTCAACCATCAATTTATTCCATGGTAGAGCTAGTTGATCACGTGTGAAGACAATATTTCTGTGCAATTGTAATGACACCTTGTACGCCATTTGTCATGATGGTAGTGAATTCATAATTATTTTAGTTCATAAATTCTTTCTACTTGGTACATTTATATCGGCGATATTAAAGTAGGAACAATTTTCGAAGTAAAAGAATGAGTTGGTTTTGGAATTTTGATATTTATTTCCATTACTTCCCTTAAATTCCCACTTTGGTATTTTCAATTGTTATTTATTGAGAGTGTTTTTTATAACATATCTCACATGCTAGATAATAAAAATTACCAATTATATATCATATCGAGAAATATATAGTTAAACGACATTAAGAATATTTAAATGGCTAGCAGAGGACTGAAAAAAATTATTTGCACTAAGATAATTAACTCACTTGCTCTTATCCATGAGGACTTTCACTGGTTGAGCACATATAGGTAGTATGTGAACCCACCAACAAAGGATAAGAATAACAATAGGATTTGTAGTAGATAATTGAAAAATGCAACGTGTATTCCAAAAGTATATGATTTTAGACAGATAAATAAACACATTTAACATAAAGTTGTTCGCTAAGATATTAATTCATGGTTGGTAGCATTAGTCGCTGAGTATTTTTTTGAGAAATCGTGAATGCAGAAGACAGTTGTCATTGTTGGGTCAGAATTGTGAATTTCAGATAAATCATACTTCCCTAGACAGGTGCTAGTCTAGAACAATAGATTAAAGACTATATGACTATTTTTCCTAGCTTAGAATAAACACACAGAGAAGATTGGATGCTTACTTGGTCAGTTGCCTCCAAATGGCTCCTTCTTTCACTTCGGTTGTAGCTTCAAATTCAAGAGGTTTGTGCGGAATGATTCCTGCAAGAAAAAACACTGAAATTGTAGAAGATGCAATAATATAGATGTCTATTAAAGTTATTTTTCTAAATCAGTAAAGCATAAACCATATACATCAACTAAGATCTTACAATATGGAAAAATCAAAGCCAATACAGATGCATATAGGGAAAAATAAGCAATATTCTTTATTGATGATAAAAGGAGAGGTTACAACCAAGTGAATGATTTGAAGTGACCCTTCCAGCAACATCTCCAAGCCTCATCACAATATAAATCTCTCCAGCAGTAGCTACACAAATCTAGCTCTCAATTGAAAATTCTCCAGCATTTCTCTACTCAAATTCTTCCTTCTCAAGCACTCAAATCTGTGCTCAATTTATAGATGAACTGTAGGTTTTTTTGCAATCAATGACTTTCCAATAATAAGGAAGACATGTTTCCAATCATTTATATGTCAAATGGACACTTGGATTCAAAGCTTGACACATGTGAACTCTTCTAGAAGGCACTGGCCAAGTGGAGATTCCGAAACAATGAGAATTTCGCTCCCAATGTGACCAACACACCTGTGAATGTCAGGAAGTGCTTTGCAGAGCAGCCTTGCATGGGGTTACTTGCATATGCAATGCACTTAGCCCCCTTAGAGCCTGTGATGGTGAGCTCTCATATGCTATATAATAAGCTTCAAACCTTGGAAATCTTTTCTTGATGAAAGTCTTGCTTGATTTGTCTTGTTCTTGTATTAGGGCATGTAGCAACCGAAATGATAGGGAATGATAGACCCTTGATCATTGGTCCTAGAGATGATGTCCAGTTAACCAGTTCATTGGGAATGGTGCCCAAATTGACCTATAACAATTACCCCTAAAGCATGAGATCCAAATAATAAAAAAATTTTATTGAAATGCTTTACACTGTGATGGGCTGGAGATGAAGCGGAGTGGTCACCTACATCAATATTACAATACATTACTTCATGATATATCCTCTTTGAACATAATTACTGAGGGTAGGAATTCCCATATTCAGCACATAAAAAAATATAATAACATGTACATAATTCAGAAAGTCGTCTTCATTGGAATGTTGCCCAGATGCAGACATGCCTACAGATATAGGCCCATGTTTGGATGACAATCTGTATGTAAGGTCACTGTACAGATGATGTGTACAACAATCCTAAAATCGCAGCCCAGATGGCTAAAACTAGATCCTAGGTCTTCTTATCTCGTTCACTCGATCATTTGGGTACAAGTCTAGCCATGTGAATATATGATTTGTAGTCGAAAATCGAAAGACATCATTTGATTACCAGCCAATGATGTGATTTGTTAAAAAACATGAGAGAACCACCATTAATGTCAATGGCCCTCAAGGTACTGCAGTACATTTCATAAGGCATGAATAGATGATTTGATGTCGAATGCCAAACAAAATATTTCGGTCAAAGGTCCAGAAGCAAGGATCTTGACAATGCTGTAACAAGCCTCATGGTACTGGAAAATGATGTTTCTAAGTGAACTTCCTGGATATTGATTTGTCATCGACAAGAAGTCACCTTATTGCAAAATAGGAGCTACTAATTTCGGAGACAAGAGTATGACTTAATATAGCAATTTTTAGGGATGACGATCATGAGAATGAAGGTTTATGAGTATTGCAAAAGGGTGAAGTATTCACTAGATGACTTCTCTTGAACATATCGGCGACACTATGATGAGTTGGCAGCATTGACCCAAAACCAAAGTGAAGGTATGATGAACCATAGGTGTAAATGAACCGTCAAGATGATTACCCAACCCAAACAGTCATGGACATGGAGTGAAAGAAGTGTCATGTTCAAGAGCGACATGCTACCATAAAGAATTATTGCTCGTTTTTCCCAAATTTTCCCTGGTCATTTTTCAACCAGTACCTCTTTATTTGTTAACAAGCTTGAGTAGGATAACATTTACTTGATCTATAATTCAACCCTTCGGGCGAATACAGTTTCGCTATTTAATAATTTAACGATTCTAGCGATGAATGAAACTCGATTCTTGCCATGATCGACAAGCCCGTCGCTATTTTATGTTTTAAAGAGTTTAATGACAGTGATAGCCCAGTCCTTTTTCATATTTAGAGAGTCTAAAAAATAGGATGAAAGAGAACTCCATAAGTAGTTTTTCGTAAATTTGTCACTCAGATCCGAAAAAGTGTAAAATAATATATGAGAGAAACTCTTTGGTCATGTTTAACCAAGGTATTCCTTTTTCATAAATAATCTATCTCAGTCTAGAAAAGGGTTAAACTTTACTAAGTAGATATCAATTCATTTACTTTAACGAGCTCGAAAAGACAAGTGCTTGGCAATATTTTCACAGTATCAGAGTCTTCAAAGAGCTGAAAGAAGACTCCATGGGTTCCTTTTTTGTTGTTATCGAAGCTCAAAAAAGAGATAAAAGTGTGCTTCAAATCCTTCTTCGTTTTTAACAAAGCTTGAAAAATAAGGAGGAAAAGTATGCTTTGTGGCCAAGTCATTCCTTGAATAAATCTGCACGACTAATCTATTTATCAGTTGTATTTTTTGTTCAGAACAACATCAAATGGATTAAAAATACATGTTTCATGATAAAAACATAATAAAACTATAGCCATAGCAATAAATTTAACTTGCAAATAATTAAATGACTATTTAAAAGTAGTTTCACTATTCATTTTCATCATTCCATAGTTACCATTTACATTTTAGAGCTCTGAACCTGATTTTTCCCCCGGACTTCAGTCATTGATTGTGATCATTTCTGTAGACCAATTTCGTCATTTTTTGATCCAAGATAGTACCATGAACCTCTTCTTTCCCTTAATATTCATTTCATCTCCAATTTCTGCAAATTTTTAGTGTTTTAAGGCCCCTAAGGTAAATTCTGCCCAAAATGAGGGCAACACACCCCTTAATGTCGAAACCTGTGTTGCATAGTAGGTACAATGAAGGGTACTTGCATGTGCAACACTTTTTCTCAACCCATTGAGTGCATTGGGTGCAATTCAAGTTTTTGATTTTCATGTTGTGCCCAAAATTTACCTAGTTTATTGCAATGAATGGAATCTAATGGATCTTATGGTTGCATTTTAGGTTTCCATCGGATTATAATGATGATTACATGGAGGGAAAGAGAACATGAAGAACAAGATATGATTTCCTTAAATGATCCGAGTACTATAAGAGACCTAAGATATTGTGGACTGCTTAAGTTTAAAATTGTCGGGAATGAGGCAACAAATAGAACCCTTGGAGTTCTTAGTTCGAGCATGGGATCCAGCGATAGAGGCATTTCACATTAAGAAACAAGTGGTTCCCATAACAGTTGAGGATGTATATTTTCTCACAGGTTTTTCAAGGAGAGGTTTTCCCATTTCACTCTCAGGGTCTACCATTGGAGGAGAGACAGTGAGGGATTATATTACGCAGTACTGCTATCCAGGCGCAGAACCTAGCAAATATGGAAAAATAAAAATCTGAGATGTTAGAGATTTGCCTCGAGAACCATCCTTTTCACGATCGCTAAACTTGCTAGCACCATTACACTACATGTAGCGAATAGATCGTATATGTAGTACATGCTAGAGTTCTTAGAGCCAATAGTCTTCAACTAGTCTGAAGCTATTCTATCTCAGATAAAGGAACAATTGAATAAGGCAAAGGGAGGAAGGAAGAAAAATTTCAGTTATGGTTCAATCCTTATCTCCTTCTCTTTGGAACGGATTCCACTGATGCAACCACAACATGTGACACTGGATATAGCTAGTCCTAGAGATCCTCGGATGCGGAGATGGGTAGAACTCATGGGTCAGCATGCAGGCCAATCGACCATTTTGTTCTCTACTGCATTCTTTTCCTGTTTCTGATGACAGATTTTCGCCATCAATGAGTACGCATACACAGGCGTCGACTTTCGAGGAGATCCAGATTTAGTATTACCAAAAGGCGCTCAGTGGGGTGCAATGGGTAAGAATGTTTTGACCATGATTTTTTATTTTCCTAAGGTTTATACAATGTTTTTTGTATTTTGATGTTTTCCCAAGACTAAACTAAATGTTTAATGTAATGTAGATATTGGTTGTGTTCAACCACTAGAGGAACCAGAGTACGAAGCAGATGCGCCAGCAGAGAGGGTTGTCAAGAGAGCAGTCCTTCAAGACCTTGATATGGCTGAGACTCTAGCTAAGCTTCAGCAGCACATATAGGGTTTGACCTACAGAATTCCAGATTGTTGGATCGAAGAGTTACCCATGCAGCTGCAACGACACACTATTGGTGTTCCTAACCGTTGGATGTGGTTACTCCGTAGGATTGCTAGATCTATAGCATGCTATCATGAGCACCACTAGTTTACTTATGGCATTAATTTGCATACATTTTGAGGTCAGATGACCAATGTGTCTTGGGCACAAATTTTGTAAAAACCTATAACTATCTATATATATAATTTCAAAATTTTTCCTATGTTTATTATGCAATCCTATTCAATGATGTGAATATTTTCTGTACATATGTTGAAAATATATGTCTAAGACTTGATTAGCTAATGAATTAGTTAATGTGTTAAAATTTCTGGAAATGTGTTGATATTGAACAAAATCAAAATGTCTTTCCAAAAGTTGAACTCTTAGGGACAATCTAAGAAGTGTTGGACTTCTAACAGTATAAATACTAGTGAGTTGTAATACCACAAGTTGTGAGCCTAACCTTATGATTATGTGGTTAATACCAAATAAAATGGCATCGGAGAGAAGTTCTATCAACGCACTATACTCAGCGATATTGTTCGTCGATCTACCAATACAAATCCCTTGAAAACTCACTAACTCGTCATTCAGAGCGAAAATGGCCCACGCTGTAGAGGATAGATTCTGCATACTACAACTAGCACCATCAGCATATCCAACAAATGGTTTTGAAGATTCAGACATCTACGATAAAATGTAAAGAAGATTACTAACATCAATAAAACTCTAAAAACAAATTAAGATAGTGAATGCAAATCAACAGCATATATACATTATAATACAAAAAATTACTACGCTCATGATTAAGCATAATAGCGTTTCAGATACAACCCATTTATAGGATGTGCCAGTGAATTCCATCGTAATCAACTAACTCATAGGCACACTTAGCAAGAACTTTTTTGACAATATAGGGGCCATGCCATAATGGCTCAAATTTCCCTGTACCTATTACAATAGCTTCTTGATCATAAATAAGGACCAAGTCGCCCTCTGAGTAGATGCGAGGCTGGACAGTTTTGTCGTATTGCGCCTTTATACATCTCTTATGCACTTCGTTGACCAATTGGGCTTCACGACGCATTTCATCAAGATGAATGAGGTTAAAAGGAGACACACTTCTTCTTCTGAGGAGTCAGGTAACAAGTATATCGCGAGTTTTAACGATGATATTTCACATTGGATTGGTAAGATAGCTTCTAGACCATACATTAATTGAAAAGGAGTAAATCTGGTTGCATTTCTCACCGACGTTTGATACGCCCACAAGGCGGAGTACAGGATCAAATGCCAGTTCCTTTTACGGACTCCTATCATTCGTTGAAGCATTCATTTAAGAATTTTGTTAATAGCCTCAAGTTTTCCATTTGATTGTGGACAATAAGTAGAATTATCATGCGACAATCCTAACTTGGCAGTCAATTCAGACATCATATGGTTGTGAAAATGTTTCCCATGATCCGTAACTATAGCCTGTGGGACCCCAAACCATGCAATAACATGATTAAAGAGAAACAATGCAGTTGTATGTCCTGTGTTGTTGAATGTAGGCATCGCTTCGTCCCATTTGGTAAAATAGTCGACTGCGATAATAATATAATCATGCCCCCCGGACGAAGGAGGGTTACAGGCCATGAAGTCAATACCACATTTCATAAATGGTCCCACAGAGACAACAGGATGTATTGGTGCTGGCGATTTGCGGATCTTATGATAAAAAATATGGCATGCATGAAAACTTCTAATTGTGAGGATACAATCTCGAAAAATAGTAGGCCAAAAGTAATCGGCGTGGACTATCTTTTGCGTGGTATCATATCCAGATAAATGTCTACCACAAGCCCTAGTATGACAATCATTTAACACTTTTTCAGCCTCCTCATGAGTGAGGCACCTCCTTAAAATGGTATCGACACCACGATGATAAAGTGTATCGCCGACGATCAGATAATCTTTGGCTTGGTATCAAATACATCGTTGTTCAAAGCGAGAGGTATTAGGTCAAAAAGTTTGGGTTTGGAGATAAATGATGAAATCCCCATACCAAGGATCAGATGATCCAATCAGAAATAGAGACTCATCTAGAATAGATGGTTATGACGTAGTTGTAGTACTATCAGAGGGAAGGTCACAGACAAGCTCAGCCAAAACTAAAGACTTCTTTGATTTGGATTTGATGAATTCCAAATCAAATTCTTGCAAAATGACAATCCATTTTGAATATTTCTCCCCCAGAAATTTACGTGATAAGATGTAAGTCATGGGGTTTCAATCCGAAACTATTGTCTTTTTTAGGAGCAAGATATAATGGCAAGATATTTGGATAGCTTGAACAGTTTCCAAGACGATATTTTCCACGTACAAGTACTTAACTTCCGTATCATTGAGATTACGACTCAAATAATAGATCAGATGTTCAATTCCATCTTCCACTTGGACCAAAACCATAGCAATGGTCATTTCAGCTGCGGTGATATATAGAAATAATCATTTTGATAATTAGGAAGATACATTAATGATGCTCAAACTAGATGATCCTTGACATCATCAAAAGAATCTTGTGCAACTTGGTCCCAATGGAAGGGAACCCCCTTTTTCAATAGTCAAGTAAATCCTTTAGCTATTTCGGGGTAGTTTGGAATGAACCTTCTCAGGAAGTTAGCCTTTCCTTGAAGTTTTTGTATCTGAAGTAAATTTGATGGTGCAGGAAAATGAAGAATGGCCTGAACCTTCATTGGATCTATTCAAATTCCTTCTTTTGAGACTATGAATGTGAGCAATCAACCAGAACCAACACAAAACACACATTTATGTGGATTGAGGCATATTTTGTAGTGTCGGCAGCATAAGAAAATGGCTCTCAAATGCATCGGGTTATCAGTTCGATTTCGTGAATCCGTTGGTAAATCGTCTAGATATGGTTGAACAATGTGCTTGATGTCATTGAAAACATAATCCATTGCTCTCTAAAAAATTTCCCCAGCATTCTTTAAACCAAACGAAAGTTTCGTATAAGTGAATGTGCCCCAGGGACAAATGAATGTTGTCTTATGTTGATCATATGGGCAGATATTGATTTGAATGTAGCCAGAAAATCCATCCATGAACAAAAATATTTTGCATCCAGCACAATCATCAATAATCTGGTCGACAAAGGGAGTAGGATATTTGTGTTTTGGACAAGCCTGATTGACATCCCAGTAATTGACGCACACTCTAATGGTTCCTTGTTTTTTCATAACAGGAACGATATTGGAAACCCACTCAGTTAGCAGAACAGGGTAAATGAAACTAGCACACAAAATTTTTTCAACTTCTTCTTTGATGGCAGCGACTTTCTTTGGATGAACATGACAAAGTCGTTAACGCACCGGTTTGACATCAGGATGCATATTAATATTTTGTTGAACTATACTATTATCTATGCCTGGAATTTCCTCGTAAGACCAAGAAAATACGTCATGAAATTCAAGAAATAGAAAGCGATATAACTCAAGTTATGATGGAGAACAAGATACACCGACATGAATATTTTCTACAATGCCAGGTTTGGTCAAAATATCGATAGAAATGGCTTCTTCAATATTTGAAAAATTTCCCTCAAAATTGATTGCATTAATTGGTAAAGAATTCGAAAAGAAATTTTTGATTGATGGGTGATATAGTTCACTAAGATAGTTTTCTTCATAATCTGGAAGATGGGAATGATGATGATAATCTTCCCATGGTTCTCCTTCTGATATCATAGCTTCCAAAATACTTTCATATATCAAAAACATTCAGGAAAATGGATCAAATGGAGTACCAAAATCTAAGGAACGTTCAACCCAAACACTTGGTGACGTTGATTTCAGATTTACCGCCCAAGCCAAATAGATTGATTGCTATGCTAGCTCAATAGGGCTAGGTGGTAAAAATTCATCCAATATAGAAATATCAAAATCACCCATACTCTCCCTTAAGCCAGATAGAGTGGAAGAGATCATTTATCAGGTCTCTATACTTGCAATTTCTGCCAACGTCGCAGGCGGCGGTAATGCACAGGTTCCCATGAGAGTGGAATCCTTTAAGAGTCTTACACCAATTTTCTAAATTTCTAGTTGGGGTAAGTGAACAAACGGAACACTTTCAGTTACCTGTGAGGTAGAGGCAAAGAAGGATAGTTGATTATTGACTATGATTGTACATTTATGTGGAAAGGTAATCATTCTAAAGTATGTAGAAAGAATCACAGTCATTGCATATACCCATGCTCTCCCAAGTAAAATATTATAGTCAAGGGGTCCATCAACAACCTCGACATCAATATACACTATTTTTCCCCCTAGTTCAACATGTAGGTTATTGATAATACCACAAGGTTTATATGTTCTTCCATCAAAAGCCTTCAACGTTGTTGATGATTGCGATAATTGCGGTGAGCCAAGTGACTTTCAACAGTTTAGAGACATAATGCACGTAGATGCTCCCTCATCAATAATAGTGTGATGAACAAGGTGATTGAGAACATTTACTTGTATGGAGAATTCTGATTCTACTGGTAGCTAGGGTACATAGCCCGTATGATTAAAGACGACAAGATTAGAATCAGTCGGATCAGTTTCACCAATGGCCGACAATAAAGCCTGCTTCTAGGAGGGAAAATTTTGTAATACCTCAAGAGCAGACATAGATGAAGGGGATTGAGCCAAATATTCAACTATATTATAATTTTTTGCAGCTCTTGCTCGAGGATTATATGTTGATTTATGAATTACTCCCTTTGGTGGCTTAATTGTCAATTCAGGAATAACAATAGGTAGTATTGATTCCATAGACGGATTCATTGTCAAGGTAGTAGGTTGATCAGTGGCCTGACTGCCATAATATTTATTATGCATTGACACCAAAATATCTTGTGAAGGTTTTGTGGTGGATAACATTAACACTTAGGAGATAGAAGCTAGATCCGTAGCAACCAAATTGGTGTCTGGATTTGGAAATGGGTTTGTCAGCATAACTGATGCATGGGAAGTCTTGATGATTTTTGAGACTTTAGAATGATGAGGAAAATCCCTAACAAAATGTTCCTCGTTACATATTATGCATGGATAACGAGGTTTCTGAGGTCCAGACGGTTGATCAGATGATCTATCCTGTGGGTTAGAAGTTTTCTTTTTCTTTGATTTCCCCTTTTTCTTACTCCCTAGTTGCTTGTCACTTTTTCCTTTTTCAAATGACACGGCATTAATTTCGGAAGTAGTAGCAGGATCAGATGCAGTAGTGTGGTGTGTGTTTGCAGTGCCTATTAAGCCGTCTCCGACATGAGATTCCTTTATTTGAGGCAGAACATTGAAATTAGATCGCGGCGCATTAGGAATTTTTTCATAGAGCATGCCAGACTGAGTGTAAATCAAGTCTAAATATTGGGCACGAGCAATAACTTGCTCTTTCATGACAACACCACCTTTATCCGCATCCTCAGTTATAGATGGTAACAGGGACTTAATGAACCATTCAGCAAGTAGCTGATCCAGAACAAAGGTCTTAACCATTCATCGATGACGACACCACTCATGAATATGATCAGAGATGTGAGTAGCATTATTCTGCTTGAAGTTGGTCAAGAGTTCTCTTCTAGTTTTGTATCTTATCGATAACTGGATATGGGTCAAAAAGACAGTAGCTATGGTAGTGAAATTGTCAAAGGAAGCTCTAGGTAACTCAATGCACCATTTAGCAGCCGGACCTGTGAGTGTACGTTGGAAAAGACGTAGTCGAACAGAATCATCATTCAGGGAATTTGATGAACACCATAAATGATAAGTCATGACATGAGTCGAAGGATATTCTCCAGGGTTTCCATTGAATTTAGGAATATTGGAGGGTAAATTATGGGGTATCACTGGCCACCAAGGAGCATAATTGATAGGATCATTTGTTAACCGGTTTAAATCTGGTAATTCTAATTTTGCAACAAAAGGAAACTATCTATGAGCATAGTCAGGGTAAGATGGAATTGCTTGAGAAACAGGCCTTTGAGTACCATCATACAGAATCTATTGTTGGTAACCCAAATAGGGGTTGTTTTTCATAGCAAATGCATGAGGGTTCTGTTGACCAAAACCTAGATATGATACTTGTTGAAATTAGGTTTGAGGCATTTGCGCCTGAGGTTGCCAAGGGGTCTGTCCACCAATGTTATAAGCCAAATTAGGACAACTTGGATTCGGTTGATATGTATAACCATGTTGCAGTTGTGACATCCCATAAAATGGTAAACCAGCTTGTGAATAAATGATCCCTGATGCAGGTTGTTGTAAATTAACCAAAGGATTTGGAGTCTGTTGACCCAACATTTGATGATATTGAGTTGAAGGACCTACTTGATAAGGTTGATGTACAATATTTTGATTCTTTAATAGGGGTAGAGATGTATTAACAAGTGGTAATGAAGTGGGTGTAACAGGTTGAACTGGTTGAACTGGTTGATACGAATGTACAAGAGTTTGTGGTTGGATAGGCAGAGTGGGTTGCCATTGACAAACATTCAATTCAACATTAGGTTGACCAAAAAGAGACTGAGTATTGTCATATTGGGTAACCAAAGGTTTCCCCCTAGCATGAGAAGAATAATAAGACAGAAAATTATTCTCTCCAAATGCTAGGAGTCCAGTTGATATGGTACTTAAAGAAATTGACCCAAAAGAACCGACTTGATATTGCTCTGATGATGTATGTAATGAATCAATTCGTTCAGTACTAACGATAGGACTACTAGTTAAAATACCAGATGATGACATTGGTAAATACCATGGTCTTGAAGATGCACCAGAGAAAGTGCCAGATAATGATTTGTAACCAGTTGGGACCGTAGGGCCACCATGCAAATACGACTCTGGTGAGGTTGTGAACATCAATGGAGTAGCGAGGGTAGGAGCTAACATAATTCGAATAGCAAACCCAACCAAAGATGTTGGTTCAGACATGGTTGTTTGACCAAATGTATACCCTTGAAAATCGATGGGAGATTGCATGGGAACAGGATCAAAAAAAGCAGATGGAAACGATTGAGGAAAATATTGGTACAAGTAAAGGTCTCCCCCAAAATGGGTTGGAGTTAAAGGTGTATCGTCTTCTGGGATTTCTTTAATCGCAATTAAACCAGGTGGAATAATTTCACCGTCAGGCCCAAAATATATTTCAGATGGTTGACTATGTGATATAGGAGTTTCAGTGGCTACAGAAATTTGTGGGATGACCAAGGTAGGAACAACTTTCAGTTGTTTGAATTCTAGATTCAAATGTTCTGGTAAAGAAGAAACAGGATGTGGATCAATTTGTGATTGAACAACTTCAGGTCCAGGAGGTATGGTCTCACTGATTGGATGGATCGTGACCATGGGTAGCTGTGAAGACTCCATTTCGACAATAGTAGATGAACCAGGATGTGTAGAAACAAATTGATCTAACTCTGGTTTAAAAGATGATGTTTCACCAGAGGTACGTATTGTACTTGATTCAGCAGATTGTGATCGCCTTCGCCTACCAGAAGTAACTTTCGGTGGTAAAGGTGGTTTTAAAGCTAATCTATGTGAACGAAAAGGGATAGGATTTTGTTCTTCCACAATTACTGATTTATTTTAACCAAAAAAACAAATAAACAAAAAGAGGGTAATGCTAAGCAAAAGGGTTTACCAAGAAACTGTGAGCTGCAAAATACCTCCTAGCGAACCAAGAAGTATGGGCAGGCAATCTCCCCGAATGTTGTGTTCGGTGTATCACAATTTCAAGGCAACCAACTCGGTTCACTATGAATGGATATCACTTAAAATTTGTCCTCCCAAAAATACCCAAAGGTACGTGGAGGCCTAAGTCCATATTAGCACTGTCTAATGCGAAACCACACAGTGAGAGCACCCCTTTATACTTATCGTACTGTAACACCGCTCAATATACCCAAAAGTACAAGGATGAGCTACGATATAATTACGTACGTGGAGTGAGGTATCACACTCAGAATGTATCAAAGACAATTTAACGACAGCTGCTATGTTTTACGACGTCGTAACACGTCTCTAGCCTAGACCTTCTAAATGTCATCATTATGGTTCCAATGCATTGTTAAGTAAATTGAGATTAATTTTATGTTGATCTTGCTTAAAAATTTTCCTTTCAAAGGTTCACTATGATGATGTGTATGAAATTCCTAAAATGCAAGCTAAGAATGATAAACAATCTTTCACTTTCAATTTCTTCAATGAAAAGCCTAACTACTAAGGGAAGAGAGCAAATAATTTGTGAGAAAACAAATCAATGAGCACAAACTAAATGCAGATTTCCTAATGTTCCTTTTGCAAAACACACATTAGTCTACATGCAAATGCAAGTTTTTCTTTTCAGTTTCCTTAATGTTATGAATGCAGAAAATAAACTAGGTGCACTAAATCAAAAATTCAAATGCATTTTACTTTCGAAAAACGAAGAATACAAACAACAATTTATATTTTGAAGGAAAAATGAGTACTTTAACAACAATTTCTCCTATCAAGGAAATGAAGATTTTATGACAATTTCCTATTCCGAAAGCAAATGATTCTTAATGTGACCATAAGAATTACTTTGAAATCAACTTGTCAATGATAAAAGAAAAGCTTTTTTAAACAAAATTTGAACAAATTTTTAGTTAAAGGAGGAAGAATTATATAGATTCACTGGTCAATATGAGAGTCAAACTTTTCAAAACACAACAGAAAAAAAATTGAAGCAAACTGCAAAGGAAAATTCAAAGGAATTTGGGTGTTTTCAGGAGTCAATGCAGTCTCCAAGGGGAGACAATGCTCTGCAATGCAGGCTAGGAAGGGAGACATTACTTTGCAAAGCACTGTGTCCTGTCTAAGGGTGCGTTGGGCACAGTATACAAAGAAAAATACTATTTTTTAACTCACTACCTTTGCAAATCTGGCTTTGAAAAATTTTAATTTTCATGACTAACAACTACTGGGTGGATAAACAAAAAAAATCAGAGGCTTAAACACCTAGAACTAAGAGAAATTCTCCCCAGTGGAGTCACTGATTTGTTGGGCCAGAATTGTGAATTACGGATAAATCATGCTTCCCTAGATAGGTGCTAGTATATAACAACAGATTAAAGAATATACGACTATTTTTCCTAACTCAAAATAAACACACAGAGAGGATTGGATGCTTACTTTGTTAGTTTCTTCCAAATGGCTCCTTCTGTCGCTTCCGTTGCAACTTCAAATTCAAGCAGTTTGTGCGGAATGCTTCCTACAAGAAATAACACTGAAACAGTAGAAGATATAATAATATAGATTTCTATTCAAGTTATTCTGCTAAATCAGTAAAGCATAAACCATATACATCAACTAAGATCTTGCAATATGGAAAATCAAATCCAATACAGATGCATATAGGGAAAAATAAGTAGTATTCCTTATTAATCATAAAAGGAGAGGTTACACCCAAGTGACTGATTTGAAGTGACCCTTCCAACAACATCCCCAAGCCTCATCACAGTATAATTCTCTCCAGCAGTAGCTACACAAATCTAGCTCTCAATTGAAAATTCTCCAGCATTTCTCTACTCAAATTCTTCCTTCTCAAGCACTCGAATTTGTGCTCAATTTATAGATGAATTGTAGGTTGTTTTGCAATCAATGACTTTCCAATAATAGGCAAGTCATGTTTCCAATCATGTAGATGTCAAATGGACACTTGGATTCGAAGCTTGACACATGTGAACTCTTCTAGAAGGCACTGGCCAAGTGGAGATTCTGGAACAATGAGAATTTCGCTCCCAATGTGACCAACGCACCTGTGAATGTCGGGAAGTGCTTTGCAGAGCACCCTTGCATGGGGCTACCTACATATGAATGCACTTGGGCCCCTTAGAGCCTGCGTTGGTGAGCTCTCATATGCTATATAATAAGCTTCAAACCTTGGAAATCTTTTCTTGATGAAAATCTTGCTTGATTTGTCTTGTTCTTGTCTTAGGGCATGTAGCAACTGAAATGATAGGGAATGATAGACCCTTGATCATTGGTCCTAGAGATGATGTCCAGTTAACCAGGTCATTGGGAATGGTGCCCAAATTGACCTATAATAGTCATTTTGAACGATTGCAATATTTACTTTCATATAGTGTGATTATTTGTATCTTATATACACATATACCAAAGTTTTCATTGCATAAACTTTAATAAGAGAAAATGAGTAACGAGTGGATTAATATGTTGTGTTGTGTCGAAGGGAGGTAAGCAAAATAAATGTGTGAAGGGAATGTGTATGGAGATACAAAATATTTTGAAAGAGAGTTTTTTTTCCATTAGGGGAATTTTGAGGTCTAAAATGGGCCTCCTAAGGAAATTATATAATAATATGAAATAATAAAAAAATATTATATTACATCATCAAATTTTAGAGGGAAAAATGAAAAAACTACTTTTCAACTCGTATTTTTACTTTTTTACCCCAAAAATGGTGAATCATCCCCCATGGTTTACATCATCATCTTGAATCCTATTGGTTCTTATAAAGTTTATTCTGTTGTACATTTTTCTTAGGAGGCCCGTTTTAGACCTCAAAAGTTCTCTAATGGTTGCTTTGTGTGGTCAGCTTTAACACATCGTGGTAGTTAAATTTGTACTGTAGTCTTCAAAAGTGTGTGTCAGGTTATTGGTATATCAAATTTGGTTCAAACTTTTTCATAGGCTATCTAATAAAATGAATTGACATTGATATAGTGGTGGGGACTATCTTAACCACCAAGTTGATTCATGGTAGAAGTAGCTTAGAAAATATGCGTATAATATTTATTTGAAATTTCCTTACACAAATTTCTATTTATAGGCATTATTGACAATATCTAGATAATTGTCATAATCATAAATAATTCATAACTATCTTATATCATAAATTTATCACTCTTATGACACATATACCAATAGTATTAAATAAGTATCAATGTGTGGAGTAAATGGACAAGATGGTTTTGACATTTTGACATTTATTTCCATTACTTCCCGTAAATGTCGAAAATGATCACGTAAATTGTTATTTATTAAGAGTGTCTTGTATAACAGTTTTCACATGAGAAATAGTAATAGTTGGTGATTGTGAAGGGAGATGAGAATTGTAAAGTCTAAACAAGATTGAGAGCATTATTGATTAACATAGTTTTTTTATTGCAAAGAAAAAATGGGTAGAAAAGAAAGGAGATAGGTTGTTTTCACTCATATGATTAACTAATTTTCTCATATAAATGAGAAATTTCACTAGTAATCTACCTATGAGTACTATGTCAATTTGTTAATGAAAAAGAAAAGAAGCAACGAGATTTCCACTAGTAGATTGACAAATATTATAGTGAACAAGTGCTTAAAATTGTCCGAAGAACATAGTTTCTTGAACTCAGAACCACACTGGGTTAACATTATTTGACAATTCATGTCCTCAACTTCTCGGGTTCCTTCCCATATTTCTCTTCTATATATTTCTTTGTTTACACAGTCATATAGGGATTTCGAAATAGATCATGTACATGATAACTAGACAAAATCTAGATCAAATATCTATGCAAGGCCAAGTTTTCCAATGAGGAAAAGGAGTGCATGAAGAAAAAGAAAATAAGTTGGTTATTCAAAGTTATGTATTTAAAGGTAATCCACTGATGCAACCAAAACTAGTTATCGTGTTCATTTTTGCAACTAGGGTCAAATTCCACATTAGAAATCCTAGATGATTTGAATAATAAGTTAATTAGATTCTTCTTTTTTATCGGATTGAAATAGACCTATAGATTCTCCCAATCAGTTAAGCAGAAGTTAATTTTTGATTTATTTTATTATTTTATGGGTTGGCCTAACCATATGTTGATTTGGTCAAAGCCCCAAGCGATCACTCACAAAGTTATAAATAGAAGAAACCCAAAGTTCATTTACACACATTCTCTCATGAGATATTCTTCAAGTTTTTTTGGTTATTGGTTGTATTTTTTGTTTTTAGCTCGCACAAGTATGTAACAGGAGGCTCCCGTAGTGGATTGAGATCACAAACAAAGGCACATTTTAGATCTTGGTATTTTGGGTCAAGGTCGCGAGCAGGAAGAATTAAGGTAGCGACTCTGTTGTGCCAAAGTTGCGGGCTAGGCTTGTTCAGGCCCCAGCCCAGCTACTAAAGTCACTGGTTGGAAAGATTAAGGGTGTGGATATAGTTTCACGGTGTTCAAACCTTAAGTCGGGGGTTTAGTGTGTTGTTGTAGTGGCTCTAAGGCCCAAATCCATGAGCTAGGCGTGTTAAAGCCACGACTTAGAGAGTTACTGGGTAGATTGATTTTGAATCTCAGTTAATTGTTTGCACATCACCATCACTCATCTCTCACGCAAACATAGATGCATCAGAATAGCCATCGACAACATCCTAGATCTAGATCTAGATCTGGGCAGCTGAGATCACTCGGTATTGGTGATCTATTTGTTTCGTGTTTTTCTATTTTAGATATGTCAATCTGCATATAATATCTATTTATTTCTATTGTTTATGTTTACTGGGCTCATTGTACTCTCTACTAACATCGTTTGAAGAAAATCTATAGAAGAAGAATATTTGAAAGGGTTTCCCCCATAGTGGGGTTTTTCCCTAGTCTTGGACCAATCTTTATGTCTCATGGTTGGGATATTGTCTTCTATGTCTTTGTGTGCATTTTCTATCTTTAGTTATAGTTTATCGTTATATATATTGCATAGATTTGAATACATTTTTAATGAAAATATATTTTGGGCTTAAGTAACTTATACAACATAGAGAAATATTGAAAAATTAACATGGTAGCAGAGCTAAGGTGAAGAACAAGCCCAATAGGAGACAAGAAGTAAATACCACATTATCATAGAACAAATATACAAGTCTATCAATGATCAGGTGCTTAAAATTATGCTAAAAAATGAAAGTTGTCAAAATGGTGTGGAACCTGAATGACCGCATAGATCTTGTCATTCTGAATCCGGTGCAACCTGTTTCGTGGAAAACTAACATTGTATGCTCCCGGAAACATGACCTATTCATTTTCCCAAATAGGTAAAATAAGTTGGAAAAATTCTGTAGGCTACCCAGTCAGCAGTCCGTACAGCTGACTAGGCATGCTTGACTGGTCAAGGTTGACTGGGTCTGTTGGGCCAATTAGGCCTCGCCACTTGTCCAATTTTCAATGGTTCTGGTTGGTGTGATTTTATTGTTTGAATGATGAACAACCACATGTTGCCACGTGGTCCAACCAGAGGTCGCCATGTGGCAGCACGGGGGCCACCAAAATTATGTTTAAGTCCAAACTACACCATGCTGGGTTCGAGCAACGGACCTATCATCGAACAACAGAGCGCTATACCAATGGGCCATCGTAATCCTTATTAATACATGTGGCCAAAATGTTATTTAAATATTATGTTGGCAGAGTTCGAAGGTAAGGTGTCAGGGCTAAGCCTCGCGCCTCCCCCCCAGTAACCTATCATAGCTGATAGGTTACAAGAGCACTTACTTTCTTATGTTGGGAATTTAAATAAGTCAAAATATATGTATGATAAGATAGCTGGAATGTATGAAGTTACCAATCTGAATGAAATTGTTACATTTAAAGACTGACTCAAGGAAGTGAAGATGAAAAAAGGTGATATTGTTCAGTCTTACATCATGAGGATCTCTTGTCTTAAAGATAAATTGTTGAGGGTTTGTCAATATGTGTCACACAAAGAGTTGGTTACCATGACTCTAAGAGGTCTCCCTCCTATTTGGGAAACCTTCATTACTACTATCAGCAACAACAATATCCTTTCGTCATTTAATGAAATTGTTGGGAAGCTAACTCAAGAAGAATCCAGAATAATAGCAAGACGAAGGATTCAAAAACATGAAGAATGAGAGCATGATGCTTATGTTTCCCATTATAGAAGAAAGAAATATAAAGGAGGCCCATCTAGAATACCTCCTCATCAAAACTCAAAAGGAATAAATGGAAAATCCCTTGCTCACATTGAATGCTACAACTTCCACAAGAAAGGTCATTATGCCAGTGATTGTCCAGAGAAGAGAAATAAGCCACGATACAACAATAGAAGGAACAACTATGATAAAATAAGGAAAGACAATCCAGGGAACAACCTTGACAAAAAGTATGAGAGGAGAAGAATAGTTTCATCAAGCGACCGTGAAGAAGACCGTCCATCTCATAAGTGTTGATCAGCGGTTGTCATTGATGTCAACCCAAGCAGCACCAGGGGCTAACCCAATATTTCATGGGAATTTTGACCTACCAAATTAATATATTCTAGATCAAGAATTATTTTTATGTTTTCTACTTGTCAGGATGTTTCCGTTGATATATGGCACGCCACGTAATTCTTCGCGGTTTGAGAGATATTCATGTTTGAAGTTTGTACTCCCAGTTAGTGGGCTAAAACCCCATGGGGTTGTGGCATGGGTCAATGAAAAGTCATAATTAATATTTTTTAAGCTCCTAAAATCCATCCCACGTTCACTTATTGAAACCCCTCCCAACCTAAGCATTTATATAAATTGTGATCCTCGTATCCTCCTTATGCAAGGGATTTCGTGATCTGAAACAGGTTATTGTGGTATTTTCGCTCTAAATTTTTTTCTACGAAGGTTAAAAAGCTGAATTTTTTATGAGGCAAAGACAAAATCCTGAGGAAGCTCCTGTACAAATTTTATATCAAAGTACACAATATTTTCAGAGATATGATCTATGGAAGTCAGTGTTTTGCAGGCTCCTGAAATTCATCTCAAAGAAGTGACCTTGGTAAAATCATCATATCTCTCTCTTTGAGTATCGGATTGGAATTATGTAAAAATTGGAAGATATTAAAGGGACTATAGTTTTCTCTCTATCAATTTTAGAGCCAAATGAGGAAACAATGACACGTGTCACACCGTACAAGTTCACTCTACTGAAACAGTCCATAATTAGGGCATTGTGAAAATTAGGGCACTGTGAAGAATCCAAATTGGGTCAGACCTATGGCATTGGAAAGAAGACTCAAAGGAATACTACAAGACCAAAAATCACATATTGGGGATCTTAAATAACATATATACACCATATTCAATATCGAGCTCCTAGAAGGCAAGAAAAAGCTAGATCATGTATTGTCAAGGGCTGCAAAGGACCAGAATTTCTAGGGCAGCAAAGAAAAGAAAGGTGCAATAGAGGGAAGCATGACAAGAGTAGCAACCAAGGTGCAGAACAATAGCAATAAGTTCATCACATGGAGTCTTCAAGTGGGTAGCACTGCATACAGTTACTGTAAAGGTATCATTGTATTAAGTCATTGTAAATATATTATTGTAAAAAATTGTACTAGTGTCTATCTGCCAAGAGTTGAAGAGGCAATTTTGGGAGGTCTAGGATCATCATTAGGTGGTTGTGTCATAGTTGGGGTTATGGTCTAGTGTGTCTTATTCTTCTACATCATTCTATATCATTGTAAAGTGGACCATTTTCCCTGGTACGGGAGTCCATTCTTCTTTTATTCTTCTACAGGGTGGTAGGGTGGTGCTAGGGTGAGTTGTAACTCATTGGGTGTTTAGGCATCCATTCAGTTGACTACTGAAGAATCTCGGGCATTGGAGTGTCCATCCAGTGGGAGCTGGACAAGAATGATTTTCTAGATTCCAGGAATTTGGAGCTTTATTTCCAATTGGAGTTGAATATTAAAGAATTATTAGAAAAGAATTAGGTGGTTTTTGTCCCAGAGTGGGTTTCCACCTTAAAAATTGTGTGAATTTGTGTTCCTTTTTTTTACTTCTATCATTGTACATAAACTGATAATAATTGAATATTAATTAATGCTCTAATTGAAAGGAATACTGATTCACCCCCCCTCTCAGTATTTCCAACAATTGGTATCAGAGCTTGGTTCCTTCAATAGTAGTTTAACAGCTGGAAGGAGGTGATGGAGCATACCAAGAATGGTGTACCTTTGTTCAATGAAAATAATTATGCACTCTGAAAAGGATGAATGGAGGTCTATCTCTTGGCACAAGGTTACGAAGTATGGGACACTGTTCAAAATGGATTTACATCAACTGTGGATGAACAGGTTAAGAAGAATTTGGTAAATGATGCAAAAGAAAAGAATAGTATTATCAGTGGCCTTATTGAATCTTCTTATCATAAGGTTTTGGGTTGTAAAACCACCAAAAATGTATGGGACAGTCTTGAGAATATATATGCAGGTGACTCAAATGTTAAATAAGTAAAGCTTCAAATCTATAGAGAAAAATTTGAGCAACTTAGAATGAAATAAGATTGTAACATTGTTGCATACTTCCAATACGTTGATGAAATAACCAATAATCTAGAAGGATTGGGAGAGCCAGTTGAAGAGAAGAATATTATACGGAATATTCTTAGAACGTTACCAGGGAGATTCAACCCAAAGGTGTCAGTCTTAGAATACAATGCAAATCTGGACAAACTCAGCAAAGAAGAATTACATGGAGTTCTCATAGCATATGAAATGAGACTTGATGAAGAAGAGGGTACTTCACATCTAGAAACTACGTTTGTTGCATCTAAGAAAACCAATAAGGACAAACAACCTTCAAGGGCATTAGAAGAAATCATCAACAATCAACAATCTTACAACGATATAACTGGCCTCGATTACAAAGAAGAAGAAGCAGGACCTTCTACAACAAAATAAAATGAACCTATGATATCTAACATGCATGTAGACTTCATTGAACAAGCTTCACAAGCACATCCTTGGAAGACAATTCCTCGACAAAGATTTCCATCCAGGTACCAACATATTTTTCATGGCTATTGTTATTCATGTGGAAATTTTGGTCATAAAGTTGTAGAATGTCGCACGTACCCTAGGAACCAATACAATTCCAGGAGATCCTTCAAGTATGAACCTCCCAGGTATCAACGAAACATCGATACATTTGAACATTTAAGAAATAATATGGAATGTTACAATTGTCAGAACTTTGGACACATAACTAGAGACTGCAGAATTGAAAATCCTCCAGAAGAATCTTCGAAGCCACATAATGAACGAACATGGAAGAAGAAGAAGACTGATAATTTTTCTCTCGCTCTCAAGGCTCAAAACAACAAAGATGTGTGGTATGTTGACAGTGGTTGCTTAATGCATATGACTAGAGATAGAAGGAAGTTTGCATCTTTGAAAGAGAAGAAGGATGGAACTGTATCCTCTGGAAATTATGGATCTTCAAATGTTATAGGATCAGGTACCATCACTCTCGGAAGCAAAGATGTTATATTCAAGAATGTTCTATTGGTTGAAAACATGAATCACAATCTGCTCAGTGTTGGACAAATGTGTGATCAAGGACACACAATTCTATTCAACCCCACAAAATGTGAAATCAGGAAAGGCAGGTATGGTAAAATTGTGGCTACATCAAGTCAAGTTCCAAACGACATATATTTTCTGGATGAAGCAACTAAAGCATGTCTACTAGCTAAAGAAGATGAAAGTTGGTTATGGCACAAATGAATGGGTCACATAAACTTTGACAATCTTGTCAGGATAAGCAAAAAGGAAGCAATACGAGAAATGCCGAAAATCTCAAAACCTTCTAACACACTATGTGAGGCCTGTCGACACGGCAAGCAGACAAAAGTCCAATTTAAAACAAAAGAACACTTTGCATCACATCCATTGGAATTGATACATACTGATCTATGTGGTCCTGTGAGAACAAAAGGCTTAGATGGAGAATTATATTTCATGTTAATGATAGATGACTATACCAGGATGACAGCCGTCAGTTTCCTAAAGAAAAAATTTGAAGCATTTGAGTGCTTTAAGATCTACAAGGAGTTGGTTGAAAATGAAACTGATTTGAAAATAAAGTGTCTAAGATCAGATAATGGTGGAGAATTCACTTCCAAATTATTTCAGCAATACTGTGATGAAAATGGAATAAAAATACAATTTTCAACAACACGAACACCTCAGAAAAATGGATTTGCTGAAAGAAAGAACAGAACCATACAAGAAATGGGTAGAAAAATGTTGAAGGACTCAAAAATGGATGAAAAATTCTGGGTTCAAGCAATTGATACGATAATCTTCATTATCAATCAAGGTCTTCTCAGAAATAATTGCAACAAGACCCCATATGAATTATGGAAAGGAAAACCAGCTAATGTAAAATATTTTAGAATCTTCGGAAGAAAATGTTATATCAAAAGAGAAGATCAAAATTTGGGTAAGTTTGAATCACGTGTTGATGAAGGTATCTTTGTTGGTTACTCATGCAAAAGAAAGGCCTATAAATGTTATAATATAAGACAAAAACAAATAGTGGAGAGCATAAATGTTACATTTGATGAAGATGGTGTTCTAGCGAATAATGATGAGGATCTAGAATATTTGAAACTTGAGACAGACGCTGAAAAAGACACAAATAAAATTCTAGAACAAGAAGCAACTATCAACGAGAAAGAAGTAAATAATGATCATCAATATATACCAGAACAACAACAAGAAGCTCCTCCAAGGAGAACAAAATAATGGATTCAAAAGAACCATCCATAAAATCAAATCATTGGTGACATAAATGAAGGTCAACAGCTTCGTTCATTGCAACAAGCTCACATTGCTTTTCTAGCAACCTTTGAGCCTAGTAGTTTTGAGGAAGCCAGCCAGAATGAACATTGGGTAGCAGCTATGAATGAAGAATTGGATCAAATTGAGAAGAATAACACCTAGGAATTAGTTCCGCGACCAAAAGATAAACATGTAATTGGGACTAAATGGGTTTTTAGTAACAAATTGAATGAATATGGACAGGTTACCAGAAACAAAGCAAGATTGGTTTGCAAAGGCTATGCGCAAGTGGAAGGAATTGATTTCGATGAAAAGTTTGCACCAGTTGCCAGAATGGAAGCCATCCAAATTTTTCTCGCCTATGCATGTTCAAGAAAAATCAAAGTCTACCAAATGGATGTTAAGTCAGCATTTCTGAATGGAGAATTAGAAGAAGAAGTTTACATCGAAAAACCTAAAGGTTTTCTACTATCAGAAAAAGAAGACTATGTTTGCAGGTTAAAGAAGGCTCTATATGGTCTCAAGCAGGCTCCCAGAGCATGGTATGCTCGTCTTGATGGATATCTATGTCAACAAGGGTTCAAGAAAGGTACTGTTGATAGCAATATTTATGTACAAATAGATAAAGATAATTTAACAATCGTTGAGGTATATGTGGATGATATAATATTTGGTAGAAATGATGATCTACTAAGTAAGAAATTTTCTACAAAGATGCAAAGTGAGTTCGAGATGTCTTTCCTTGGTGAGCTGACATACTTCTTAGGGCTTCAAATATATCCACAAGAGAAAGGAATATTTATATGTCAAGCCAAGTACATCAAGGAAATGCTCAAGAAATTCAAAATGGAAGATTGCAAACGCGTCCTTACTCCGATGGCAACAGGTTGCAAATTTAGCATAGACGACTCATCTAAGGATTTGGATCAGAGGTTGTATAGATATATGATTGGTAGTCTTCTATATGTAACAGCCTCCCAGCCAAATGTTATGCAAGTAGTTGGACAAGTAGCAAGATTCCAAACAGCACCAAAAGAATGACATATTATCGTCATCAAAATAATTCTTCGATATCTAAAGGGCATAGAAGAATATGGCTTGTGGTATCCCAAGGGTAACAATATCATTATTCAAGCCTTTACAGATGCAGATTGGGCAGGAAGCGTCGATGATCATGTTAGTGTCAGTCTAGTCATACGGCCATCAGTGATCAAAAATGCTCTTTTGCATTTGCATATTAGGAGTCCCATAATAATCAATTTCACCATTCCGCTAGGTCATGGATTCATTGATGGTAGTAATTTTTTATCAGTTTTCCCTCATGATATACTTGCTCATTCTCCTCTCTATGGTCTTCATTCATGAGTCACTTTCACTCTCAAATCATGTCATTCGGTCATAGGATGAGCCTCATCAGTTTCTAGGGTCTCACCATGGTCAAATTAATGGGTCAAATGTCAATAAATATTAGCAAGGTCATGAGGAAGCCAATAAGCTCAAAGTCACAGCACCTGGAAGATCAGAAAGATATTTTATTCAGTTTGATGTGATTTTCACCTTAAAACTATGTTTTGAGGTGAAAACATGATATTTTTCCTTTATTATTATTCATTATGTAATTTTATATAATCATATGTAATAAGTCACAATTCAAAAGTTGTTATCTCCACAAAGTGATGTCCCTACCTTCAGAGAAGTTTTCCACAACATGATCAGCACCAAATCACCTTCTAAATAGATCCATCAGAAAGAACCCGGAAAGAGCTTTCCAACGGTATACTGCACTCTTAAAACTGACTTCTGGATTGAATTTTATGCCTAAGTGAAGTAAAAAACCCTCTATATCCTAACCCTTCCCCTTTTTCCCATTTTTTCCCTTAAACTTTGTATTATTAAAGTTTAATATTCCTTCAAATAATCCCTTTTTCCCCTTTCCGATTATAAAATCGCATTATAAATATTTTAAATACAAATGTGATTTATTCCATAAACCACTTCCCCACCATTTCCCTAAACTTTATAATAAAAAATTTTATATTATAAAGTCCTCGCCGTTATAAATCACTTCCCCTTTCCATAACCCCTTAAACTTTAGAACAAAGTTTAAGTTTTATATTGTAAAACCTCGTCCCTTCCCCTTCCGTCGCAATCACAACCCTTCCCTTCTCTCCCCCGATCTGATCGCATCGCAAAAGTTCTGCGCTCGATCTGATCACACCTCCCATTCCGATCGCATTGCAAAGTCTAGCACCCCAATCGATCCAATCGCAAAAACCTCTGATGTGATTGATCGCAGCCCCTCCTCTGATCTTCCGATTGCATCGCATATTTGCGATTGCATCGCATATTTTATATTCAACGCTTTAACCCACTCCCCATCTCCGATGCGATTGCGATGTACAATCCCCGGTCCCACCACATAAAGCTCTGCCCATGCATAATATAAAGGCCTTTCCTCTTTGCATAATCAAACTTTGTTACAAAGGCCTAATCCCAAATCGCATCGGATCCTTTTGGTTATGTTTCACATATGTCTTCCCCTTCCGATCCTGATTGCAATGTTACCATCGCATACCGTGTGTTAATTGCTCCATCTTATATTATGTCTCCTCCACGATATTTCGATTGCGATTATGCGGGTCCCGCCTCCTTCCCTTCCCTTTTTTCCATTTAAAATTAAATTTTCCCTTCACTAAAGGCAAAGTTTCATTTCAAAGTTATTTTTGTTGAAAATTTAGTTTATTCAAAAGAAATAGTGGAAAGCAAAGCGACAGTCGGTTGGCCGAAAGCTTAAAATAGAATAGAGATATCTACAACAGAAAAGAAATATGATCGGATTTCCTATTTTTTCCTCAGTAACGATTCAAAGGGATCTACGCTACAGGTTTCGCCTTCTCATTGGTTATCAGAAAAATTTCGAGTGGCATAATGTAACATAGCTCTTCCTTTCGGAAAGATTACTGGCTCTTGTTTTCTATCTTTAGTTTTCTGTTCTTCAACTGTTAGAACAACTCCTCTTTTCATGGATCTATGGTTCCACAGTTCATTTTATTTATTATAATTGTAAATCATTTGAAAATAGTCTAAGTCTTAATCGGAAAATCTGAATTCGGTAACTCAGAAGTAGGGGAATAGTGTGGAAGAAAACTTTGTGCTCCATTGTACAGTCTGACAGGGAATTAATAAAAGATGTAGCTCTGATTTGTGGGATCCATGTCATATGAGATTTAGCATTTGTTCTCTCTTGGATTTCATATGTAAATTATTATGTTTCACCTCTCATTCATAAACATTTTCTTTTGAATGCTTTCAAGATAGAAAGGTAGAATCCATTTTATATGCTCTGCCTTGGGAAATCATTCATGCTCTATGTTTTTCTTTTGTTTGAAAAGGATCCATTTACTGTGCCCTTTTCAGCTCCTCGCCAGTCTTTCCATTCCATCCTCATTAAGCTGTATTTGCTAAGTTTCCTGCCTATCTTGCCCCATGAAATACCCTGTATCCTGATTTAATTCCCGATTTCAGCTGTCCCATTTTTGTCCCACACATCCCTGAAAATTCATTTGTTTTATTAAAATCCTTTTCCCCATCATTTTACCTAGCCTAATATCAAATCATTATTGTGTTTATTTGAATATTATTTCATGGAGAGAGCCCTCTTTTTTCCTTGTAGGGCTAGCTACAAGGCTGAGCGTGGTTTGATGTTACCCTAGATTCCGCCTTTTTCAGCCTGAGGTAGATTTAAGCTATAATAGTTCATAAGAGTACTAGTGGAGCAACATTCTAGCTAGGTGGTTGTCTTGTATCATGGTTGAGCAAAAAGAAAACCTAAATCTCATTATCTACAGCGTAAGAAGAATACATTGTAGCGTCATCATGTTGTACTCAAGTCCTTTGAATGAAACAAACTTTGCAAGATCTTCAAGCACAATTCAGTGAGCCTATTCCCATATTCTGTGACAACACTAGTGCCATCAGCATCTCCAAGAATCCTATCATGCATTCAAAAATAAAACACATTCCGATAAAATATCATTTTGTTAGAGAACAATTCGCTAAAAAGAATATCAAACTTGAGTATGTTGGTACAAAAGAACAAATTGTTGATATCTTCACTAAACCTTTACCTCATGAAGCATTTGAATATCTTTGCTGGAAGCTTGGGATTCTCCCAAGTTCTCGTTAGATTACAGGTCTGCAGGACGGTTTTCTGTCAGGAGGAGTGGAAGTGTGTACAAGTCCGTAGGATGGTTGTGTGTCAGGGGGAGTTACCCTTTGCCATTGATGTCAAAGGGGGAGAGAATGTTGTAGGAATAGGTTTCATGATCGAAGGGGGAGTACTTTTGTTTCCATCAATGCAAAAGGGGTAGATTGTTGATCAGTGGTTGTCATTGATGTCAACCCAAGCACCGTTAGGGGCTAACCCAATATTTCATGGGAATTTTTACCTACAAATTTAATCAATTCTGGATCAAGAATGCTTTTGATGGTTTCTACTTGTCAATATGTTTCCGTTGATATATGGCGTGCCACGTAATTCTTCACATTTTGATAAATATTCATGTTTGAAGTTTGTACCTCCAGTTAGTGGGCTAAAACCCCATGGGGTTGTGGCATGGGTCATTGAAAAGTCATAATTAATATTTTTTAAGCTCCTGAAATCCCTCCCACATTCACTTGTTGAAACCCCTCTCAGCTTAAGCATTTATATAAATTGTGATCCTCATATCCTCCTTATGCAAGGGATTTCACGATCTGAAACAGGTCATCGTGGAATTTTCACTCTAACGTTTTTTCTACGAAGGTTCAGAAGCTGAAATTTTTATGAGGTGAAGCCGAAATCCTAAGGAAGCTCCTATACCAATTTCAGATCAAAGTGCGTAACATTTTCGGAGATATGATCTGTGGAAGTCAATGTTTTTGTAGGCTCCTGAAATTCATCTCAAAGAAGTGACCTTGGTAAAATCGTAATATCTCTCTCTCTGAGTGTCGGATTGGAATTATGTAAAAATTAGCAGATATTTAATGGACTTTAGTTTTCTCTCTATCAATTTTAGAGCTGAATGAAGAAACAGTGACACGTGGCACGTTGTACAAGTTCTCTCTACTGAAACAATCCATAATTAGGGCATTGTGAGAGACTGGGCATAACTCTCCCTTGAAGAATCCAAATTTGGTCTGACCTGTGGCATTGGAAAGAAGACTCAGAGGAATACTAAAGGATAGAAAATAACATATTGGGGATCTGAAATAACATAGGTACACCAGATTCAATATCAAGCTCCTAGAAGGAAAGAAAAAGCTAGATCATGTGTTGTCAAGGGTTGCAAAGGACCAGACTTTATAGGGTAGCTAAGAAAAGCAAGGTGCAGCACAAGGTAGCATGACAAGAGTAGAAACCAAGGTGCATAACAGTAGCAATAAGTTCATCACATGAAGTCTTCAAGTGGACAACACTGCATATAGTCACTATAAAGGTATCGTTGCTTTAAGTAATTGTAAATACATTATTGTAAAAAATTGTACTAGTGTCTATCAGCCAAGAGTTGAAGAGGCAGTGTTGGGAGGTCTAGGATCATCATTAGGTGGTTGTGTCATAGTTGGGGTTATGGTCTAGTGTGTCTTCTTCTTCTGCATCATTCTATATCATTGTAAAGTGGACCATTTTCCCTGGTACTGGAGTCCATTCTTCTTTTATTCTTCTACAGGGTGGTAGGGTGGTGCTAGGGTGAGTTGTAGCTCATTGGGTGTTGGGACATCCGTTCAGTTGACTACTGAAGAATCTCGGGCATTGGAGCGTCCATCCAATGGGAGCTGGAGAAGAATGATTTTCTATATTCTATGAAGTTGGAGCTTTATTTTCAATTGGAGTTGAATATTAAAGAGTTATTAGAAAATCATTAGGTGGTTTTTGTCCCGGAGTGGGTTTCCACCTTACAAAATGTGTGCATTTTTGTTCCTTTCGTTTACTGCTATCATTGTACATACACTAATAATAATTGAAGATTAACTAATGCTCTAATTGAAAGGAATATTGATTCACCCCCCCTCTCATTATTTCCAACAATAAGGAGTCTCAAGAGCTTATAGGTATGAAAGTAACACTTTGGATATAAATGAATATATTCTTATTCCTTCATTTACTAGTTCTTCTCCACCAAATTCATGGGATATTTGTCTAGTTTATCGTGGGGCCACTCATAACTTTTCTAGTTATAATTAATTCCTCTCTAATATAGTAGAGAGGGAGACTAAGTTAAGGATAATTCTTAGAGATAACTCCACTAATCCTGTAAAAGGATTTGGGTTGGTTAAATTTTAGTTGAACTCTAGGAAATCAATATTGTTAAATGATGTCATGTATGTGATGGGAATTATGAAAAAATTGATTTCTATATCTGCATTAGAAGATAAAAGGATGAGGGTTCCCTTCATCAATGGTAAGGTCTTGACTTGGCCTACTGATTCACATATAAAATATGCATTCACATTAGGACTGAGATATGAGAGACACTACGAGTTCACTGGAAGGCCACACTTTGCATTATTCCACAACACCAATCATCTCAGTAAATTATGGCACCACATGCTAGCTCATTTACATTATGATGCTCTTCCAAAATTGAAGAGACTGGTATCAATTATACCCAATGTAAAAGCTCAACATGAAGGAGTTTTTCATGGGTTTGCTAGTGGAAAGAAAACAAGGGGACCATTCCCCCCAAGTAAGAACCAGATATATGACATCCTTCATCTCATCCATTCATACATATGTGGTTCGATTCCTATGCACTCTATTGGTTGCCATCTCTATTAGATTACCTTCATTGGTGATTATTCCATAAATACATGGTTATATTGCATCAAGCATAAGGATGAAGCCTTCAATAGATTCCAAGAATTCAAAGCATTGATCAAGAATCAAACTAGGAAAAGGATCAAAGTGTTCAAATATAATAATGGAGGAAAGTACATGTCAAAATAATTCATAGATTTCTACAAGAAGGAAGGGATCAAGAAGGAAACTATTCTACCTTATACACCTAAATAGAATGGCATGGTAGAAAGAAAGAATTGAACGATCTTGGAAGCTACTCATGCTTTGCTTCATGATCAGAAGGTACCTAAGTTCATGTGGGCTAAAGCAACAAATGTTGTTGTATATAATCCAAATCGAGTACCTCATCATGCGCTGAGAAATAAGACTCCAGAATAAATATTCACAGGTAACAAGCCAGACACTAGTCATCTTCGCATATTTGGATGTCATGTATTATTTCATGTGTCAAAAGACAAAAGGAATAAACTAGAATCTGCAGGTAGAAAAGGAATATTTTTGGGTTACTGTGAAAACTCCAAGGCTTACAGAATATACATTCCTGGTCAAAGGAAGGTTGAAATTAGTAGAGACATAACCTTTGATGAAGATGCAGTGCTTTGTAAAGCAAGAGATCTTCCTCCACCTCCCAAGGAAGATGATGTTGATAAGGATATTCTATATATCCCTTCTATGTCCGAGTTATGAAATTATGATACACCCATGGAAGCTATGGAACCATTAGATCCACCTCCCAATGATCCTCATTTAAGGAAAAGGCTGCTTTGGCTTCGCAACACTCTCTAAGGTAGTGGAAAGAGTATTCCCATTCGTCGATCATTCAAAGAAAGGAAGGAATCTTGCAGATATTAGGGTTATGTTGTAGTTATGAGTTGATCCAGGTGGATATTGGTGGTCACCCACCTATTCCACTTGGGCCCCCACCATTGTCTCTTTCATTTTTTCAATTTTGGCATAACTTACTATTTTTAGCAGTTTTTCGGGTCCTAAACTTCCAAAGCCGTTTTGAGGCCCTAAACGACGTTTTTTGAGCATCGCACCTATAGTGAATATCATTCCATTCTGAAATGATATTCATGGCGAAAGTTGTAGTCCTCGGATAGATCTTTCTAATGATGTATCATGTGTGTCAAACAGAGATAGTATGCCAAAGTTACGTCCCTGGGAAGTTGAAACACCAATTTACCCAAACGGGGCCCATAGTTTTGGCGCTTCATCTCCTAGGGTTAGGTTTTTGGATGTTTAGGGTTCTCCATTGTTTCTCAATAATAAATAGGCCCTCGAGCCTCATTGTAACTCAGTTCAGAGGCCTGTAGCCTCCACATCTCTTCTTAGAGATAGCTACCAGCGCCCTAGCTAGTTTATTTCCATTCTGTCTGTAAGCAAATTTCAGTGATTTGATATTAATGAAATGAAGTATTATTTACGCTGCATCTCTGTATTTATGGTTATATTTTTATTCTATTGCATTCCTGCATAAATCCAGATCAGTGTTACCATAGGTACCACCTCCTGCGGCTATCTCTTTGGTTACTGCAAAACAATGCAGTAAGCTCATTTCCCAAACCAGGAAATTCGTTTTCTTGATGATCCGCCCCCAGGGAAAAAAGAAGACTGTGGCCACGACCTCCAGACAGAGCTCCTCTGCACTAAAACAACAAATGGATAAGGTTGTGGAAAGGTCACATCATACTAAGTTCATCACCATGTGGGAGACTGATCGTGTTGGTACAGAAGAAGGATGGGACGTGGAGACTCTGTATTGACTATCGGGTGCTGAACAAGATCACTGTCCGGAATAGGTACCCAATCCCACGGATTGATGACCTTCTGGACCAAATCAAAGGTGCAAAATATTTCATCAAGATCAACCTAAAGTCTGGGTATCACCAGGTACCAATTGAACCCTCTGATGTGTGGAAGACTACCTTCAAAGCCAAGGAAGGCCTTTCTGAATGGCTGGTCATGCCTTTCGGGTTGACGAATTCTACCGCAACCTTCATGAGGATGATGGACGACATCTTGCGGCCATTCACCAACTCATTTGTAGTGGTTTAATTGGATGAAATTTTGATCTTCAGCAAGACTTGGGAAGAGCACCTTCACCACATCCGACAAGTCCTCCAAACACTACGGCAACACAAGTTGTGTGTCAATTTGGAGAAGTGCACATTTGGCATGACCCAGGTTCAATATCTGGGATACATTATTGATGAAAGGGGGGTGCATGTAGATCCAACCAAGATCCAAGTCATTCGGGATTGGCCAGCCCCAACCACTGTAACAGAGCTTCGCAGCTTTTTGGGTCTTGCTAATTTCTACCGTAGATTCGTGTTGGGATTATCTCATATCACTTGGCCCTTGAATCGAGTCACCAAGGGAGGAGCAAGAGAAAAATTATTTTGGTCGGAACCTCAACAGAAGGCGTTCACAGAATTGGAAAATCACCTCTTTTCTTCCCTCGTGCTCACATTACCAGACTTGCAATAGCCATTTGAGATCGAGACAGATGCCTCTGACTATGCTATTGGGGCAGTTCTTACTCAATAGGGACATCCAGTGGCATATCACAGTGAGACATTGTCTGAGACAGTTTGCAAGTATCCCACCTATGATAAAGAAATGTATTCCATTGTGCAGGTCTGTCGACAATGGAAGCATTACATCTTGGGGAAGGAAACAATCATCCACACAGACCACTGGCCCCTACAGTTCATACAGACACAAGGGAAATTGCAGAATGATCGCCATCAGAAGTGGTCCACATATCCGCAACAGTTTCATTTGAACATCAAGTACAAGAAGGGTAGCACCAATAATGTTGCAGACTGCCTCAGCCGACCACCGATCGTGGCGCTCACCACCGTGCTCAACTCTTGTGGGCACAAGACTTCTGATCGGCCACTTCTCTATGAGAGTGACCTAGAATTCGGCCACACTTACAAGGCACTCTTGGGGGGTACGCAAGTTCCAAATTTTCACCTCCAAGATGCACTTTTATTTCACCTGGGACACCTTTGTGTTCTTTCAAGCAAGTGTGCCAAGATGATATGGGAAGCACACTACATTCGAGTCGCTGGGCATTTTGGGGTCGAGAAAATAGTAGCAATACTACAGAAGTATTTCTATTGGCCGAACCTTCGAAGGGATGTCGAGAAGCACATCAGATCTTGCATTGCTTGTGCCATTGCCAAACCGACCATCAAGAAGCAAGGCCTATATACTCCACTACCTTCCCCTAGTCGACCTTGGGAATCCATCTCCATGGATTACATGTCGGGCATGCCTTCTACTAAGAATGGAAATGACTGTGTTTTCGTGGTCGTTGACAGATTCTCGAAGATGGCCATCATGGCGGCCTGTAAGAAGAATATCACAGCAGAAGCCACTGCTAAACTCTTCTTTGAACGAGTGTGGGTGCACTTTGGGATCCCATAGTCTATCATATCAGATCGAGATAGCAGGTTCCTCAGCACATTTTGGTCCAGCCTCTGGTCAATGTTGGACACAAAGCTCACCAAGTCCACAGCTTTCCATCCCCAAACAGATGGCCAGACAGAGGTAGTCAACAGAATGATTGTACACATTATGCGCATGTACAACTCAAAGCATCCACGCACATGGGACGAGAGCCTCCCCTATGTACAACACAGTTATAACCGGGCTCTCCACAGTTCAATTGGCCATAGCCCCTTTCCGGTGGGCTTGGGATTCCAACCACTATGTCCCATTGACATAGCCATGCCGTTTGCAGCTGCTCAGGCCGATTCAGCTCATGTCCAGTCTGAAGTTGACAAAGCAAGTAGCTTCATCGAGCGCATTCAACACATCCGCCAACAAGTTCATGATATATTGGACAGAGCCAATGCCAAGTACAAGCAACGCCATGATCAACACCGGGTGCCACACAACTTCCAGGTGGGTGACAAAGTATGGCTACATTTGCAGAAGGAGCGCCTCACTGGACCCCACCACAAGCTTCGCCCGCTCCAATACAAGCCGTACACCATCACCAAGGCTGTAGGGAACAATGCATTCGAGCTTAGTATTCCACCATTCCTTGGTCTGCACCCAGTCTTCAATGTGGATCGCCTTCGTCCTTACTTCCCACCTCTACTGGACACCTCAGACATTGCAGAACAACTCACACCAACAGAGTTAAACCCAGACTACATGGAAAAGGCCACCATAGATTGTATCATGGACATGTAAATCAATAACACTCACCAACAGAAGATCCAACTGTATCGGGTTGTCAAAGTTGGCCAACTCCTGCACCAAGGAAAGTGGTTCACCAGGGACCAAGTTCAGCAAAAATTTCCTCATCTCATGGAGGAACTTAACGCAATGGGGACCATTGCTTCCTAAGGGGGGAGGAATGATCCAGGTGGATATTGGTGGCCACCCGCCTATTCCACTTGGGCCCCCACCATTGTCTCTTTCAGTTTTTCAGTTTTGGCATAACTTACTATTTTTAGCAGTTTTTCGGGTCCTGAACTTCCGGAGCCGTTTTGAGGCCCTAAACGATGTTTTTTGAGAATCATGCCTCCAGAAAACATCATTCCATTTTGGAATGATATTCATGGCGAAAGTTGTATTCCTCGGATAGAGCTTTCCAATGATGTATCATTTGCATCAAACGGAGATAGTATGCCAAAGTTACGTCCCTGGGAAGTTGAAACACCAATTTACCCAAACAGGGCCCATAGTTTTGGCGCTTCATATCCTAGGGTTAGGTTTTTGGATGTTTAGGGTTCTCCATTGTTTCTAAATAATAAATAGGCCCTCGAGCCTCATTGTAACTCGGTTTAAGAGGCTGTAGCCGCCACATCTCTTCTGAGATAAGCTACCGCGCCCTAGCTAGTTTTATTTCCATTCTATACGCCAAGCAAATTTCAGTTCTTTGATATTAATGAAATGAAGTATTATTTCCACTGCATCTCTGTATTTATGGTTATATGTTTATTCTGTTGCATTCCTACATAAATCCAGAACATGAGTACCATGATACAAGTTGAACCATCCTCATTTGAAGAAGCATTCAAAGAACAAGCTTGGAAGGATTCCATGGCCAAAGAATATGAATTGATAATTAAAAACGATGTGTGGGATGTTGTGCTGAGACCACATGGGAAGTATGTTCTAACTTCGAAATGGTTGTTAAAAATCAAGCATGGAATTGATGGAAGCATCAAAAAGTATAAATCGATGTTTGTAGCTCATGCCTTCTCTCCGAAAGAGGGAGAGTATTATGATGATATGATTTCTCATGTGGCTCGATATACAACTATCCACTCGATAGTTTCCCTTGCTACTAGTCAAGGATGGAAATTTCAATAGATGGATGTAAATATCGCCTTCCTCCATGGTATGTTACAGGAAGAAGCCTATGTGGAAAAACTAGAGGGATCTGAAGTGGAATATCACACAACACATGTGCAGGTTGAATAAATCACTGTACAGATCAAAGCAAGCTCCCCGAGCTTGGTATACTCATATTGACAGCTATCTAATGAAACTAGGTTTCACTAGAAGCAGTGTTGATCCCAACATCTACTTTAAAAAAAATTCATGGTATGCCTTTAATGTTGGTTCTATATGTTGATGATTTATTTTTAATAGGAAGTGAACTATTGATAATTGAATGAAAGAGGAAGCTAGCCTTTAAATTTGAGATGAAAGACGTCGATCTCATGCATTAATTTATGGGCCTTGAGGTATGGAAAAGGCCTGGAAAAATATTTCTCTCACAAGGAAATTATGTGGAAAAGCTGTTGGAAAGGTTTGGTACGACCAAGTGCAAAGCCATCATCACTCCGATAGAAATGAGCTTCAAGAAGTTGTGTGGTAAAACAACTAGACCTAATCTAGGGAATCTATCTGAGTATAGACAATTGATTGGGGCTTTTGATGTTTCTTGTGAACACTCATCCAGATATATGTTATGTATTAAACACATTGATTCAATTCATGATTGAGCCCCTTCATGTGCATTTGATAGAAGCTAAGCATGTATTGAGATACTTACAGGGACTGATCACACTTGGTTTGAGGTACTCTACTGGATATAGCCAACTTCATGGATAAACTGATGTTGAATGGGCTGGTAATTTCATCAATAGAAAGAGTAAATTTGGATGTTATTTCAGTCTTGGTTCTTCCATGATATCCTAGATGAGCAGGAAGAGTCAGTATCGTTGAGAAATGTGGAAGCAGAGTACATTGTTGCTAGCACATAAAGTTGTGAAGTAGTGTTGGACACCACAGTGATTTATTGTGATAATAAGAGTAGGATTTGTTTGGAATAGAATCATTTATTTCATGAAAATTCCAAGCATATTGAGATTCAATATCACTTCATTTGTGAAATGGTGCAGAGAGGAGTTTTTAGACTCCAACACATTGCGACAAATTATCAGACTGCAGATATTCTCACCAAGGCATTACCAAAAGGGAAGTTCTTGGTTTTTAGAGATAAGTTGGACTAATGGACATAGACACTCTCAATAACGGGCAGCACTGATCGAGGACACTGAGCTAGATCTTCCTACCTTGTTTGAGCTTTTAGGGTAAGGAATTGAGATAAAGGGCTCCTGGGGCTGATGGATCTCTAGAAAATATGGCACTTGCATATATGTTACCCAAGGTTGAGAATGTTGCTCCCCTGTCTTCATAAGGTTAGAGAATGATGCTCCCCTATCTGGTATTTGTAGAGTATACCCTAGTTGGCATCATACTCAAAAGCAGGGCTTGTCAGAAATACCACTCCTCATTTGGCCAATGACTTGAGAGTGTACTTGGGGTGTACAACCCAATTGGATTATTATACATGTGTTCTACCACCTAACTTATAAGAGTCACTGATGGAAAGATCTGTAGGCGATAGGATTGGGTTGAAATTTACTCCCCTTCTGTGATTCTAGGTTTATATTGTGCTCCTCGATGATACTCCAGGGTCAAATATGTGCTCCCCTGTGAGATGAGTTATCATGTTGCTAGATGCGGGTAGATTCTTATTCTTCTTCTAGATTTGATAAAGTTTCAATAGATGACTTAAGCTATGATGACACCTTGATACAGATATCTACAAGAAGAGATTGTTGAGTGGAATTCTTCCTAGTTGAGAGGGAGTGTTGATTTTTGAAACTATGTTCAATTTCCACATTGGACAACTTAGATGATTTAAATAATAAGTTAATTAGATTCTTCTCTTATAAAGGATCAAAATAGACCTATATATTGTCCCAATCAGTTACGTGGAAGTTAATTTATGATTTATTTTATTATTTTATGGGTCGCCCTAACTGCATGTTGATTTGGTCAAAGCCCCAAGCAGTCCCTCACAAAGTTATAAATAGAAGCAACCCCAATTTCATTTTCACACATTTTCTCTTGAGATATTCTTCATGTTTTTTGGGTTATTAGTCATATTTTATGTTTCTAGCTTGCACAGGTATCTCGCAAGAGAATTTCATATTGGATCAGGATCACAAACAAAGGCACATTTCAGATCTAATTATTTTGGGGCAGGGCCATGGGCAGGAAGAGTTAAGGTAGTGGCTTTGTTATGCCAAAATCATGGGCTAGGCTTGTGGAGGTTGCGTCTCAGTAGCTAAAGTCATTAGCTGGAAAGCTTAAGGGTACAGCTAGGGTTTTAGGGTGTTCAAACCCTAAGCCATGGGCTCAATGTGTTGTAGTAGCATCTCAGAGCATGTTGGCGCGAGGGGTTCTGAACCAGGTTCGGAGTCCAAGGTTTGCCAACAAACCCCTATAATACTAGCCCTTTCGGCAGTGACCTGCTTACGCAGGCCAAAGACTCACCCGAAGTAGTATGGGTGGGTGCTGGAACCAAGTTTCCGCACCTGAGAAAGGATAGGTAAGGCAAGCAGAGCTGCGTCTAGCCCTATGATACCCAGGTCGCCTCTTTCTGCTGAGGGTCGATAGGTCTCTCTTCGCATCCACGTGCGCTAGATCTATAATTATATACTTCTATGATAGTAGCACAATATTGCATAAAACATAATAGAACAGATCCAGATACAAAAAACACACTTACACAGATCTTCCACAGCTTGAATATAGAATGCACATAATGTAGTAATCACCAATGATTCACACAAATAGTACACATAGATTCGTTCTCAACAACCTTTCTTATTCATCAATTCATCAGTTCCTTCTTACAATACCCTTCCCAGCCTACAGACACAACAGAAAGGTCTGCACACAGCTGGACTCTAGATCTCTGCATACACAGCCAACAAGAGTCCTTTCCCCAAAACCCAAACAGATATCTTAAACCACAATTTGCATCAATAGCTCCTCATTTCCTACCTTACAATACAAAATGTTCCTCTATTTATAATAATCTCGCCTAAAATTTTCTGGAATTTCTGTAATTCGTAAACCATATCCAATCAACCTAGTTTACCATTTTTCCCATTACAATGCTTTCGAGGCTTTGACCCACCCAAAAACCCCTGCGCTAGACTAAATATAATCAAAAGTATTCAAAATTGGACCAACTTCATAGCTCGTAGGAGACCCTGTTCCAACAGTACCCCAATGAAATCTTGTGACTCATCCCAAGTCATTGTGGTGGTGCGGTTGCTATCTGTGCACGCAAGGAATTGAAAGCAATGAAGAGCAGAGGGAGCACTTCCTGACTTTGGGCAGAAGCTTGTTGTGCAATATTTACAAGCTTCAGGGAGGCAGGATCTTTCGGAGCCGTGGTAACCTATTCCAATATCCAGTGGAGGTGGGCGATGGAGGTTTGAGCACCCTGAGATATCTGGAATTTAGTATCGCTCCATGGTTTCAAGCGCTTCCTGACAATGTGCTTGGTGTGGTGGAAATCTACGATCGTGTCTATGAAGTCGCTGCAGGTTTTTAAGAGGGCTAGACGTTGCGCAGGTTCAAGGGAAGGCAAGGTAGCTTTGACCTGATCCAAAGTAGCCTCCGTCTATCGTAAGTCCTCCTAGACACGTTGAAGCATGGGGTGGCACCGGACCGCTATCTAGAGCTGCGTAGCTGCCTCGACCAATTGAGTGCCCAGAGTAAGCTTTTCCTTAATAATATTCGTTGCTACCATGATCAATGCAACCTATTGTGCCCAAACTTCCGGGGGTATTTCGTGCTGCTGTCGTGCATTCTGGTCACGGTTATGGATCTCTTGCAACACAGCGGTCTATAAATCCTACAATGCATGATGGGGTAGCTGCGCCAAGTCTATTTGTAGGTCTATAGCTGTCGGGGCGTGGTCGCCAACCATGATAGTGTGAGGTAACGAACAAATATGCATGTAGTCGGTCGGTAGTCCAGAACTGTAGAGAAGTCGCAGTGTATCCTTGTATCACTTTTTCCCTCTCCTGCGTAGGACTGTGTTAGTGTCAGTGGCGAACTGTGGCAATTGCGTACCTTTCCTCGGGGTATCGTCTGAGGCCATCCAGTTGGGGCTTGCGATCATTTCAAGGTTGTAAAGGTTAGAAAATCCCGTTGCGCAGCTGTGGTGCCCCTTTGCATGAGGTTCAAAGTCAATTCTCCCTGCTGGGAGCTAGAGGTCAATCCTCTTATCAATCTCAGCATCCCCAGGCCTTCCCAACATGATGTCTGCAGGTGCAGAACTGGTAGGTGCCGAGGCATTCAGCGGGGTAGGGACTGCCATCTCAACAAAAGGACATGCTTCCCAAAAAACGTGAAAGATCCCAATAAGCAAGTATGAGAATAATAGAAGCAGGGTACAGAGAAAATATGGAGCCTTGAGTGAAGTTATCTAGTTGACCTTATACTATCCAGGGCTAACCAACGGTAGAGAACACCTCACTTGAAACTTACCATCGATTGTCTAAAACAAACTCGCCATAAATTTCTGTATTGATTACCACCTACCCAGTTTTTTTAACGGGAAGGTTCCCTTCTCACCAAAGTGCAGTGGTCTGATAGTCGTTATTTTTACCTAAAGGCTTTCCCATGGATTTACAAATTTTGGATGACGCCTGCGTGCTGCTTGCATACCACGAATTAAAGCTGGTGTCAGGTGATTTGTAATGTGGTCCAAGTACCACTTCAGCAACTTGGCCACCGTACCTCTTGACAGGTGTGATTTTTCCTTGGTCAGGGTGTCCATGTGCGGTAGAGTTGCATCGAGCATCCTTGTGCCATCTACCACCTTAAATTTTCACAGAAACTCAGCCCGCAAATTCTCCCAATTGCGCATGTACCGGGGCAGCTCCGCATCTAGATACCATGCAATCGAATGCCAACCTAGGTCATGGATAACTAGGCAAACTTGTTCGATTGGAGTCCTATCGCACCCTTGTGTTTCCCATGCCAGCAAATACCTCCGTGGATCCTCTGACACAAGGAACCTCTGGGTCCATCTTCCAGCTGGGGCTCCCAATCGTAGGATCATCTTATCCCGACACTCCTCCCAAGTGTGGAATACCGGCCCATGCGTATCCCACCGACGTGCAGGCTCTCCGCGCAGGGTTAGCAGAAGTGCTCCTAGCCTGCGTTCCTTGGGAAATTCGGCTTAAAATTCTCGTAAAAACTCCTTAATGTCACCCACATCCTCAAGGTAGGGAAGGTCTCTTACTTCGGCGGAGATGCAGAGGAAGTTCCTTGTGACCCGAAGACATCGTAGCGTCGAAACCTCATGCAACTGGCCTTGCCAATTCTATAGTTCCCCATCAGAGTCGAAAAAGCATTCACTGTCCTTTTCCCAGAAAAGTACTCCGTCTGCTGTGGGGTTAATCCAGTCTTAATCCTTCGTAGTCAATTTTTAAATGTGATCTATTTCTTCCTCGTCACGTGCTAGCTCTGTATACCGTGCACCTTTTGTGGGATCCAATGGTACTATTACGCACGTACCATTATTTTCAAACACCATGCTGCACCATTTGAGATTGATGACATCCCCCATATCTATAGCCCAGTCTAGTCCGAGGATTGCAGGGTAGGGATCCGCGTCTTCCACAATTTCTATTACTTCAAAGTCAGCTAGTACTTTCACCCCTGCGATATCCACCATGACCTTTGGTAGCCTTCCTAGGGGGGTAATCTTTTGTTGATTTGCCATGCGCAGCTGGATGGTGGACCATTCCAATTTAGGCTCTCCCATTCGTTGCCAGGTTTTCTTTGGTAGTACATTCGCATCTGATCCAAGATCTAAAATAATGTGATCCATCTCATAGTCACCAATATGCGCAGTCAACCACATTTCTCTTTCGGTGCATTTTTTATATCTGTATAGCTTGTGTACATCCTTGATTTCGGGACTTGGAGAAAGCCGAGCTGCGCAGCTATGCATTAATGCTTGAAGGTTCTCTACAGCCTGTGGATTACGTATCAACTTCAAACATGCCTACAGAAAGGGTTCAACCCCCTCCTCTATCCTGAGGTGTGCTGGCAGCTGCGTAGTAGCGGTTTCTTTTCCCTTGCCAATGTTCGATCCTTCCTGAGAGGTTGTAGGATCACTGGTAGGCACTTCCTTTGTTCCCTGGGTGACCATCCTGCTGCATGTTATGACTTTCACATTTGGGTCTATGTTTCTTAGCTCGACTTTAACTCTTTGCATATTCTGCGTAGGGGTGGGTTGCTTTTCCTGCATCTTGGCGATTAAAATTGGGCGATCTTCAACCACATGGTCCAGCTGTCTACAATATTTTCACAATGGCCTGGTGGGATTTGGGCAGTCCCTGGCAAATTTTCCTACTCCCCTGCAGTTGTAACAGATTAGCTACCCATGTCCTCGTCCTGCGCTTCCTCCTCAACCTCCTCTGCCTCTTGCTGGAGAGCCTCCAAAGCTTGTGGTAGTTCTTGGCGACGTAGGGTCTGATTGTACCCTATAAAAGTTCTCTTGATATATCATCAAGTCATAAGTGTGACAGTTCTTCTCATCGTGTCCCATCAACCGGTAGAACCTGCACCATTGTTGCTTCAGTTTTGGGACATATGCACCTAGCCGAGGGCAATGGTTCATATCATGCAGCCCTGTGACATGGCATTCATCACACTATAGCGCAGGTCCACTCGAGCCTGGTCATAACAGGATGGGTTCCCCACTTGTTCCTAGGCGTACTGGACTAGGTCCTCCTACCTGCTTGTAATCTACCAACAGAGGGCACTGATCCTTCATATGGCCAAATACCCGACATCGTATGCACCACAGATCTACATGGATTTATTTTCCTCGCTCCTTTCCCAGGTTTTGAATTTCCATGTGCATAGCTCCCAACTGCTCCTGAATTTGCTATATTCCTACCGAAGTATCTTCTCTGGGTGCAGCTTCTAGTTTCATAGCAACTTCCACCACTTTTTCCTGTGACTCAAAGGTTTGGTGACTCATTGGCGTACACAGGTGGGGTAACAACATAGCGATGAACCTTTCCATATGTTTTCTATCATCATACTCAAACCCTCCTTCCCTGATTTCTTTCTTCAATCGTTGATCAACCTCCCACACAGATTCAGATGCACCTTGCTTGAAGTATTTACTTCAGCTACCAACTGAGAGTAATAATTTGGCTTCCGGAACTGTTGCTTCAGAGCGTCCTTGATATCTTAAATAGATGCGCTCCTGTTCTAGGAAATGTATCGCATATACCAGTCCAATGCTCCATCTTCGAATGCTAGGGACAGTTGCGCCCTCTTCACCGTATCGTTTGTCACATTTTGCGCAGTCCAGATGGAGTCTGCAATAAACCAAAATCGATCCATATCCTCATCCCCTACTCCCTTTAAGGTAGGTAGTCTCAGGTGCATAGCCATATGACTATCTGACGGGGGTGGTCGTATGGGTGATTTCTTTCCTTTGTGTGGCTTGGGCAGTGGTGTAGCCAGGGGGTCTTGCACAACCGGTTCTCGCAAAAGGTTATAGGCAGATCTTCCCCTGTCAAGGTTGGTCCGATAGTATTTACCACTATGTGTCATGCTTTTGTCTAGATCTGAGGTCATTCAGTCGGTATGACTCACAGAATTCTCTTCTCACATAGTAATATCTTAATCAACAATGGTAATGTCTTCAGAAATTTTCCCTAGAACCCTTTAAAGAATCATCGTTCAGCTTCAGAGTAGGAGACAAACTGATCAATAGAAAATTCCATCACAAATCCTCCCAGCGCACTGTTCATCCAATGATCTATTGTGCATGTAATAGTATTATCAGTCTTCTCTAGCTGCTAGATCAGCTCTGGGGTCCACTGAGTGACTCGCTCATCCTTCCAACACTTACGGAATTCTACGAGTCTAGCCAACCATTCCTGAAGCTCTATTGTAAATGTTACAAACAATATTTCGTAGCTTTCCATAAGAATGTACCTATTTTTCCACCTCTCCGCCATCAACTTCTCACTATGATTTTCTTTTACCACGAATTCCTGGATCTACTTTTTGATCCAGTCCTCAATTTCCTTTTGTTCAGGCTTCCAATATTCTCTTGTCATTACCCGATCCCTTTCTCAAAATGCTTCAAGTCCCGAAAACGGAACCATTTGTTGGTGCGAGGGGTCCTGACCCAGGCTCGGAGTCCAAGGTTTGCCAACAAACCCCTATACTACTAGCCCTTTTGTCAGTGACCTGCTTGCGTAGGCCAAAGTCTCACCCGTAGTATGGGTGGGTGCTGGAACCAAGTTTTCGCACCCTATGAAAGGATAGGTAAGACAAGCAAAGCTGCATTTGGCCCTGTGATACCCAGATCACCTCTTTATGTGCAGGGTCAATGAGCCTCTTTTTGCATCCACATGTGCTAGATCTATAATTATATACTTCTATGATAATAGCCAATATTGCATAAAACATAATAGAACGGATTCAGATATAGCAAACACACTTACACATATCTTTCGTAGCTCAAATACAGAATACACATAATGCAGTAATCACCAATGATTCACACAAATAGTACACATAGATTGAGTTCTCAACAACCTTTCTTATTCATCAATTCATTAGTTGCTTCTTACAATACCCTTCCCAGCCTGTGCACATAGCAGCAGGGTCCACACACAACTGGACTCTAGATCTCCGTGCACACAGCCAACAAGAGTCCTTTCCCCAAAACCCAAACAGATATCTTGAACCACAATTCGCATCGATAGCTCCTCATTTCCTACCTTACAATACAAAATGTTCCTCTATTTATAATAATCTCACCTAAACTTTTCTATGGTCCGCAAACCGTGGTTTTAGGACCCCTATTTTACCCTTTTTCCCATTATAATTCTTTCGAGGCTTTGACCCACCCCGAAACCCTTGCACTAGACTAAATATAATCAAAATTATTCAAAATTGGACCATTTTCGCAACTCGTAGGAGACCCTGTTCCAACAGAGCACCAAAGTCGTGGGTTGGAAGTTTTAAGGCCATGGCTCAGAGAGCTGTTAAGAAGATTTATTTTGAATCTTAGTGAGTTACTTGCACAACACCATCACTCATCTATCACGTAGTCATAGACACATCATAATAGTCATCAACAGTATCCTAGATCCAGATCTAGATCTGGGAAGCTGAGATCACTTGGTATTGGTGATCCATTAGTTTCATGTATTTTTATTGTAGATCTATCAATCCATAGATCGTGTATTTTTATTTCTATTGTATAAATTTACTGGCCTCACTGTAATCTCTACTGAAATTTTTTGAAGACAATTTATAGAAGAAGAATATTTGAAAGGGTTCCCCCCATAATGGGTGTTTTCCCAGGTCTTGAACCAATCTCTGTATCTCATGGTTGTGATATTGTCTTTTTTGCCTTTGCGTGCATTGTTCTATCTTCAGTTACATTTTATGGTTATATATATTTCATAGATTTGAATACACAGTTAATGAAGATCTAATTTGGGCTTAAGTAACTTATATAACGTAGAGAAATATTGAAAAATTAACAAGTATTTTATTGCAAAATTCTGTAGGAAATATCGTAACTTGCTAGTTATACTTGAACGCAAAAAGAAGAAGAAAATTAATTCTTTGCAATTTGTTATTCATCAAGTCATAGTGAAAAATGTGATTTACGTTGAAAATTTTCCAAAGTCTTCGGGTACTTATGACTTGGGAGAAGCTAAAGCTAATCGAGCCTTTGATCCTGTGGGATTATTTATGATACACCCAAGTACGTTTAAATATGGAAACTTATTTACAAGACTTAAAGAGAACCAAAATTCAAGAACTGATAATGGATACTTGAAAAAATGTTGAATAAATCAACATTAACAGGGAAACATAATATAAGCAAAGAGCTGTAAATCCTACAAATAAATTCGTGGCTTTCATACCTGGTACTAGTGAAACTTCATCCTCTAGTCAAAGAAAGAGAAAATCAATTGTGACTAGAAAAATTGTTCATGGCGAGCTATCAAGTGGCAGAGATGATAAATAACCTCCTTGGAGATTTACTGCATAAAAATCAAATTTGGTTCAAATAGCCAAATCCAAAGTCCTGCAAAAAAATAAATCATTGAACAACCTATAGACATGAAAAATTACAATGTTGTACCACCTAATTGGGTTAGTTCTTGTTTGGAAAAGAATCAGAAACAATGGAGAAAATTGCAGAATAATTCATTATTTTCGATGAGTGTCTTGCCACATTGAAAAATGCAAATTATGACAAGGATAGTAAAAAAATGAGAAATGAAAAGTAAAAGTTCATAATAAAAATGTTATTAATCAAGAACAAATGGATATTTATGTGTCTCGCATTGGAGCCAAGATGATCATGGTATTGCATCAATCTACCGGTGAGGCAATTGCATAGTCTATTGATGAACAAGAAGTAGCGAATTTGAGATTGAAAAAAAGAATAAAAGAGCTAGAATACACTCTAAATCCAATTCCTTTATTAATAACTCCACTAGCAATATGGGAACCACCATTCCCAATTTCTACTCCTACTACAATGCATAGATATAACAAAGCCTTCAATCTCCTTAATGAAGTGAAATCATATATCATCAATAACATATGGAAAATATTAGAAACTATTGATCATGCATGGAAAGAATCTTTCAATTTACTACTTTAAAAAAAAAAATTAAGATAGTTATGGATTTGATTAATAATAATCTTAAGTAAGATAGGAAATTTGTTAACAATGATTGATCAAGTGATCAAATTTTCACTCAAAAATGAAATTCCTAAAATTTATTTCAACCAGCGTAAAGTTGAAGTTCTCATCATTCTGAATCCATTGACGTTCATTTCACCTCAATCCGACACTGGGAACTCAAGTTATATCCCACTGACTGTTCTCCTAAACAAGCAAAAAAATGGAAAATTTTGGGTTTTGACTGTGTTTTTTGGGTTTTTGAGGCCCAGTGGAAGGTTTCTACTTGGCCTCACTCCATTGGTAAAAATTCGAAGCATTCTCAGTGGTTGATATTGGGTGAAGGTGGACCAATATTAGGGAGCCACATGGGCCAATGGGAGGCAGCCATGTGGCCTCCACACATTGGTCCAAAATTTTATTATGGAGGTCGAGCAACCCACAAGAGTCAAACTCGTGACCTTCCACCAAACAACCCCAAGGCTTACCATTATATCATTGCATGAGTCTTATTATATATATGGTAAAGCATATATTTAAAGTCTGAATGGGAGTGCATTTGGGGGTGGGCTAGGGTGAAACCCCAACCCTAGTCACCACACCCACAAGAATAAATGGGTGAGACCAAGGGCCAGGGCTTAGCCCCAACCCCATGAATGGCCCAAAATTTGGTCTCAAGGCATTTGAGGATGAATTAATGGTCCAACAAAATTCACCAGCGGTTAGCGAAATTATCTCTCTATTATTGATTTTGGGGAAAATTTGTAGGACAGTTAGCCAAAAGGGGAAATTTCTGGGACAATTGACTATAAAATTCATGCGAGAGATTATAACTCATAACTTTTGGAGTGTTTTTCTAAACAGAGCTCAGAAATATTGAGCACATCTAAGGAGTCTTTTTGCAGGTTGAATACCAAGGGTGTATGGATCAACAAGGCTTTTGATTATAACGTTTTGAGTTTTTTCTGCAAATTGAGCTCAGAAAGAGGTTTCTTGGAGTTTTTTGGATGCTATGAATCCAATGGTGACCTCTAATTTATGTTTTTAGCACATATAAATGTCCTTTTTCCAGGTTGGAGACTAATGGGTGTATGGATCAAGCAAGGTTTGGTAGCAATTCCTGAGGATGTTGAGCATGAAGAAGACCTTGTAGGGGTTTCCTAACCTTCAGAATTCATTTGCAGCAACTGTAGCTAGTAGGGTTCAACTTATGTTTAACTTCTTTCATCATGAATTTTTCATTATGTGCTTCAATGTGGAATTTAAGGGTGTGTATGATGTTTTTAACTCATTTCAGTTAAAGTATCTCATCTTTGTAGGAGATGTTTTGAGTTGTTGTTGTTGTGAGAGTTCTTTGCAGGAGAACATTACCTTGTAGGGTTAATAGGCACATGTTTATTTACAGTAAAATTCTATGTACTTCATTGATACTGAATATATATGAGTGGTCTAGTTATTTTGACAGGCCCGGAGATGTAGCCCAGGAGGGGTGAACTCCATCAAAAACCCCTTTGTCTTGCTCTTATTTATGCCTACATGGATTATGTGAATTATGTTCATTATGTTCAGTTGCATATGAAGACTAATTCATGTTGAAGAGACAATGAAATAACATGTTGGTTCAAGACCCATCTTTAACCTTGCATAGCATTAACATGGTCCTTCACTCAAAATGAGTATTGTTAAAGTTAGTAAAAAAGGGTTGTGCAAGTTAGATCATGGTCAACTATTAATAATATATTCAATAATACTAATAATAATATAATCATCATCCTTATTGTTGTTGTGGTTGTGGTTGTTTTTGTTAGTCGTAGTTATTGTCAATATTATAAATGTTAATAATATTATTATTAAACATTATTAAATATTAAAAAATTTCCACAAATCCTAATAGTATTAAATTTTAATCCTTATTCACAAACCCTGATGTTATTATTATTAAGGTTCGTGAATAAAGTTGGTTAACTTTCTATTCTAGTATTATAATAGTAAGATAGGGTTTACCATTTTTTATAATAGTCAAATATCAATAATATATCAAATAATAATAATGATGAGGATTTCTTCAACCACCTACTTTTTAGTCTTATTATTTAATTTATTAATCTTTAAAGTATTATTATTAAACATTATTAAATATTGAACCTTATTCACAAACCCTAATATTAATATTGTTATTAAACCTTATTAGTAATAACACTATTAATATTAATATAATCAACTATAATAGTAATAATAATATCTTTGTTATTAATATTATTAACACAATAATAATAATAATAATATTGAACTTTGTTAATGTTACTTTTTCTTCTATTGTGAAACAATTTTTTCTATTAGATTAGATCAATCATAAATTGTGAGGGGACGCATATCAAAAAAACTATGGGCCTCATTTCTACTAGACTTAGTGACTGAGAGCTAAGCGTAGAACCACATTACAAATAAGAAGAGGAAACTAGGTAATCACAAACGGATAACCCAAAATGACCAAAAAAACTTAAGAATCTCAAAGCACCCAATTCTCATCCCTAATCAAGAAGAAGAGTTGGAGTTGGGAACCCTCCCCATTGCTTGTAGATGGAGGAGGGAAGAAATTATCATGAACATGACATTCCATATTCTTCAATATTCCTTCGAGTCACTCTAATCGTTCATGGATAGTTTATTTTCCATGACAAAGGGAAGCCAACTTGTCCATCGTATAGTACTAACGTTGTTGGAGGTCATTCAGAAACTAGATAACTTCATTCGTATATTCATGCATGACCAGAGAAAAGTATTCCAAGAGTAATGAAATATTTTGAACGAGTTCATCTAGAGAATTGAAGGCGTGAGGCATCTCAATTGTTCTATCAGAGTGCATAGTTGGTGGATTGACCTCTTAACCCAAGTCACAATTATCTCTAAGATGAGTTTCCTTGTGGCCCTGTGGTCCTACTCTTTGATTGGCTCATCAACATTGTTGTATCATGCAACTAGAATAGTTTGAATTGTAACATTATCTAGAGTATATAGCCCCCATTTCATGAGTCAAACTACCACACAAATGACGCCCCAAAACACCTTATATCATGCACACAAAGATGAGTCCTAGTTCCTTGGATCTTGCTAACCATATTAAGAGGAAAATGAATTATCCAACAAAATACCATGGCTCTCCAAACAATAGACAATTCCACAAGGATGGCCTTCATCCATTGCCAAAAGAAATTCCTAAACCCACCTTTGACAATAGAATTTGAACATTAGATACAAACACTAGTCTCTCTCCACTTCTTATTGACAGGCTCCTTCATCACTACCCCAAAAAATTTAACTAACAAAACAAGAAAATAAACACTACGACAAAAGGAACATACATGCACCCTCATTAATTCAAGATAGCTTAAACTTACAATGGACAAAGTCCCAAAAGTATACCCTAAATTATCCAATTTTATGTCCTAAAATGACAACTACGAGATCAACTAAGAAACTACAACACTACAAGTAGAAGGAAGTCACCACCTCGAGCCTCCATTCCACACTTTCTCACATTGATCCCTCCTAATTTCATACCTATCTACACTATTTTAAGATTAACCTTCTCCGTAATCCATTTTAGCTTTGAAGGTAGGAGATGACACCACAAAACGTCCACCATGCAAAAACAAACAAAAACCCAAGAACTTCAATAATTTCCAATCCGATAACCCCCAACACACAACAATGCATAAACCAAAATGCTCAAAATCGTATAACCAATATCATCTCTAGAAACTTTGGTGTGCCTTTTCCAAGGAAATAATGCATGGAACACTATATTAAACCAAGTTTCGCATGGGAGATGGTGACACAACCCCACTGAACCATCCTTGTTCCTATTTGTCACCCCCATTGAGGAATTAATGTTAAAAATAATATTATTCAACTTTATGAATATTAAAAAAAATCTTAAATATTGATTTTCATTCACCAAGGTTGATTAAGGTTGATAATGTTTGACTTTGGTCCACCATGGTTGACTAAGAAACCACCTATAGTTAAATTAATTTCATAAATTCGCCATGACTTCCATGAATAAATGGAAAGTAAAATTAATTCAGTATATTGCCTTTGTATTTCTTTCTACAAAAATGAATAATGGCTAAGTAATGGAAAACAACGATTGAAAATATTTTCTTATGATTACTAATAAAACATTATTATTTTTCCTTCTTGATATTTCTTGGAAATGAAATCCTTTATTTTGAAGGGGAAGGGTCCCCTTTTGGGTTATCTAGATTGTTATATCATGAGAAAAAATTAAATTCGGAGAGTGAGATGAACAAATAGGACAATGTTCTCTTTAAGGGGGCGAGAGCCTCTAACACACATAAAACATGATAATTATTTATTTTCGTAATTAAAAAAACAAAAACAAAAATTTGTTAACGATAAAAAAAGGTTCAATTAGGGTTGTATCATAACAACCTCATACTAACATCAAGAGGATGTGACAGGGGGTACTTGGCGTGTCTCTTGAAGAAGAGGTTTTAAGAATTGGTATCGAGGAAAGTTTTGGGAGGAACATCATGAGTATCATAAGAATGATCCACTCACCCTTTGGATTGGTACAAATCCCCCAACTATAGCTACGACTAATTCATTCTTGTTTTCAAACCCTATTTAGATCATCCTTGATACTCTGACTATCGTCATGGAATACAAAAATTTGGTAAGAAGGCCCTTGAAGTAAATATTTATAATTTTTATTTCAAAATGTTTGTAGTGGCTAATAGAGTTTGTTGAATTCCTATATCTGAACATGTGGTATGGATGTTTAAAATATATCCATTATGAAGGCCATCATTGCATGGGTTATTTATGTTTCTCTTAAAGGGTCTTGAATAATTTTGTCGGGAGTGAAAGTTGATTTGGATCCAGGGCTCATCAGTTTTTAAAGTTTCTAAGATAAGTAACCATATTTTATTTAATAAAAAAAAATTCTTATGCTCTAAGACTATATTATTTTTTTAGTAAAGGTTGGTGTGTAAAAATATTAGGTAGCCCTCTCAGTTTATTGGAATAAATTACATGTGAATCCATTGATGGCCAAAAATTAACTCATCAACATTTTGGAAGACAACCTTTTTAGAGTCCCAAATCAAACTCTTATCCTTTTCTAATGATGGCTCTAACTAGTTCTATTATGTTCAGTTACCCCTTACCCTTTTTTTTACTTATCATTATCTAATTTACAATCAATAAGAAGAGAAATTGTGGACAATTGTTGTGTCACATACTTACCTCGCGGTAACTGTGTAGCTCCCATATCGCCATATTACAATTGTGTTTGACAATTACCACATGATAAGTGTGTATCTCCTCTTGCCAAGTATACCCTAGTATACATTCTACCCATAAGATGGCCTTGTTGTGATTGTTTCTCCCCATATAGTTAATGGGTTGAGAGGTTAATTTGGCGAGTTTTACCCTTACCTTATAGGGAAAGTGTGTATCTTCCCTAAATGACCTCGGTTGTGTCTAATCTTTACCCCAAATGGTAAGTGGGTAACCCATCATAAGGTAGTGGATGCAGGTTCTCTACCACTTATTTCTTTAGGGTCTTCATGGGAATATCAACAGACAATATGATAGCTAAGATCCTTACCTTTCATGGTAATTGATATCGTGGCTATTATCCTTGGATAAAGGGTGGTAGCTTGAGCTCCCCTATCAAGTCAATTTCTTCTTTCATTAGATTTTTCTTTTAGTAGATGAGTACAATTGAGGAGAGATTAAAAATGACATGATGATGATGAGACATTCAAGATGGGATTTATGATGCAGTCATAAACTTCTCGCTAGCTGAGAGGGAGTCTTATTTTTTTTTCTCGAGCACAAATTCCCTCCATTAGATAGCCTTCCTCATCCAAAGAAGCCCCAAATTTTCCTTGGAAGAATTTAATAAGGTTAATGAAAAATGTATTGTTTATGTGAAAACCCACAATGGTACAAAATTGAAGGTCGAGCTAGAACAAATATTAGCCCCCCTCCAATGCATATAAATTTAGTGAAAGTAACCTTCAATTGATCCCCCTCTCTCTCTTCCTCTACTTGATCATACAACTATAAAAATTATATTTTGACCTCACACATGTAAAGGATAGGGTGTCCTTTCCTATTTTCCTAATAGTATTTATATTTGTCACACTTTCACCAGCATTGAATAGCTTTGTTTTGGGAATTTTTGACTTGGTTTAACTAGTTTTAAACCTATTTTAGAAGGAATGATTTATTGGCACATAGACTAAGGAACTATGGGCACGTTGAATATGGTTTACCATAAATTTAATCATTGAATTTGACCACATACCTTCTCTCTCCATTGACCATGAATGATTGTGATTTTTCAGGCTATTTTTACTTAGCTTTGAGCACCATTGGAAGTTGAATCTACTGACTATTGAATGCGCCCTTGGAGGGTAATTTTTACCATTGAATTATGAATTTTTAGGGCACCTTTTATTTTTTTTGACATTTACTAGAACTATGTATTTGACAGTTTTCTAAATTTGACTTTTGGGCTAGTCTATTGGACTTTGGATATTGGCTTTGTTGAATTGTCAAGTATTTGAATTTGAATTTGTTGTTTATGAATGGAATCATTTCATATCTCTACTAAGTATTATATTACAATCTAGTAAGAAGAATAATTTGAATGGGTTTACCCCATCTGAGGTTTTTCCCTTGTCATTGACTAAATTTGGTGTCTCTTGTTATCACTCTTGATTGTCGCTTATTGTTCATTGCAAGTTAACTATTTTTTATACAATTACTATTGATCATTGGAAGATTATTTTTTTGTTGGAAAGATTTCTAATTGGAGAAAATAATCTGGATAAAGTAATTGATACAACATAGAACATAATAAATTTTACAAAACATTGAAGCCATATCAAGTTTTATTTCCTCACCTTCGATTTTAGAGGCGTTTCTTGTATGAATTACTTCTTAGGCTAAGATTATGTTTTAAGTAGTATATATTTTGGATATATAACCATTATGATTTTCTCATATCAATTTTTTTATGACTTTTTTCAATTTGGTGGTTATAACTTTAGAAAGAATTTTATAGGAAGCATTGCATAGGCTTAATTGTCTAAATATGGCAAAGGATACTAGATTGATATCTTTAGGAATCAAGGCCAGAAATGTAGAATTGGTCCTTCCCCCAACTTTCCTGTTCTTCCTTGTCCATTCCAACATTTTACATAACTAAAATTTTAATAAAATCCAAAATTATTTGAAGATATGAACGTTGAACCCATTTAGCCTATTTTCCTTGAATTCTCCTAAGTTTATACTGCTTCCATTACCTCGTTTTTCTCCATGGGTTTACACAACACTTCATTTTGTTCTTAAATTATTCTGGATGTAATTTTCTCAGGCACCCTATCTACACATTCATTATTGTCTTTATGCTCATTATGGTACTGTTATTTATAGTATTTATGGGTGGCTTGCTTTATTTCCTCACATCCCTTGATTTTTTTCCCTTCAGAATCTTGTATTACCTTTATAAAAATTTTCATTTCTCTTTCTTTGGATTTTTTTGGAATCATTTTTTGTTCCTCTTTCTCAGTTTTAGCTATAGACTTATTGATTTTAACCTCCATATTTCTTCTTCTCTCTTATTAATGCTCTATATTTTAATTGTAATATCTGTTTCTAGAGATATGTTTTGTTCTTCGACATGATTACTTTCCATTTGCTTGTAGATATCCTCTAACTCATATTCTAAATTTTGATTTGTCTTGATTTGGTTCAACATATTGATATTTCACCCAACATTTTAAATATTTTTTCACCATATTTAATTTTGTTTTCTAGCACAAAGCATAGATACCCTTTGACATCATTGTGACATTGCATTTGTATTACTTCCATTGGTCAGTCATATTCCAACAATAGAGGGTTGAATTATAAGGGTATTACACCCATATTCTCTTTCTTTGTGAGAGATAACGATATCGTCTTTTGATATAAAGTTATGTTTTGTATTACCTCAGATCCTATGTCAATATCTTTCAATAATATCATTCTTGATGGTAAAAAATGATAAAGTATTGCTGCTATGTTGTGTTTCCCTATAAATCCATTGAGCAAGGGGCCTTCTTACTAACTTGATTGTAAATAATTTTGCATGGGGATAGAAAAACAATATTTACATATTCCCTTATTTAATTTGGAGAACTAGTTTGCATGAAAGGAATCAAATATATATCTATATGTTTCCTTACTAATTATGAATTTACCCAAGAGGGGTTAAACTTTCTTGGTTTCCCAATTCCTCCCTATTTCAATCTAGAAGAGTCCATGCTTCCACCATAAAATGAGGAAAATTATAGTTCCATGTCTATGCAGTTAAATTTTTTTCAGGTGCCACTATCTGTCCCTTCGGAGTTACAAGGTATCATATACACATTTGTTGGAAGAGTGACCTAATAGTGGAATAAACAATTATACAATTTAGTAGGGGATGCTAAAAATTCCTAATATATTCCATGGGATGTTGAACTTTGGCTAATTCCTCAAGGATAGGTAGTTAAAAGAGCTTTAGATTATTAACATTAAGAACATTGTGGATTCTTAGCATTGAAGGCAAGTCTAATCAATAGTAATTTTCTCCAATGTGTTCTAGAATAGTATATGGATCATATCTTAGAGGATGTATCTTATTATGTTGTCCCTTAAAGCATCGCTTGACCATATGTTACATTTGCTACATCCTTTGGAACTGGTCAATTAATAAGTGCCTTCACCTTTTCGGGATCCACTACAGTCCCATCTTTATATATCACAAGGTCAAGATATTGTACCTTGTCTTGGTAAAATTCACATTTTTTGAACTTAGCGTATAATTGTTGTTTTCACATGGTATTTTTCAATGTATTTTAATATATCAAAATATCATCTATAAATATGAATACAAAGTTTTCCAGGAATTCGCTAAAGACACTTTTCAGCAAATACATGAAGGTGGTAGGTGCATTCGTAAGTCCGAAATGAAGCAATGTAAGTTTATAATATTAATATCTAGTTTGAAAGGATGTCTTCGATATGTCCTCTTATTTAATCCTTAATTATAGATAAATAGATCTGAGATCTGTTTTAGAGAACATAGTTTCTCCACTTGGTCAAATAAATTATCTATTATGGGTAGGGTATACTTATTTCTCCACTTCTTCTAGCAGAGTGCATAGTTGGTGGATTTACCTCTTTCCCCATCTCACAATTTTCTGCAAGATGAGTTTCCTTGTGGCCCGTGGTCCTATTTATTGATTGGATCATCAACATTGTTGTATCATGTAGCTATAATAGTTTGAATTTCCACAACTGCCCATAGGATATAGCCCCCAATGCACCCCTCGAGCTACCACATAAATGGCATGCCCAACGCACCTTATACCATGCACACACATATGTTTGCTAGTTCCTTGGATTATTTAAGCCATATTAAGATTAAAATTAATTATCCACTAGAATCCCATGGTTCCCCAAACCATAGATATTTCCACAAGGGAGGCCTTCACCTACAACTAAAAGAAATTCCTAAACCCACCTTTGACAATAGTATTTGGACATCATATTCAAACACTAGTCTCTCTCCACTTCTTATTGATGGGCTCCCTCATTACTATCCCACAAAATCTAACTCACAATATACGATAGGCACCCTTCTTGATTTGTGATAGCTTAAACTTACAATGGATTAAGTGCCCAAAGTGTACCCTAAACTATCAATTTTTTATCCTCGTCTGACAACTACCAGGGAAACTAAGAAACTCTACCACTACAAGTAGAAGGAAGTCACCACCTCGAGCCTAGATTCCACACTTTCTCACATTGATCACTCCTACTTTCGTACCTAGCCACACTATTTTAAGCTTGACCTTATTTGTTTTTGTGTGTATATTTAAAGTGAGGAGATGACACCACCAAAATTCCACCTTGCAAAAGAAAAAAACCAAGAACTTCAACCACTGTCGATCTCATAACCCTCAACACACAAAATGCATAATGTAAAATTCCCAAGATGATATAACCTACATTGTCTCTTGAAACTTTGGTGTGCCGTTTCCAAGGAAAGCATGCATGGAAAACTGTATTAAACCAAGTGCCACATGGGTGAGGGTGACATGACCCTGCTGAACCATCCTTGTCCCTAGTTGTCACCCCCATTGAGGAATTAATGATAAAAATACTATTAGTGAATTTTAGGAATATTAAACATTTTGTTTAAGTCTTCATTGTCATTAACCAAGGTTGATTAAGGTTGAAAATGTTTGACTTTGGTCTACCATGGTTGACTATATTTGAATATTGTGTAGTGGATAGAATTTTGAAACTAGAAACCCTTAATATGTCACAAGATTATGTTTCACATGGATCCTATTTCACATGGATCTTACTACCAATTTTAGTTGTTAATAGAAATGACACTCTAATTCAACCTAGAATATTGTTTCACATGGATTATTTTGGGTTCCCACAAATGGAAAATCCTTGTAGTGAATATGATCCACTACACGATGATCACCTCAGTAATGTGGGAATGGAGTGCCACTGAAATGGGTTCCTACATAAACTAACCTTATTACACTTAAAAAGATAGTTGTTAATGTATGATATCATGTATATAGTTATTAAATTACATTGATGTATAGACAACTTGGGAGCTCCTTAATGAGTAAATGAAGTAGGATGGGGAAGGAGTGATGGCTTCATTTCCTCTTATCATAGTTCAAAAGAGTCAAGGAATAGATTTGTTATTGTTGAGAATGTTTATGTTTTTAGTGTTGGCACCAGTATGTCCCACGGACAAGTTGTGTTGATCTATCCATGGAATGAATGGGTTCTAAGTTGGAACAAAGTTGAAATATTTCATTGGCACAACTTGTGGGTTACGCCCATGGAAGAACTAAACATGAAATGAGCTATAACTATGATTTGGCATAGTCACATGATCTAAAGCTACGAGTTGGCATATCCACATCATAGTTTTAAAAACCGGTCGGCATGAATCAAAAACTGGTCAAACTAATTGATCCATTAGGAAAATGGGTCGAACTGTAAAAAAAATATTTTAAGGGCTGAATTTTCCAAAAAAAAACACAAAAACACATAAACCAGACCAAACTAGACAGTTTAGTATGGAACTATTGGGGCCCTGTGATTTGGTTTATTGGAAAACCAAATGACAAGGAAACATTCAAACCAAGCTTTAGAGCTCTAGGATCTAGCCCTCCTAGTCTCAGAGAGGGATCTCTCAATGTGTTTGTAAGGATATAGCTTGATGCTTTTAAGAGGTTGATTTTAGGCTAGTTATGAAGTGCAAATTTGTTTGTTTGTTGGTTGGACATAGATGATTTAGGCAGCATAGATAGAGTGTGGAAATCTGCAAGCCATTGGGCAATGGAGTCATGTGGAAGTCTAAACAGTTCTGATTGATGGATTTGGGGAACCAAAGGGCAAATCAAACTTAGTAAATGGATCAGTGGGATCATATAGGTGGGATGAGATGAATGTCAAGGATTTGGAAGGAAAAGTAGAGCTTTAAGGGCTATTAAGACTCCTTAATGATGTATACCTTTCAACGAAGGGACTTGCAACACTATCTAAACATAAAGAAATATTCAATAGCCAAGGCTAACCATGAATCCTACTAACATACTTTATGTAGATAACATAAACAAGATAAACTTTCAAGTAAGACAAAGAAGGAGAGGAACACTCTGTTTCTTCTAATTGTTTCACTTAAAGGAATTAGAAAACATATAAGAAACACAAATAATTGCATTCATAAAAGGGGGAACACCCAGGCATCTAAGACTGCAATTATAAAGACCTTCAAATATGACTATCTCGGCAAGAAACAGAGGGTAAGATTAGAACAAATCCTCTCTGCCAAGCTGCAGACAATAGCGTTTGAAGGATGTTTTCAGAAATATCTTTCAAGAGGTAGCAAGCAGGCAGGGCAAACCATAATTCGATCTTGACACCAACTATTTGGAATATTCTAAAATGAACAAGCTTAAGGGTTTAAAATTAGTCAAACTACTCAATAAAACCTTCAGCATATGAAAACATAAAGGCAGTGAAGAGTAAACAAGCCTAAGGTGCTTCTACGAGACATTTCTTATCCTAAGCTTTTTACTCTACTGCAAGCAAAGCATAATGGAACAAAGAGAAAAACAGGAAATAAAATTAACAAATAGAGAGTACTTCACCAAAACCAGGCTCAGGGATCCAATGATCTAGGCTCCTTCATCAACAGAAAAGCAAAGACATCCACACTTCTTCAAAACATCAATCCTTCTTCAAAGTAGTAGTCTATGTATTACTTCAGAATTCATCAAATGCCAACCCTTACAATGAGAGTTCGAATAGGATTTATAGGTGAATGGGGAGGAGAAGTGACAGAGATGGTCTTAATGGTTAATTAAAGTAGAGGAGAAAAGCATTCGAATGCCCATTTTGTGTTTTAAAGATCACATTAATTTCTTTCCCATTCTAGTAGTTCTTGTAGACTTTGAGGCCTAATTGTCAGGCTGGTAATAACTCCAAAGAGTGTCTTTGTGGAGAAGTCTTTTGGCTACTGCGGTTCTATCTTTTCTTCTGGTACAAGTAAGGTGGACAATATGGGTTTTCAGGCCACCCATACCTTTACAATAACTGCCTTAATAGTTTAAAGAGGTTCTATCAGCATAATAATTGTCAAGGTGTATTTTAGTCCTGGGAGGAGTAAATAGCTTCGTTGATGTGTCATTAGAAGCTCTCCTTTGTTGATTTCTCTGTCTTGCCATTTAACACTGATTTGGATTTAACTGTGTTTTTAAGGCTGCTTTAATCATTTTCCTGCTTCACGCTGCTTTATCACTGTGCTTATCCTTTAATCTATGGATCAAGCTTTGATCTTCAGGCTTTATGTTTAACCTTCGACTTTGAATCTCTTTACACTGATCTTCACTGCTTTCTTTGATTTGATGTACATGTGGCTTGGCTTCCTTCTGCGCTGGACGGTTTTATTACTTGACCAGTGTTCATGAGGCACTGACCAAATAATGACAATCAAACCTTTGACCTCCCTTTACGCACCTTTTTCCCCGAGGATTGTCATCCTGGACTCTATGCAACTCGGATTTGCTTTGGAAGGGCCTACGAACTATAGGTCACCATTAAACCTGCACAAAACTAAAATAATTAGATAAAACCTGCGTTTGTGGATTTGAATACTAACGGAGGCTTGGGGATGGGTTATGGAGCAGTGCAGAGGGAGGGGCTATTTGTAGAAAGGAGGTTCCAGAGGAGGAACTAGGAGGAACAGCGAAAAATTTGTATTATGGCACGAAAAGAGGAAGGGTAGTTTTGCAGAAACCAGCGGTGGTTTTCATGTGGGGTCAGAGCAGTTTGTAGTTTTACACAGAGTGGACACGATACGTGTCAGAGGCTGACATGTGTCCTCTAAAAACCACCCATTTTTCATTAAAATTGCGTGATGGAAGAGTTTGGGTAAAATGGGCACGAAAATGAATAATGACTATTGGATCGAGTAGATCAACAGCCCAAATCTCTCCGCCAGGTCACACAAATGACAAATGGTGCGAGGGGAGGGGAAACTGTGAGAAAGTGCAGATCATCCGATGAGGAGGATTGACGGTTGAGATCATATCAGGTAATGGCAGAAATGAATGAATGGGGTGGAGGAATAGCGATAATGCGAGACAGTGCAGACCGTTGGATCTGAGGAAGCCGGATCAACGGTCCAAAATATATCGGTGGGGAGGCTTTGGTAAAAGATGATCGGGAGGAAAGGCTAGTGAAGCGATGGAGCGAGGACCATTAAATCAAGGAGATTGATGGCTCAGATATATCGGAGCTCTGCATAAAAAACAAATGGACGGGGGACGGCGAAACAATGAAACAGTGCTGGCCGTTGGATTTAAAGAGATCAACAACGGAGAAAACATCATTGTTTCGCACAGAGGGATTAATGGTGTGGAAAAATGGGACAATGCGATGAAGTGACCATTGTTGGATCAGGAGGATCGACGGCTCAGATCATTTTGGAGAATGGTAGGCAGAAGGGGTTTGGACAGGAGAAAATTGATACTGCGAAAGGGCAATGACCGTCGGATCTGGGAGAGATCAACGGTCAAGACTCCATCAGCGAAATAAACATCGCGGAGAAAGAATAGAGAAGGCAGATGAAAAAGGGGAAGGGCGAAGTGGCGCAGGCTATCAGATGGTGAAGATCAACGGCCCATATTATATCGCAAAAGGCACAACACAGAGTTAAAAAAGGGGCCAATTCTTTAAGCGAACGGTCGCAGGTCTTGGTCACATTGAGAAAAGGGGCTGAGGATTTAAGCCTGCGGGGGCTTAAGGCTGTTTATATGAAATGGTCATATTTTAAAGGCAAAAATGGGTTTTTTGAGGTTTTTTAAGGTTCTGATAGGTATAAAAGGAGGGTTTAAAACCAGATAAAGAGGATTTACAAGGTTTTAAGGGAATTTCGAAGGAAATAAAGGATAAATGAGGGAAAAATGGGGGGAAATGAAGGACACATTTTGAAATGGAGAAATGATGAGGATTATGAGTTTGAAGGCAATTTTCTTTATGAATCAGCAGGAATATTTGAATGAAGAGGGTGTCCTTTCCTATTTACGGAATAGTATTTCTATTTGCCGCACTTTCACTAGCATTTAATAGCTTTGTTTTGGGAATTTTTGACTTGGTTTAACTAGATTTAAACTTATTTTGGAAGGCCTGATTTATTGGCACACAGATTGAGTAATTATAGGCATGTTGACTATCATTTACCATATATTTAATTATATAATTTTACCACATACCTTCTCTCTCCATTGATCATGCATGATTGTGATTTTTCAGACTATTTTTACCCTTTGAGCACCATTGGAAGTTGAATCTCTCGACTATTGAATGAGATCTTGGAGGGTAATTTTTACCATTGAATTATGAATCATTAGGACCTCTTTGATTGTTGTTGACTTTTACTAGAACTACATATTTGAGAGTTTGACTAAATTTGACTTTTGGGCTAATCTATTGGACTTTGGATATTGGCTTTGTTTAATTGTCAAAGATTTCAATTTGAATTTGTTGTTTATGAACGGAATCATTGCATATATATACTAATAATTCTATTAAAATATAGTAAGTAGAAGAATTTGAATGGGTTTTCCCACATCTGAGGTTTTCCCCTTCTCATTGTCTAAATTTAGTGTCTCTTGTTATCACTCTTGATTGTCTCTTACTGTTCATTGCAATTTAATTGTTCTTTATACAATTACTATTGATCATTGGAAGATTATTTTTTTGTTGGAAAGATTGCTAATTGGAGAAAACAATTGGGATAAATTACTTGATAGAACATAAAACATAAAAAAATTTACAAAATGTTGAAGCCATATCAATTTTTATTTCCACGCCTTTGATTTTACAGGTGTTTCTTGTATGAATTAATTCTTAGAATAAGATTATGCTTTTTATAATCCCTCTTATGGATATATAACCATTACGATTTTGTCATATCAATTTTTTATGACTTTTTTCAATTTGGTGGCTATAAATTTAGAGATAATTTTATAGGAAACGTTGCATAAGCTTATTGGTCTAAATATGGTAAAGGATACTAACACAGCACACTGAAAGCAAAAAATAAGCAGTGATGAAACTATCAGAAGCAGACCTAACTGAGTGGCAGAAAGAAAAGAACAAGTACAAAAGAGAGGCTTAGGCACACGGATTGGGCCCTAATCCACACACCTAGCTCTCTGAAACTTAAATCAGTAAAATGAAATCAGTCTTCTCATTTCATGAAAGAATAGTCTCGTACATTTCTCAAAGTTTAATCACCGAGTACAATAAAAAACTCAATAGCTTGCAGCAATGTTCCCAATAGAATCAAATCCTTCCTAGCTCCAACTATGCTCTATTTATTCTACAGGGCAGCTACCAACAGCTCCCTAGAAAATAATGATCGAGTCCACTTTGACTCCAAGTAAACCATAGATCAAGTGCACTTGGTTTCCTTTGGAATTTGAATTGCTGGAGGGGATCTCATGAGGATCCTTTGGCTACCGTTGAGAGTTAAGGAGGGTGGAAAACCCTCCTATAGTTTCTCCTTGTTGTCTCCTTCAATTATTTATGATAAAATCTTCAAAAATAATGCCAATTACTCATGAATTTCTGCACTCAACCTCATATTAGGCACTCAGAGTATTTTAGCCTTAATCACCACCTATACTAGCATCATAAAACCAAATAACAATAAAAATGCAAGGAAAAGAGTTTTAAGAAGGCAAAAATGTTACCATTAACCCCTCCAAATATGTCTAATGATGGAGCTCGTTGTAGAAATTATATAACTAATGTGTTATATATCCAAGATTCTCCTAATCACACACTATTTGACTTCATGCACAATAAAGAATCTATTCCACCATTGATCATCACATGCAGAAATTAAATCAATTGCAATGCACACATGAAACCATAAAAATTCACACACATTAACACAGTGATTTAATGGGAAAGCCTGAAGCTAAAAACCCCAACTATCTGTATATAATATATGTCATAGAGATCATGTAACATTCCTCATACAAAGCTGAACATGTCAAGCTCTCAATACAATACAATCGCTACACACTAATTAGGTCCGACCTATCAAATCCATGCACCGATCTCTGCCAACTGCTAGCCTACCTCTACTGTGAAATCCCTACTGAAGAATGGCTCTGAATGAACTTGAATCCACCTAGCTTGCACTGCACAATCCTCATTGGCATCTCCACTGAGTGTTGGATGCAATCAATGTATCACTATAGTCACAACTAATAGTCACACTTACTCTTTCACCTACCTCTCCACTGGTCTCCACTGAAACTTTCCATGCACTGTAGTTAACTAATGTATTCTTTAGTTGATTAATGAGTTATTATTTAGTGAATTAATTAACTAATTAATTCACACCACTCTCACTAGTGTATCAATCAGTTAGAATAGATACAACTAGCTCAACTGAGTCTAACTGAGTTAAACTAAATACAACTCCACCAACTACCTCTGTAACTCCACCAAACTCTGTGACATGAGTTCTAACTAAAGTCCTCATGCATTAGCTCCAGTAAACCCTCAGGAATAGCGTAATTCCTTTTGTCAGCTGCTATGCCACATCTGTGCACTTAACTGAAGTGCTCCAAGAGAATAAGATAATGTTTATAGTACAAATATTATTAAGAGCTAATAATATTCGACATATCTATTTTTAGACTGGAAATATAAAAATAGATTCCACCCAATATGTCTAAAAATAGAAGTCCATCTATTTTTTCCAACTTGACCGACCATCCACAAATAGCATCCTGCAACTCATAGAATATGATCGAGATTTCTAAAAATAGACTTTGTGCCAAAAATAGCCTGTGGGCCCACTTAGTGAAGGCGACTCTTTCACTAAGCTCATCATCTTGTTGAATCTCAACACTCCCTCTCAACAAGACAGGGATTATCTGCCACCTCGATCCTGTCTCTATGGTATTTGTATTTTCTCCTGGTGAGCGCCTTCATTAGAATATTGGCATCCTGATCCTCCGTAGGAATGTAAGATAGTAACATGATCTTCTACTGCACACAATATCTGATATGATGGTACCGGATGTCAATATGTTTAGATCTATCATGAAATACTGGATTAACTGAGAGTTTGATGCAACTCTAATTATCATAATATATCACAGTAGGATCCAAGTGTGAACCGAACAACCCGACTAGGATCTTCCTCATCCATATAGCCTCGCATGCAGCCAAAATTTCTACCATGTACTTGGCCTCCACTGAACTGAGTGCCACAGATCTCTGTTTCCTATTGTACCAAGAAACTGTTGTAGACCAGATACTGAAAATCCCTCCAGATGTGCTATTTTTGTTTGTTGGGCTCCCTGCCCAATCTGCATCTATGAAGCCATGCGGCTTCAACTCATCCGACTGTCTATACCATAGTCCATATCCCGATGTGCCCCTGAGATACCTCAATACATGCTTGCCTGCCTTCCAAAAGAGCTTGGTAGGCTTAACCATAGCTTGTGAAAGCTGGTTAATAGTATAGCATATGTCCGGTCATGTATTGACCAAATACATGAGCGAACCAACCAACTGTCAATAAACAGTGGCATCCACTACCTCTGTTGATGTAGCATCCTCTTTCCTCCAACCACCAGGAAGAGGAGTGTCAATGGGCTTGCAGCCCTGCATGTTGAACTTCTCTAGTATCTCCTAGGCATACTTGCCTTGAGACACAAACAATCCACCCTTCCGCTGCCAAATTTCCAATCCCAGGAAATAATGAAGGAGGCCCAAGTCCTTCATCTCAAACTCCTTTGCAAGATCAGCCTTGCATGAGTGTATCAACAGTTCATCACCTGTTAGTAACAAATCATCTAAGTAAAGTACAATGATTAGCAAGTTACCCTCAACCACAATCTGGTATAAGTTAGGATCCGCCTCACTCTTGGTAAAACCAAGTCTAGTGAAATAATTGTCTATCCGTGTGTACCAAGCATGAGGTGCTTGTTTCAGCCCATACAACGCTCTTTTGAGCCTGCACACATGAAACTCGCTGATGAAGATTTTGAATCCTTCAGGCTGCTCTATGTACACCTCCTCTTTAATGACTTCGTTGAGGAACGCAATCTTCACATCCATCTGATGAATGTGCCAACCCATCTATGTTGAGAGAGCAAGGATGCTCCGTATGGAAGAATACCTTGTGACAGGTGCAAAGGTTTCTTCATAGTCGATCCCCTCAATCTATGAGAAGCCCCGGGAAACAAATCTTTCCTTGTACTTCTCAACGCTCCCGTCAGCAGCTTACTTCACTTTGTAGATCCATCTCTAACCTACCACTGATTTCCCTTCTGGCCTTGGGACAATCTCCCATGCACTGTTTCTAACAATCGAATCATACTCTTCCACCATGGCATCTACCCATTCAGGGTCCTCCACAGCTTCCTCGAAAGAGGATGGCTCTATCACGATACACTTGCTCATCAGAGCCATGTATCCAGTAAATCGGTCAGGTGATTGTCTCTGTCTGCACTATGATGTAGGTTCTCCTACATTTTGTGCTGCATTAAGATTCAGTCGCTCAGCTTCTTTAGTGCGCTTTCGCCCTCTGATGTTTAGCGCTGCATGAGTGGTTTCTTCCACTCCATGAACCTCCTCTTGTGGCTGATCCACATCCTAAGGCTCATCTTTAGGAACTAATAGCTCCTCATCTGCATGCAAGTGTGGCTCCCTCTCAAGCGACAACTTCATCGCTTTCTCCTCATGAAATTTGATATCCCATTGCACAACAATCTTCCGACTGTCTAGCTAATACACACGATAGTTGTGGGGTGTTTCTGTGTACCCCACAAATATCCCAACCTCTACGGTCAGCTCCAGATTCTTCCTAGCATCCTTCGTCACATGAATGTAAACAGGTGAGCTAAACATCTTCAAATGAGAAATATCAGGCTTCTTACCAGAAAATGCCTCTTCAGGTGTACTCATGCCAAGTACTCTATGAGGACAACGGTTTTGCACATAAACCGCAGTGTTGCATGCTTCAGCCCACAAGTGTATGGGAAGGCCCTGATCATGCAACATCGCCCGTGCAACACCCATGATCATTCTATTCTTTCTCTTCGCGACCCCATTCTACTGTGGGTTATGAGGTGCTATGAGTTCTCTTCGAATTCTTTCTGCGTTGCAAAAGTCTTTGAATTCACCTCCATTATCGCTCCTAAGAGCCTTCACCTGCTTCCCTGACTCTTTCTCAACCAGCACCTTGAACTCACAGAACTTTTAGTATGTCTCACTCTTCTTCTGCATGAAGAATATCCAACACTTACGAGAAAATTCATCAACAAATATCATACAATACCTGTGCTTTATTGTCGAAGATACTGAGAAAGGTCCACACACGTTTGTGTTAATCTCTCAAGGATCGTCGTGGCATGACTATCCTTCTCATGAAAGTTTGCTTTCACAAATTTTCCCAAAGTACATCCCTTGCACTGATCTGACTACGTAAGTGTACCCTTGGGAAGCCTGGTAGAAATCTGCTGCAAAATTTTCAAAGCGCCATGGTGAAGATGGCCCAATCTCCTATGCCACAATTCGCCCTCATCCCGGCTCACCACTCCTTTTGCTTTTCTTTCCATTTCTGCACAGCCATATACCTGCAATTGATAAAGGTTCTTAACTTAAACCCCTATCCTCCAGGTTTCACCAGTTGCCTTACTACGCAGGAAAGCATTTCCCTCGCTAAAGACAACATCATATCCCTTGTCTTCCAACATCACCACAGAGATCATATTTTTCTTCAATCTTGGAACATGCATGACATCCTTCAATATGAAAGGTTTACTAGACTCCCTCTCAAAGGAAATGGTCCTGATACCAGTTGCACTGTATCAACCATCATCACCCATCTCGATGTGCACTCCAAGATCTTTCTCATCCAAATCAGTAAACAAATCTTTGTCTCTGGTCATATGGAAAGATGCACCACTGTCAAGAAACCACACTGATCCCATCACACTTGAAACCAAGCAAGCGATCAGCAAAAAATCCAGCTCAAACTGCGAGGCTAAGGCCTCTCCAGCTACATATCTAGCAGCCTACTTATTATTCTTCTTTTGTGGACAATTAGTGGCATAATGTCCGTGTTGGTGACAGTGAAAGCACTTCACCTTAGACAAGTCCTGCTTCTTGCCTTTCGCACCAAACTAAGAAGGATTTTTCTTTCTCTTCCCTTTCCTTGGTTTGGCAGCCAAAGAGAAATTTTCTTCATCTTCATTCTTTGATGAAGATCCATCCCTAGTACCCCGCCTTATCTCCTTCTGCACAAGATCCATCCAAATTCGCTCCCATCCCGGCAGTTTCGACAGAGTCCTCGTAGCTATGCCAACTGTTCAGAATCCCAAGGAGAGCCAATCTCACCAAGTCCTCTTCATATAAGGTAACCCCCACACTTCCCAGCTCATCCCTGCACTAGAAAAAATTTGTGAGGTACTTGGGTATACTTTCGCCCTTCTCCATTTTTATTTTTCTGAGATTGTCTTTAAGCGCCAACTTCCTCTGGTTGCTTCTTCTTTGGAACAAGTCTGTCAAAGCTTTCCACATCAAGAATGGACTAGATTTACCATTAAGGCTGGACACTATGTGATCCTTCACACCTTCCAATAGAATTCTTCAACATTTTGCTGTCTTCTTTTGCCATGCGTCAAGTGCGGCTGCATCGCTAGAAGCAAGTTTTGGAATTTCTGCATCTATGAACTCCTTCAACCCATTATCATCCAGCACAACCTCCATACTATCATTACATGCAATATAATTTGAGCTTCCCTCAAGGGCATACTCCAATCACATTCCATTGAAATACATTTCAATTAATGCTCAACTTCAACACCAAGAAAACACTGCAGCAAATTCGAATTCCACCAGCATAAAACTCAACCGCTTCAATAATTGCAATCTGCTCCAATGATCAACTGCTTTGATACCATGTATAAATTGTATAAATAATGTGTTATATATCCAATATTCTCCTGATCACACACTATTTTACTTCATGCACAATACAGAATCTATTCCACCATTGATAATCACATGTGGAAATTAAATCAATTACAATGCACACATGAAACCATAAAAATTCACACACATTAACATAGTGATTTAACGGGAAAGAATGAAGCTAAAAACCCAAAATATCTGTATATAATATATGTCATAGAGATCATGTAACAATCCTCACACAAAGCTAAACATCTCAAGCTCTCAGTACAATACAATTGCTACACACTAATCAGGCCCGATATAGAAAATCCATGCACCGATATCTGCCACCTGCTAGCCTTCCTCTACTACGCAATCCCTACTGAATAATGGCTCTGAATGAACTCGAATCCACCTGGCTTACACTTCGCAATCCTCATTGGCATCTCCACCAAGTGTTGGATGAAATCAATTCATCACTATAGTCACAACTGATAGTCACACTTGCTCTTTCACCTACCTCTCCACTGGTCTCCACTGAAACTGTCCATGCACTGTAGTTAACTGATGTATTCTTCAGCTGATTAATGAGTTATTATTTAGTGAAATAATTCACACCACTCTCATTAGTGTATCAATCAGTTAGACTAGATACAACTAGCTCAACTGAGTCTAACTGAGTTAAACTAAATACAACTCCACCAACTACCTTTGTAACTCCACCAAACTTTGTCACATGAGTTCTAACTGAAGTCCTCATGCATTAGCTCTAGTAAACCCTCAGGAATAGCGTAATTCCTTTTTTCAGTTGTTTTGCCACATTTGTGCACTTAACTGAAGTGCTCCAAGAGAATAAGATAATGTTTATAGTCCAAATATTATTAAGAGCTAATAATATTCGACATATCTATTTTTAGACTGGCAATCTAAAAATAGATTCCGCCCAATATGTCTAAAAATAGAAGTCCATCTATTTTCCAACTTGACCAACCATCCACAAATAGCATCCTGCAACTCATAGAATATGATCGACATGTCTAAAAATGAGAGGCGTACCACATTAATTTGTCACCGTCCCTACCATTCCCCGTCCCGCACAATGGAGGACCCATTTTGTGACCTGTGAACATTGTCATGCCTTGAAAACATCATCAATGCATTCCTCTAAGCATGAGCTTCAATTTCCCTAAAGACATCTCCTTGAAAAAAATCATGAAAACATCTCCTTTTGCATTGGCGCGGGCAGACAGTTCATCACTCGCGCCAATGAGGAAAATCCTACAAAGAGGCCGCACCAACTGGCGCTCTGTCCCAAAGCAGTAGTCGCGCCAGCCAATTTAAGGAGTGTTTTTTAAATAAATATGGCGGAAGTTGTGTTTCAACAAACTCAGAAACCATTGCCTATCTTGAGTTGGGAGGTTTGGCTACGGGAGTTCTATGGAAGGAAAGTGGTTTGCCACCTCCCATGGAACCTTCCTTGTTGATAGGGCCAATCCCACAATAATAGGGATCCCAACTCCCTCTTTCCCCATCTATAAAAGCCTGCTCAATTCCATGGCAAGCTAGTGGGGAAGTGCCTAAGCTTTGAATCTCCAAATTCCCAAGAGCCTTTGTGCTATAAGAGCCCTCTTTCTTCCCTTAAGGCCGATTCAAGTAAGGAGACTATCGTCGAGAGACTCTAAAGAGGTTTGCCCTTTCCCTGGTGAGCTTTGCGAGACGTGAATGACTGGAGACCCATCCGAAGGAGACCACGGCGTCAGAACATTTGTTGTAATCTCTTTTGATTGTTATTTAATGAATGATTACGATTATGGTTCCACTCTGTTTTCGATTATGTTAATATGAGTAGTATCCTTTCTGACTGATATTTAGTTGCGTATGCTGGATTTTATGCTTGTATCTGTTTGTTTCTTACATGTGCAAGTGTCCGTCCGCGGAGATCGTGGAGGATCGTGATCTGCCGAGGCTGAGGAACGGGAACGCTCTCTTATTCAGATTGTAGCATTGGATTCCAGGTAGGCCTCTATCTTTGGTCTTTTCATTCGTAGCTAGGAACTTGCGTCGTAACATTTTGTGATTGTTGCTAGACCCTTGCTGGGCTAGTAGGGATCGCCTCTGTCTGCAGAGGGGATTTACCTCCTAAAAAATTTGGCGACTCCGCTGGGGATCATCTAGATTTCACTGTCTCGTTTAGATTGTCTCGTTTTGATTATTTTATGATTTTCCTTGCTTGGTGAGCCTTCTGGGTTGGGTTCTTTTTCTGTTTTTTTGCTTCTTGGTTTGCTTAGTATACATTGATCTACTTCTGGAGTAGTTATTTTTTGTTTTTGGCTGAGAAACTCGACTGGCGCGCTTTTTAGCCCGACATTCGCACCAATTGGCGCATGTTGCTTTTGTTTAGCCCGCGCCAATTTCTTTCTGGCACCAGTTTCAGCCTTACAGTCACGCCACTCCTGTAAGGTTTTTGAGTTTGCTCAGTTTTGGGCTCTCTGGGTCTGGTCAGTGCTTCTCTTCTTGATTTTTTGACTACCTGAGTGTGTTGGAGTCCTGTTTCACTGGGAATTTGCCTCCGTCCTTTGGTTTTTTGCTTTTATCTATCGATTTCACGTTTTAAGCCCTAGGGAATCTAGTGGCTTTGTGTATCGAGCCCTCCTTGGGAGTTTTTGTGTTTCGTTTGTCCGGTCGACTTTCTGATTTCTCCTCCACATCCTCTTAGTAGTTTTTCACTGTTTTGTTGCGATTTTTGAGTGATTTCTCATTCCTTCATTCAAATTTCGTTTGGTCTTGCTTTGGGCCTAGATCACACGGTCCATTGGAGCCTTTGAGTCTTTTCTTGGTTTTGAGAGACTTTGATCGATTTGGGATTTGATTGCTTGTGTCATTGAGTGAAATTCGTTTGTTTTTTGCTCTCTCAATATCGTTTCTCAAGTTGGTCCATTTTTTTTCAGTTTTTTTGGTGCATATTAGCTATCAAACGTTGAAAATTTTAAAAAAAATCTCTTGTGCTTTTGGTTGAATTAGTGCAAATTGAAATTTTTCGATTTTACTAATAATTAGTGATTTGAATGAAAAGTTTTCAATTTCATTAGTTGCATTAGAGATCTCATTGTTTGTCTTCTGAATCATTTTGTTTGTGTAAAGACTCTCAACTCTTCTCTAGCTAGTTTTCATTGAACAAAATGGTCTACTGTGGCATGTAGCTTTGCATTTAGGAGTTTTGAAACAATACATTCGTTAGGGCCTGAAAATTGAAACCTAATTGAAGATCAATTTTAAAATCCACTCAATTAACCTAAGGCAGGATTGAAATCTAACGAAACATATTTAGAGGTCTAGGCTAGAGATATGTTCCCGCGTCTTTAAACCTAGCAACTGTCGTTCGCCTTTTGGCTTTAGACAGCGCTAGTACGGACTTGTGCTCCCTGTACCGTCGCGTATATAAAGGGATACCCCTCTAGGTTTTCAATCCTTTATCCACAGGAAGCTGAGTCTGCCGCCCTATACCCGTGATACACCGAAGACAACATTCAGGGAGATTTCCTGCACGTACGGAAAGTCCTTGGTCGATTTCTGTTTCATTATTGAAACCAAGGTGTATATTGCAGTTCATGGATATTTGGTACACCCTTTGTGCCTAGTTTTTTCCTGAGCATTCATTTGGTCTTTTCTGACTCCCTAAATTTGAAAAGACCGTCAAGCGCTTGTCCTTTCACGCTTGTATCAAATCTGAAAGAGATAGAGTCATCTTTCTATCGTTTCTTGACTCTTAAAACATGAAACGGTAGAGTTTCTTACTTTTCAATGTCGTAAAAATTAATCACCCACGATTACACGCCCACTTAGATATTGCTTGTTGACCGTTTGATCGTGTGTCTTGACTCTTTTTCAGCCCGTCTGTGTGTTGGTTTTTTCTTCTCTTGTCGTTTGCCACAGTGGCGGAACCCTCGGTTTCGTCTATTGGTAGTCCTTACACGGACGATTCCTCATAGGCTTCCCAATCCTCTGTCGAACCACAGCAACCTGTTGTTTCCGAGTTTCCTGACAGGGGACCGGTTCTCGCTGAGCAACCCTTTGGAGGACCAGTTGAGTTCAATTGGCCCTTTTCGGACCCTGTGTCTGAATTGAGATTAGGAGCTGATTTCCTTTCTCTTACATCGGGTTCGCCTTTTGTTGTTGTTGTATTTCCTCCTAGTCCTCGCCGTCTCTTGCGAGATTTAACGGCAGGATCAACCATGAGTGATTCTGGTGAGGAAATTCCAACGTCTGGTGAAGACTATCAGCTCTTCCCACGAAGATTGTTTCAGGGAGACAACTCTGAGCTGGCTGACATGTCAACAGCCAGTCCTTCTTTACCACAGGGATACAGATCTTTGGGTTAGATCATTTCCGCTGCAGCCTCTATGGGAATATCATCTCCTGCTTCGAGGCCAGCTGCTACTACATCCGGGGTGTCTCCTCAGACACCCGTCACTTCTGTTCCCGTCTGGCCCATTGTCTGTGTGGCCGCCTCTTCTCCTGTTGTCTCAGCATCTGCTACTAGGGCTGGGCCAACTCCTGAAGATGTTTATCTAGCCACTGCTATACCAGAGAACATCTCTCTGGAGGAGTATCGGTTGTCTTTGCAACAGCCGAACGCCGAGGTTGGACCGTCCTCCCAAGATCCCTACCGATCTTACTTTTCGCACTATGCATAGGATGGTACTCCCGTGTATGCTTTCCCAGGTCAGTATGACGAGCACGGGGAGATTTTGCGTCTACCCGCTCCTGAGACTTATCTCTATGCTCAAGGTTTACCGTATAACCAGGCTTATAACCCGCAAGGACAGCCTTTCCAAGGCCAACCTACGGGCCAACCTGGCTATCTTTATGATCCACAGGGGCAGCCCATTCAAGGCTATCCTATCGGCCAACAAGGGCCATCGTACGGTCCGCAAGGACAGTATTATAGCCCTTCTGGTCAACCTGTTCAGCCTCAGCCGGGGTATCAACCGGGACCGGTCTATGGTCCTGGGGGGCAAATCCAGCCTTCTTTACCAATGCAACCACGGTATCCTGTTGTTTCTAACGTTGCATATCAGCCAGGACCATCCTATGGTTCTGCCTCAGGTCAAACCGGTTTCCAGCAAGCACCTGGTCCTGTTCCACCACCGGGCCAACCGGTTCATCCGGTACAACCCGGTGTCCCGCCTCCAGGCCAACCGGCCCATCCGGTACAACTTGGGGCTCACTTACAACCAGGTCAACCTGCGCAACCGGCGTCGCCTGTCTATCCGGGTCAACCTGGTCATTCAGGTCAGCCCTCACATCCGGGTCAACCTGTTCACTCAGGTCAGCCCTCTCAGTCGGGTCAACCTGTTCATTCAGGGCAGCCCACTCATTCCATTAACCCTGCCCAACAGCCGGTTCATTCAATGCCGCAGCCAAATCAACAGCTGCGCCCTACATATCAGGCTCCGCAGGGTTCCACTTTTCAGCAGCCTACTCATCCTCAGGGTGGTTATTATCCTCATGGTCAGTCTCAACCGAACTATAACCACCCCAGAGGCTCTCAGTATTATCCTCCTCCACCCGGTTTTACCTACACTCAGTAGCCAAATCCAAACGCTGCTTATACGGGGCCGACACATAATCAGGGTCCGTACCCTGGTTATCAAGCCCCACACTATGGTTACCAGCATCCAAATCAGTCTGGTTATATGACCTATGCCCCCTACGGTCAGAATCCTGCCGGACAGAACCCGTGGGGGCAAGGATATTCACAACCATCGTGGAGTATGGGTACCGGACCTCATCCTGGGCCTGGCATGACAGTTAATCCTCCATTGTTGTTCCTGGCTACCTTGGAGCTGCCGAATGTTTCAAAGTTGACCAATGATCCGATTTTACATAATCCGTATTGGCCTCCGGTTCCCACCAAGATACCAGGTGATTGCCCCAAGTTTGAGGGAAAAGCTGGAGAGGACCCCCAGGCGCATGTGATGACGTATCATCTTTGGTGTTCGTCTAACTCTTGGGTCGACGATTCGATTCGCCTGCGCCTCTTCCAGTGTACTTTAACTGGAGCTGCTGCTAAGTGGTACATAGAATTATCCCGTGGCATTTTCCAAGATTTCAACTCTTTAGCCATGGCTTTCCTCACGCATTTTCAGTTACCAGTTCGGTATGAAGCCGGGACGCACCTCCTGACTTCCTTGAAGCAGGATAAAGCCACTCACATCTCAGATCACATTCATGAGTGGCGGCGCCGTCGTAGACTGATCAAGTTTCACATACCTGATTAGATACTGACTCACTGGTTCACCCCCTCCTTTGTGAATAAAATCGCTCAGGATATTGCGATGGGAGCGTGCGTGACAGAGGAACAAGCCATCGCGCATGCCCAATACCTGGATCTTGTCTATTCTCAGTCCGACATGCTTTATGACATCTTGACTGATGCTCCATGGCCCGGAACCGCTAAGGCTCCGCCTACCCCTGCGGTGGATGGTGTCATTGGTTCTGTCTCTCAAAATTCGAAGAAATCTTCGAATGGGAAGAAGAAGGCTAATTCTTCCAACAATACTTCTGCTAATCCCGCCTCATCCGATTCTGGTAAAACCGTGGAGGTAAATGCCGTTCAGGCCAATCCTGCGGACAAATCCTCCAAGGGGAAGAAGAAGGGCAAAGGCAAATGTAAATCTGATGCCCTGAAACCAGAATCAAAATCTCGTACTGAGGATGGCTCCCAGCGTAAACCGAAGTACCCTTGCCTCATCTGTGAAGGGGACCATTATACTAAGGATTGTCCACGACGATCCGAGGTTATTCAACTTCTTAAAGGCCCAAAAGGGACTCTGGCTATGTTAAAAGAGCCATTTCCCTCTCAGCAGACCTAGATGGTCGAACAGCCGTCACCATCTGCACCGTTTGGGTCTCAGGTTTTCATGGTGAAGAGTGTTGCACCTATCTCTGTCGCTACACGGTCGAAGGATTACAATGAATCGCGGCAGGCACCTGGGAAGGCAGTTGCGGATGGGCCACCTCCCCCACCTGTCTCCGATCCGCTGGAAATCGAGAAGCCTTCTCCTGAACCCATTGTGAAGCCACCTCCTAAAGGTGTCCTTCGAAGATCTTCTTATAATCCAAATGCTCGTGCCGCTCAACATTACAGCATTGTTGAGGATTTGGCACAAGCGCCATCTGCCATGTCTGTGCTAGAAGTTCTTCAAAGTTGTCCTTCACAACGGAAGGCTTTACTGTCTGCGATCGGGGGCATTGATCCCGCCGACTCGAGTCTTCTCACCTTCGATCTGGAGAATTTCACTCCCCGGCTTCCACACCAAATCGCTCTGGTTATTCAAGTCGGGATTAACGGTCTAAACATTCATAGGGCCATCGTGGATGAGGGTGCATCTACCTGCGTTATGTCCTCCGCTTGCTGGAAGGCCATCGGCTCTCCAGCCCTGTCGTCATCTCCCAATGCCCTTGAGGCATTTGATGGTCGGGAATCCAAACCCCTGGGCGTTCTCGAGAGTCTAGCGATCACATTACAGGGAAAAACTTTCAACGTAGAATTGGAAGTGGTTAACGCTAAACTCAACTACAATATACTTCTTGGCCGCAGTTGGACCCATGCCATGCTCTGCGTGTCGTCCACCGTCTTTCGATTCATTAAGTTCCCTCACGAGGGAAATATTGTCATGGTGGATCAGTTTTCATTTTTCACCTCTTCCTCTGAGAACAACGTGCCATACGTGGATCAAATTCTGAATCCCCCGGACAGTGTAGGACCTAGTCTCTTCAAAGACTCAGTCCTCATGGGTATCTTTCCCGCACTGCCACCGCATACCGCTCAAGTCAACATGTTGTCCAGGTCCGATGACCCCTGGCTCATTCCTACACCTAAGCAGGTATATGAGTTTGGAGAATCAATGCCTTTAATGCCAGTAGAGATCAACTACTGTGAGATTGTTGCTGCATCTGATCCTCCACCTCCTCAGCATGCTCCTTTGAGCATGGCTCTCGATGTCTACTTTCAATCCCCCTGGCTTGGTCAGGCTGATTCACCTGATCCTCTCAGAGAGACTTTTCCTTCCGATGAGGCTATCATTGAAACTATGTCTCTTGAGGAGCTGCCTTGGGGCGATGGACATCATCGCTCCTCGTTTATGCCTAGCTTGGGGACAATGACTGATTGTCTGGAGCGTTATGCTACTCAGGTTCCTTCCCCTCCTCTTCAAACGCCCATCTTGACGCACGAGGTTTTTTCAGAGGGTAACCTGGGTAACATTACTCAAACTATTCCAATCAACATCTCCGTTAAACCGGGGATCGTTGAGAATATTCATGTGGGTGTGACTTGTTCTCCCGATGAGATTCAAGTCTATACTGAGCTTTTCAAAGAATTCAGAGATGTTTTCGCATGGTCTTACGAGGAAATGCCAGGGATTGATCCTAGTATTGTAGTGCACGAGATTCCAACCTATCCAGGTGCGAAACCCGTGCGCCAACGCTTACACCCCATGCATCCTCGGAAAGCCGCCGCCATCAAGGCAGAAGTTGAAAAACTTATGAACGCAGGTTTTATTTATCCCATCCCCCTCACAGAATGGGTGTCTAACATTGTCCCTGTTGATAAAAAGAAGGGTACAATTAGAGTCTGTGTGGATTATCGCGACATCAATCGCGCCTGTCCAAAGGATAATTATCCCACTCCGTTTATAGACCAGATCATCAACGAATGTGCTGGGAGTGAGATATATTCCTTAATGGACGGTTTCTCAGGATATAACCAAATCAATATTGCACCTGAGGATCAACACAAGACCACATTCATCTGTCCGTGGGGTACCTTCGCGTATAAAAAACTCTCGTTCGGCTTAAAGAACGCTAGAGCCACTTTTCAGCGTGCGATGTCCTACGCTTTTCATGACATTCGTCATATCGTTCAACCTTATCTGGACGACTTGCCGGCCCATTCGGGTAAGCGAGAGGACCATCCTAAGCATCTCCGCCAGATCTTTCTTTGTTGTAGGCGCTACCATATCAGGCTCAATCCTCATAAATGCATCTTCTGCGTTGACTCTGGCCGTCTTTTAGGATTCATAGTCTCGAAAGATGGAATTCGCCTTGACCCTCTAAAGGTCGAGGCCATCGTAAATCTCCCATCACCCTCCTCCCTGTATCAGTTACAGAGTCTGCAAGGGAAAGTGAACTTTCTTCGGCGCTTTATCCCGAATTATGCCAAGGTGGCCAAAGGATTCACTCGTTTGTTAAAGAAGAACGTTCCCTTTCATTGGGATGAAATTGCTCAGGAATCCTTTGAGAAGCTGAAGATGTTGCTTTTCAATGCTCCGTTGCTTCGTCCTCTGGACTACCACCGCGACTTCACTTTATATATAGCCACCACATTTAGCACCATAGCCATGGTCCTGGTGCAGGATGATGATGACGGTGATGAAAATGTTGTTTATTACCTGTCACAGAACCTTCTCGATCCAGAAACGTGCTATGCTCATGTCGAGAAGTTGGCATTAGCAGTAGTACACGCTATACAACGCTTTCGCCATTACATCCTTTTGCGTACAATAATAGTGGTTTCAGACTGCAACCCTATGACGTATATTCTTTCTAGACAATTACTGGGGGGCAAGTACTCCAAATGGATTGTGATCCTGCAGGAGTTTGACTTGGAGTTCACTACTGCTAAGTCAACTAAATCACTGGTCTTCGCGGATTTGATATGTTCTCTCCCTACAGACTCTGCTCCTTCACACTCTGAAGACCATATACCGGACGAAACGCTTTTCCTCATCAGTACTCGTGACCCTTGGTACGGTGACATAATAGTGTATCTTCAGACCTCGACATTTCGGTCTGAGTTGGATAAAGCTGCCCGCCGTCGGATTCGGCACCAGTCCCAACCCTACCGTATAGTAGGAGATACCTTATATCACGTTGGAGTAGATTCGGTGCTCCGGCGATGCCTAACCTTGGAAGAGGCTGAGAAGGTCCTAAATGACTGCCACAGTGGCGCCTGTGGTGGTCATATGTCCGGGTATGCTACTGCCCAGAAGATTCTGCGAGCAGGTTATTTCTGGCCTTCCATATTCAAAGACTGTATCACTGCAGTCCGTAAATGTCATCCATGCCAGATATTTCAGCGCAAGATGCGCGCGCCGCCTTTACCATTGCATCCCGTTATTACCGTCAGCCCTTTTTCGAAATGGGGCGTGGATTTTATGACGTGTAACCCTCACTCTGCCGGGGGGCATGCGTATATCATTGTCGCCATCGACTACTTCACCAAGTGGGCCGAGGCGATGCCTACACTAGCTGCTGACGGGAAAACGGCTGCTCAATTTATATTCAACCACGTTATTGCACGATTCGGGGTTCCTCAAGCCATCGTCACTGATCACGGTACTCATTTCCGAGATTACATGATGGCGGAGCTGACTTCAACGTTGGGCTTGCGTCACGACAGCTCAACACCATACTACCCTCAAGCGAATGGTCAGGTTGAAGCAGTGAACAAGGTTCTGGTCACTATGCTTCAACAAACAGTTGGTATTCACAAATTCAATTGGCATCTCCAACTGTTCTCAGCTCTCTGGGCATACCGAACATCTGCTAAGAGTGCAACTGGATTCACACCATTTCAATTGGTGTACAGTCTAGAAGCCACTCTTCCGGTTGAATGCAAGATTCCTTCATTGAAATTAGTTGTGGAGCTTCTACCTAATACTTCTGCTGAGGAAGAATGTCTTCTATATCTGGAACGGTTAGATGAAACCCGTCGTGTGGCTGCTTTGGTTATCGAAGCACAAAAGAAGAGGGTCAAAACTCATTTTGATCAATCTGTTTCTCCTCGTTCCTTTATTGAAGGGGACCTCGTCCTCCTGTACGATCAAGCACATGACAAGCTTGGAGCCGGTAAGTTCCAGCCTACGTGGCATGGGCCCTATATAGTAAAACACGTTTTGAAAAACGGGGCCTACGAGCTTATAGATTATGAAGGAGTTCCGCTGGCGCAACCCAGAAATGGGTTGTACCTCAAAAAGTACTATGCCTGAAGTGATTTCTTGGTGTGGTGTGTGTACATAGGTGTGTGATTTTCATTTGTGTGCATCTATAGTGTGGTGTGCTTTTTAAACATCTTTCTACTGATCGGGTCTTCCTGGTTGTGCAGATGTCTATTCATCCATTTTTTGGTTTTGCAGATGGTGCCTCCCGCAGTACCAGGAATCTGTCTTCAGCAGCCTGGGTAATCTACGATCCTGCTGGTGAGTTGATCAACCTGCAAGGAGTGTGTCTAGGACGTACCACGAACAACATCGCGGAATATAGTGTTGTGTTAGAATTATTAGCCGAGGCAGTAAACCTTGGTATCCGTGAATTGCTCATGTATCTAGATTCACAACTTGTGGTGTTACAACTGAACGGACATTATTCGATAAGAAACCCGTCCATCTTACGTTTGTATCTGCGTATTCGATTACTGGAAAGGAATTTTGACTACATTACATATCATCATATACCCAAGCATTTGAATACATTAACAGATGCAGTAGCAAATTTGGTATTAGATAGACATTTGCGCAATTTGTAAATCATCATCACATGTAAAGAAAGATCCATCCAGAAATAGATATGCACATATATATAGATATTGAAATGTTTACATAGAGTGTGTCACATAAAATTCAAGATATACATAATCGTCTTAAGTACATCCGGAGACGATACGTCTCTCAAAAAATAGGTGTGGTATAAATCCTAAGAGCTAATCCGCATGGTGCTCATGATAGCATGTGACTGCACGCACTAAGCGTCTCAGGATTCGGTGGATCCGACTTGGAACTCCCACCGTGTGACGCTGGTATGCCATCGGTACGTCCGCCAGCCGAGCATAGTCTGGGATCCCTCGGGCAATGCCCTCGAGATTCTGGATCAACTCCTCTCCTCCGGTGCCCTCTCCCTGAGGATCAGGGGCGAGTTGAGTCCTCCGTGAGATTGGAGACATCCCAGCTGGTCTCTCAGGTCCCACATCTGCATACATATATAAAATGTGTTAGGACGAATGTGTATTAACAAAAAAAAAAACATAAAACATAAAATCAAAAACATGAGGTCTTACCCAACTCCTCGTCCCAGTCATCTCCTTCTGGCAGTGGGAGATCTGGGTCTCCGATGAAGTCAGTTCCTGCATAGGTCCAGTCTTCCACTACAATCAACTGGCACCGTAACCACCTAAAGAACTCTGGCCTCCAGGACATCTGTTGGTTGCCTCCAGCTCTGGGCATTAACGCTGCCCAGTGAGCCATTCTTGGCTCTCGTGGTATCGGATCTACTACTGAGGCCCCTTGGCCCTGGAATATTGGTAAGCGTTCCAGAATGAACGATACCAGGATGGAACCATAGCCAAACTATTTCAGTTTAGCTTGTTTGCATTTTGTGAGTTGCCTTTTCATATTTATCGTTACTGTTGTTTCCCAATCGAACAGTAAGGGACTCATGCATTCTGAGGCCAGCAGGAGTTGGGCCTTTGTGGCCTCATGCGGTGCCTGCGACCCTGCAGCCCGCGTGATGGTATGTAGGACAACTCTCAATGCCAGATCAGGGATAGTGTGGATATCCACCTTCTTGCTTCCTGATCCCATTTGCGCTCCTCGGCACACTCGTGCCATCACTTCTTCCATCTTCTCACCAGATGGTCTGCTTCCAGTCAACACAGGGATCAGACCTCTGCGGGACAATCCGGTGGTGAAATACACATCAGAAACCTCCAGCTCCAATACTGATCTCGCAACCTGAACACTTGTTCATGTTCATCCCAAATACTGATCAAATACTGGAGGAGCTCGGGCTGAGCTCGTAGACAAGGTGTAAGGAAGAACTTCTTCAGCCCACAGTTTCTGAGGGCATTCATGCAAGCCTCACTTTGGAGGGCCTGTTCATCCTCTTCTCCATGCTCTCATTCCTTCCATTCAATCACCATTCTGCTTGATTACCTGCATCCATATGGTCATAAACCCTTAGTTAGATCTCTGGTAGGCCTCAAATTCCATGCAATTTGGTTTAAATATCGAATTTTTAGGCGGATTTTTAGGTTCGGCCGCTGGCGCGGCTGTTTTGTGAACAGTCGCGCCACGTGGCGCGAGCCCTTTGTATAAAAGAGCCCATTGGCGCGGGTCCGTGCCCGATACCCGCGCCAATGAGCGCGGCCCTAAAATTTCAAAAGTGGCCACATAGAACTGATTTACAAGGGAAAACTATTAAAAAATGGATGAAAATGTAGAGCAAGGGAGCGCCTCTTACCTGTAGCAGACGAGCGAAAGTTTACGCTCCAAAATGGATTCTGCGACAAGTTGCCAGGTAAATAGTAAATGTAATTTCATTTTTACCAATTTGGCATATTTATAACTTTTTGACATAAAATGAGTTGTAAAAAGTCATTTTTATCAAATATTTTAATATGTTATGTCGAAAATGGGTTTTACGCTTGCTTGGTATGTGCAGCAGCAGGTTTTTGCGACTTTAACGATGGAAACGAGTTGTATTTTATACTTTTTCGGACTCGGTAAATACACAAAAAAGTCACTTTGGAGTCATCTTTCAGCTCTTTTCTGACTCTCTAAACATGAAAAGATTGTCGAGGCCCTTGTCGTTTCGATCTCGTTAAAATGGACACGAATCGACATCTACCCAGTATACGTTTACCCCTTTTCGGGCTGGGATGGATTGATTACGAAAAAGGAATACCCTAGCCTATCGCGACTAGGAGGTTTTCTCGGATATTGTTTTCTACCTTTTCGAATCTGAGGAACTATTTACGAAAAGGGACCTGTGGAGTTTACTTTTCTGCTGTCTTTTCAAACTCTCTAAACATGAAAAGACGCTGAGTTCTCCCTTTGTCAGACTCGTTAAACCCTGATGACATCGGATCCAGTCGAAATGACGTTCTCTGAGTTCCTCCTTCCTAGGACTCATTAAATGCACTAGGATGGATTCGCCCGAAGGGCGGACTTATATTACAAGCATATGCTATCCCCTTCAAGCTTGTTATCAAAAATAATTGGGGTACTCGCTAGAAATGGTGGGGGAAAAAAATGGAACCATCGTCGTTGTCGTCGGCAGTATGTCGCTCTTGAACATGGCACTTGTCTGCATTCGTGTCGGGTTGGGGACATCTCATCTCGTTTCTTCGCTTTGCCTCCATGGGTTTGGATAATCCTTTTTGACCTCTCCTCTGCTCATTGCCTTGTCACCATGACCTCTGATCCGTTGATGTCAAATACTGCCAAGTCCACTGTCGTGTTGTTTATATGTTCAAGAGAAGTTGGCCTCTGCAGATATCAACCTTCCTCTGATTCTCATACGATCCTTGATTCACAACAAAACATCATGTTCCTCTGTCTCGTGTCGATGATGTGGGAAACATTATGGCCCACCTTCGATCAAGGTCACTTCCTGTCGACTTCAGCTCATTATTCAGGAAGTTGATATAGAGACTCCTTTATGGTACCTTGGAGCCTGCATGCCTCAATGGCAGGTTCGTCGCATTCGACATGAGGTTTTCATCATTGGCCTCTGATCGAGTGATTATGTGGGTGTTCGACGCCAACTCATTAATTCACACGCCGTAGATTGTACCTGTAGTACCTTGAGGGCCATTGTCATTATTGGTGGTTCCTCTCGCATCTGTTAACAGCTTTCATCATTGGCTGGTAATCAGACGATGTTCCTACATGTTCGACTTCAGCTCACATATTTTCATGCTCGAACTTGTACTTTGTTTGGGTCGAGATGGAGCTCAAGACCCTGGATTGTATCTGTTGTAATCTAGGCTGTGATTGTGGATTATTATCATTATGTATATGACTCGTTGATTGGATGGCTGCGACCATACCTGAGTCTATTTATTTGATCCTCGCTGGATGGCTGCGCCCATACCCTGGATCTGGATTACAGTGTACTCTGTTTCGGATGGCTGCGCCCATACCACATATACATCATGTACTTGAGATATCAGTTGTATTTTTTCTGCGCAGGTTTTCCGACGGCGGGCCTTCAGTTGAACATGTTCTCGTAAAGAATTTCACCCCTCTCTCTCTCGGGCCTCATACTTTAGGGGGCATCTGTTACACAGTAATTTGTCACCGTCCCTACCATTCCCCGTCCTGCACAATGGAGGACCCATTTTGTGACCTGTGAACATTTTCATGCCTTGAAAACATCATCAATGCATTCCTCTAAGCATGAGCTTCAATTGCCCTAAAGACATCTCCTTGCAAAAAATCATGAAAACATCTCCTTTTGCATTGGCACGGGCAGACAGTTCATCACTCGCGCCAATGAGGAAAATCCTGCAAAGAGGCCGCGCCAACTGGCGCTCTGTCCCAGAGTAGTAGTCGCGCCAGCGAATTTAAGGAGTGTTTTTTAAATAAAGATGGCGAAAGTTGTGTTTCAACAAACTCAGAAACCATTGCCTATCTTGAGTTGGGAGGTTTGGCTACAGGAGTTCTATGGAAGGGAAGTGGTTTGCCACCTCCCATGGAACCTTCCTTGTTGATAGGGCCAATCCCACAATAATAGGGATCCCAACTCCCTCTTTCCCCATCTATAAAAGCCTGCTCAATTCCATGGCAAGCTAGTGGGGAAGTGCCCAAGCTTTGAATCTCCAAATTCCCAAGAGCCTTTGTGCTGTAAGAGCCCTCTTTCTCCCCTTAAGGCCGATTCAAGTAAGGAGACAATCGTCGAGATACTCTGGAGAGGTTTTCCCTTTCCCTGGCGAGCTTTGCGAGACGTGAACGACTGGAGACCCATCCGAAGGAGACCACGACGTCAGAACATTGGTTGTAATCTCTTTCGATTGTTATTTAATGAATGATTACGATTAATGTTCCACTTTGTTTTCGATTATGTTAATATGAGTAGTATCCTTTCTGACTGATATTTAGTTGCGTATGCTAGATTTTATGCTTGTATCTGTTTGTTTCTTGCATGTGCAGGTGTCCGTCCGCGGAGATTGTGGAGGATCGTGATCTGCCAAGGCTGAGGAACGGGAACGCTCTCTTATTCAGATTGTAGCATTGGATTCCAGGTAGGCCTCTATCTTTGGTCTTTTCATTCGTAGCTAGGAACTTGCGTCGTAACATTTTGTGATTGTTGCTAGACCCCTGCTGGGCTAGTAGGGATCGCCTCTGTCCGCAGAGGGGATTTACCTCCTCAACATAGACTTTGTGCCAAAAATAGCCTGTGAGCCCACTTAGTGAAGGCGACTCTTTTCACTAAGCTCATCATCTTGTTGAATCTCAACACTCGTCACAAGGCTTATAGCCAATATCCTCAAGAGAGCATACTAAACAAAATACAAAATGAAAACTTCTCATAAACAAACTTGTCGAAAGAACCACAACTAAGATAAATGAAAAAAAATGTATGCATAACATAAATGTACAAGAGAGGGGCTTGAGTGCTTCATTTAGGCCCATTATTTATTCACTAGGCTACCTGTGACCATTGTTTTTCTCCTTATCAAGCGTAGAAAAATAACAATGTGATTTTTTTTACACTAATGTTTGATTATATTAGTCTTATAGTGTGCACCTACCACCAATATAGATCTTATTTAAAAAGGGAATTTTCTGTATTCTCTCTAAAACATCCAAAGATGTTCTCCAAAATGGGTTCCAAGGCATGGACTCTTATGCAATATTGGAAAAAAATCAACCAACTAAAAATTCAATATGTTTGCGACACTAGCTTCAAGCATTTGAATAATTAATTTTCAAGAAAACATACAAGGAATGGTTATGCTTAATATCATTAAGGATTGGCATGTTTCTTGTTTCAATGGTCAGGATGTGAAGGTCAAATCATTCCTTGGGTATTAACATATTCAATTTGAATTGTAGTCACTTTATTTTTAATGAAAAGACCCATAACACAATTATTATTATGTATGTGGAGGCATATGCTTGTATACATGTCATTGAAGGAATCAAAAGTAACACATGGTTTAACAAATCAATCATTTTATTAGTTGTACCCTTCTTATATTTACCCACAAGATGGAACTATTGAATCTAAGAAGCCTCTTGAATATAGATTTGCTAGTTAATGAAGTTTAATGTATGATTATCAATATGGAGTGTGGTTTCTTTTGGAAGAATATAATAGTTCAATTGATTCAACACTCTCACTAAGTTGTACAAATCCTTGTCACAAGTGTGGTACATAAGCTTCACCTCTACAAGAGTCTTGGAATATGCTAAAGAGTGACCTCCCACCTCCCTATTTAAGAACAACCCCAATGGAAAACAGAGAGGTACTAGTTTCTATTTCAAATGATTGATGTATATCTGGAAAATGGAGAATAGGAGTAGAGAATAAGGCACTCTTGAGCTTAGAAAAATGGCTCTTATACTAGATATCAGAAATAAAATTGTCTTGATTGGAGAATTGGTGTAAGGGGTGGCAATGGAAAACACAAAGGTATTAGTTTCTATTTCAAATGATTGATGTATATCTGGAAAATGGAGAATAGGAGAAGAGAATAAGGCTCTCTTGAGCTTAGAAAAATGGCTCTTATACTAGATATCCAAAATAAAATTGTCTTGATTGGAGAATTGGTGTAAGTGGTGGGCCAACTCAGAAAAATGAGGGATTTTTTTTAGAAATCAATACCTCCAATGAAACTCTTGAATGCATTGGACATTATGCCAAAACTCGTACCTGGAAGGGACAGGGATTTGGTTGGACTTATTTGCAATCAAATGTGAATCTAACAATGAGAAGTTTCTTTATTGATGGTTTGAAAATTGTCTTAAAATGAGAAGGTTCTTTATTGATTATTTGAAAACTATCTTAGAATTTCAACTTTACTAATTTTTGTTTTTTAATTATGAATTTGAAATATTTGTATAATGAAAAATTATAACTAAATTTCATAGTTTTTAACCCTGAGATAAAATGTAAATTGTTGATTCCTAATTCATTTTTCGTACAATCCCATCCGTATCAAGGATACTCCTCGAATGTGCCCCCTCTACTCAAGAACTTTATTTTTGTGCTTACTTGACTGCTCATGATTCTTCCACTCTTTATCTGAGTGAAATTCCTTTCTACAAACACTGCAATACAACCAGCTATTCCCACAAGTCTGCCTAGATTCTGCTCCCTTCTTACCCTCAACATCATGATAATACCATCCATCGTCATCCCCTTCAACTTCAATTTCAATGATAGAATCAAGAAGTTCTAAATCAATTAGAAAAACAAATTTTCATATTTTTCATTGAAGAGTAATGTAAAACAAACCATATATTAAAATAGATTACACAAGATAAAGGTGTACATGTGCCAAACAATGTGTTCTAATTACTGTCATTAAATAAATACATTAACCAAGTACAAAAGAGTGTTAGGAAGCCTCAAAACATAAAAGGATTACAAAGTATTTAAAAATAAATGTAAATTTAAAATGATTCTATCTAGATAGAGTCAGGAGTCAAAATATTACATTTCATTTCATATATTGAACATTAAGTTCAAGCTTAAATATCTAAGCTAACCTAATAGAGAAGGGGCCTCTTCATTTAGGTGTTGTCTCTATTCAAGCCGGAGAAGGATATGAACGCAAAAATCATGAGGGTATTAAAAGTCCCTTAGGTTATTCTATAAATCTAAAATTTTAAACAGTCAATAAGAAAATTATTTTCTTATATATATATATAATGTGTCTCAAGTTTGAATCCCTCGCTCGAACATTAAAACCATGATACTAATACCATCCCAATATAAAATGGTTGGTAACACATGTTATATCCATGATATGGATCAAGAATAAGCTATCAAGAATCGTAAGCAAACTCAGAAACCTGGAATTACTTAACATTCATCAAAATTATCCTTTAATAACTCCAAATTCCTACAAAGTTTCAGAAAAATATTAATTTGTAGAATATTTTCAGAAGGCCTTGTAATAACACGAAAAAGGAAATGTTAGCCCAAGGTTTGATCACCAATTTAAGTGTACCACCATTGAGACCCTCAAAACAAAATTAACATACATATTTAAGAATGGTGATAGAGGGAAATTGGTAAATGACATGTTAAGGAGGTTAGTGAGATTGATCAACAACATCTAGACCATCCATTTGTGACTCGATAACATGGATGGGTGAGAACCTTGGATAGAATATCAACCCATAGAGAGGGGACCTAGATCTCATATGTTGTGTGTCACATGGTACTGTGCCCATGTAATACTAATATAAATATTAATATTATTAAATATTTTCAAACCTAGACTATGACCAATGAAAGTTGAATTTGTATGAAAAATATTGACTTTGGTTAATTGTTGAGTATAATTGAATATACTCAAGTTATATTAACTCAAGATGTTACTTTAACTGATGATCATTTTTAACTATAATAAACACAGGATTGAGAAAATTAAATCATGGCTAACATTTAATAATATATTTAGTCATATAAAAAAATAATTTAGTCAACTTTATTATTGTCAACCTTATTCATATTTATATTATTATTATTGTTAAACATGTTGGAAATATTGTCATTGATGGAAAAGGAGTAGAAAGGAGCAGCACCAGAATTATCATTAAGGAAAAAGGAGCAGATCAGGATCAAGTGGAGTATAAAGGAGTTATAAGGTAAAGAAGGAAAAAGTACAGTGAAGGAGAAGAAAATAGGAAGAGGAGCATCAAAGGCAAGGAGCAAAGGTTGGAAAGACAACAAGTTTGGGTTGAGTCGTGCACGAGTGGGCTGAGTCGTGAACATGATAAGACAACTAATGAACGCATTCAACTAGTGGATAAAGTCATGAATGCGCAGGTATATTCGGGATAGTTTTCATTCAGAAGAGTGCATAAAGGCGCATGCAGCACATGCATTTCTGTGGGCAGAGTCGAGTAGATTTCCAAAAAAAAACATGTTCAAAACAGTATTTGGTGGAGATATCACAAATCGCAATCGCAATAGAAGGCTTGATCGCATATCACAAATCGCAACGGAAGGAGTATCGCAAAATAGTAGAGACACCGAAATTGTGAAATGCGAAGTGCGGGAGATGACGTGGCAGTGATGTGGCAATGACGTGGTAGTGACATGGTGATGATGTGGCAGATGACGTGGACCTGACCCCACAAATCACAAATAAATCTTAATATGCATGTTGATATGGATGGTCAGAATCTTATCACGGAAATAAAGTTTGAGAGATGGATGGTTAAGATCAAATCGCAGTATTGAACTGGAGGATGGATGGACAAGATTGTGTCATAGAGTGATATGGAGATTGATGGTTGATATCATATCACGAACATAAAGTAGGAGAACGGAAAATCCATATTATATTGCATTCAGCCATAATATTGTTAATGCACATCGCTATCAACTATTTTTATATTTATATGTTAAGTTATCGCAATTTAACTATTTTAAGTTACGATGCGATAATAAGTGGGGTTTAAAATGCAATGCGATCGCATATCACATATGACAAGAGGAACCTTGTTATTGCTATGAGCTAAATCTTTCAAAATACGATAAGAGTATCAGATGCGATAAGCTTCAAAGCTAAAATCTAAAGGATTTAAAGTCTGGTTGTGGGACCCAATTTCCTATCGCACATCGCAAGCTCAGTAGGATAAGCACTCAAGAATCATGTTAAAATGCCAAAGTGCAAAATGCAATAAGAGTACTAGATGTGATGCAGTTTTAAAGAAAAAGTCTCAAGGATTTCAAATCCGGAGGTATAAGGTTTCCCTTTGAGAAATCACATTGGGGTTTGGAAGAGATATGCATAACAAGAAACACATGAGAATTCCAAAGTGTGAGGTGTGGTAATGAAGTGGGCACGATGCAGGTCAACACTGAAGCCTAAAGGATTTCAAGTCCAGGAGTATGCAATTTCCCTTTGTTAAATCGCATAGGAGAGAAAAAGAGGATTATAACGTAAAACAACGGAAACACTGAAATGCGATAAGCGACCAGACACGATATCATATAGATGTAAATATTAATATATTTTAGGTCTAGGTTAAATGCGGTTACACTTGTTACAAAGAAGGAAAACATGAATGTAAGGAGACTCGGGTAAGTGACCCAACACAAAGCAAAGGAGTAGGTGAAGGCTGAACGTTGCGGACATGAGCAGAAGAGGCAGAGTCAGGAAAAAGGAGCATATGGTGACACTGTTGGGAACGTGCCAGTTGAGTCGAGTCGGGAAAAAAGACATTTATGCAAAACTATGTTGAATGTAACAGCAGAAACTGGAAAGATCAATGATAGCAGTAGAAAGGAAAAATGCATAGTGAGCCAAGAGCTGAAAGGGCTGAGTGAAATATTGTTGTAACTGTAAATTTAAATTCATTGATTATTTTATATTGTTTGTGATGGAACGACAAGTCTTCGTAGGCATAGTAAAAACTTCAATGAGTGTTGTAATGACTATTTCTAATGTAATAACCTGAAATGAAGTGTAAGGAATCAAATGGGTGGAAGGCATAGGGTAAGGCTTGTTCACTTTCTATTCCCTATAGAATGCAAACAGTCATGTAGTTATCTATATAAAACATGTAATATCCATGTGCATAAATAGGTTAGAGAGAGAGCATCAGAATTGAAGAGAGTTGAATATTTTAAGAGAACTGTAGAATGGGAGAGAGATGGAGAATGTGAGAGAGCTGATAGAGATGTTGTGCACATCAGGAGCTGATATGAAGTAGATATGAAGGGTGAAGAGGCAGCAGTGGAGAAGGAGTATAACAGAGCTAATATCCAGTAAATCAACATTTTAGTTTCATGTTGAGTGAGGGGATTTTAGTCTCCTTTCAAGTTGTAGCTTGATAAATTTCCAGCTGGAGCTCGGTGAGGTAAAAGCCTCCTATAGTTTGTAGCCTACAGAAAATATTTGGGAGTTGGAGATTCCTTACAAGTTGTATCTTGCAGAAGTTGAGGTAGGAGCCTCTTGTGGGTTGTAGCCTGTAGAAAATACATGGGAGTTGGTGCTTCTGTTTCAAATTGTAGCTTGATAAATGTCCAGTTGGAGTTGGTTGAGGTAGGAGCCTACTGTGGGTTGTAGCCTACATAAAATAGATGGGGGTTGGAGCTTCCTTACAAGTTTTAGCTTGTATAATTCGAGGTAGTAGCCTCCTGTAGGTTGGAGCCTACAGAAAATCAAGGGTGAGAGGGAGTTGGAGCTTGCCTTTGCATCACAAAAATAATAAGATGTGGTTTTCTCCCTTATGGGTTTCCACTTATACCTGTTGTCTATGTGCTTGATGATTATGTGTTGATGTCATGTATTATTTTGCTTAATTATTTGATGTCCACACATTCAATTTGATGATTCATTATGCATTAAGCTTCTTATAAAATGAAGTAGTTAATGAGTTGAATGAAAAGAGTATTAATGACCAGGAATGTACTAAACTGATCACCCCCCTCTCATTTTAGCTAAGGGTTCATCAATTGGTATCAGAGCAGGTTCCTTTGGTGTAATCCTAATAGCTTGATGGAGATCTGGTTGAGTCATGGACTATCAAAATGTACCCATGTTGACTATAACCAACTTTCCTGAATGGAGAGATAAGGTTAAAATAGATTCAGTGGCTTATGAACTTGAGGTATGGAAGCTTGTATGTGATGGTTATTGCACAGTCTCTCCCTCTTTTCAAGAACAACAGTGGAATTCCAAGGCAAAATGTGTGTTATATAACAATCTCCATAACAAGTATCTTGATTCAATAATGGATTTAACTTCTGCAAAAGGAATCTAGAATAGATTGCACCTCATGCATGAAGGAGACACTAGTGGTTGCATTATCAAGAAGGAGATGATAAACAAGAAGAAGAAGAAAAATTTCTTTCAAAAGGAAAAAGTTCAATCAAATGAGATACATGCTAGGTGAATGGATGTGATTTCCATGAAGAAATTACAGTTGAATAAAAATACAAACTTGACACAGCCTTGACTGAAATAGAAATATTGAAAAATAAAAACAAATACCTTAAGACACTGATGAAAATATGTGATGAGAGAGAATATGAAGATAAGGAAGAAATTTTTGGCCTGAAGGCACAACTTAAAGAAGCAAGGAGTTTAGGAAGAATTATTAATAACCGGCTCAAGGAGAGAGACATACAATGTGAAAGACTAGAGTCTAAAATCATTTCAGCTAGAAGACAACGAGATGAAGAAGAAGCTAAATTTGTTAGAAGACTGGACAGAGGCACAGGTAAGCACAAAGGTAATCTTCCATTCAAGTGCTTTAACTATGGAAGAGTGGGCCACTGGGCCTCAAAATTTCCCAATAAGATAACAGATAATTAGTCTAAAGGGAAAGAGAAAATCATCTCCTATAATATGCAGAATGGGAAGAAATTTAAGAGAAAAACCTTTTTTGCCAGCAAGATAGCAGTGCATCTGAAAAATCAGATGAATCCCGAGATGAATATGGAATCTCATAATTTTCATTAATGATTATGGATGATCTTGAAGATGATCCTATGGAATCTGAAGAAGAAGGTAAGGTAGACCTTGAGGGGGAGTTGGTAAGTGCCTTAAAGCAAATTGAAAGACTTAAACTTTAGAGTAAAAAATAGAAAGAGATTATTCTGAAATATGCTAAAACTGAACTAGATTCAAAAGACCTTATTAAATTGAAAGTTGAACTAGAAGAATAAAGGAAAATAGAGGATATTCTGAAAAGGGAAATAAAGGAGAAAAATCATGAGCATGAAAATATGGAAGAAGAAGTGGTAAGCCTGAGAAAGAAATCAGTGAAGGCCCAATTTGAATTAACTATGAATATTCCTCAAATGAAAAGCTCTGGACAATTGGAAAAGATACTAAATTCTCAAAGATATCCTCTTATAAAGGCTGGGATAGGCTATGAAGGAGAAACTAGTAAGTCCAAGGTAGAAGACAACAAGGATATCACTTTGGTGAAAGCTGTAATAAAGGAAAATGATAACTCTCATCAATATGATATTATTTCAGCTAGAAGACCAATAGAAGAAAGGAGCAGGTTGTGTAAGCATCCCGGAGATAAGATTTAGTCTATGCAGAACTCACATAAGGTAGACATTGAAAGGGATGATGATGTAGCTAAAAAATGATCCACAAAAGCAGAAGCCAACAAGAACTTGATGTGTAAAGAAACAAACATAAACAAGCAGCAACATCAAGAGAAAAATAATGAGAGGAAGAAGCAAGAAGTTGAAAAATGCTCATTTTTTCCTAAATATGAAGTGAACAAGTTTGGAATATCTCAAAGGAGGTTCTTTCCTCCTATGAAAAATATCACATGTTTCTCTTGTCATAAACCAGGACATATTGCAGCACATTGTAAGACAAGGATATCAACTTTAACCAGCAAGGGATGCAACAAATTAGAAGACCCCCTCAAGCAAGCAGATGGAAAAGACAATCTTTCACCAAGTACACAAATCATTTCCAAGGCTACTGTTATTCATGTAATGAATTTGGACATAAATCTGTTGAATGTAAACTATGTTAAAAAAGGAGCACAAAATGCTATGCATCATCTCAAACATACCTAGGTAAAATAAGATGTTATGTATGCCACAAGCGTGGACACAAAGAAAAATACTGTAGGCTTCCATATACATTAAAGGACTCTAGAGAGATGATGGAACCAAATCAAATCAATCCAAACTATGAATCAAAAGGAGATGCAAACATTATGAAGAATCCCAATAAAGTATGGAAGAAGAAGAAAAATGGGGAACCAGCTGCTTCAATGACATAATGAACCCATCATAGATTCAGGGGGAGCTGCTCCAGGAAGCAACGCAGATATCCAGTCAGTGATAGACAAGAAGCAACATCCCATGGGGAGAGCAGTTCATAAAAGGTGCCCATAAGAGTTGTCAAAGAAGAGCTACTTGGAATAAGAAAAAATAAAGTTCAGGAAGGGAAAGGAAAATTAATCTAGCATATAACTATAGAGGAAGAAGGACACCTGAATAATTCACTAGCCAATAGGTTGATGGAACAAGAGAAAGTAGCAAGCAGCCATGGTGGTAAAGGGAACATCAGTCATGAACTTGGAAATTAAGAGGATGCTTACACTGTGTGTCTCACTACAAGTATTGATAATGAAACAAAATTCTTTTAAGGATGAATAAGAAAATGTTATTATCATTATATCATTACAAATAGCCATCCCAAGTGTTATTATTGGAGTAGTGGTATGATGCAGGTCCTTAGGATTGGAATATTATGGTATGCATCATGGTGGTGGTATGGCAGAAATAGATCAAGGAAGTAGTCCCAATGTTATCAACATTATAATACGTGTGGATTAAGTTATGGTTTCTCATATTAGTACAAAGTATCTTCTAGTTGCAAATGTTGGAGAATGTCGAGTTACGTTATCAAAGCATGGAAAGGTCAATAAAATTTCAAAGCATCATTATCTTATGTTCGTTGATGTGTTATATTGAGTGCTGAAGAATCATGTAGTCTTGGATATGAATGTCTGCATTTTCAAGTCAGTAATGATATAATTTCAAGGCCTCTTTCTTAAGTCATCCATAATCTTGTTGAAACATGTCTGATGAAACTTCAAGTAGCCAAATTGAAGATGTTTCCTGAAGAACATGGTGATAGAATGGTTGAAGTGTCTAAATTATGGTGGGTTAGTTGTATTAATATTACTATTGAAGGTCAAGAGTATATTATTGATTCATCTGAAACTTACTTGCCTGAAAGGAATAATTGATATTTCACCATTGCAAAGAGTTGATCATTGAACTACATACCCCCTTGTATCATAAATAAAAGTGTATAGTTGATTGTAAGATTGTCCAATTCATGGAATGTATCAAGCCTCAAGGGTTTTGTGTTTAAATATGTAACTATTTAGTATTAAATTCATTGGGCCTTTTAGATTGAAAGACATTGTCTAATATTACAATAAAGTGTAAGCTCTGTTTGAACTCATTGTTCACATTAGCGTCAAGGGCTTTTGACTTGTAGTGATTACATCTTCATTAGAAGTCTAGCACATATCACTATCATCAAGAAGCAAGTGACAAAAGAACAAAAAATTCTATGGTGACATGCCTTTCAGCATTCTCATGAGTTGTGATAGCATCATTTTGTTGTTTATATTCATTTAATAAAAAAATAACTCAATGAAGGATGCTTATACTGAACTCAAAGAGGAGCTACTCTAGGAAGCGCCCAAGCATTATTATTGGAGAAAGCGTTACTAATGTGTAGATCTTGCGTTGAAGTTGGGCATGTTTTTGTTTTGGAGGTAAGCAGATAAATGAATGATAAAACTTTGAATAGTATGTCTTTGAGACTCCGATTAAATAAATTGAAAAGGTCTTCGTGAAATGCATTGTGATAAAACAATTGATTGATCCCACATCTCCACCAGTACAAAAGGTTAATGATGCCAGAATCAGATTCTATATATTGTTGATTGTTGTTGAGAATAGTGGAGAGCTCAATGAAAATAACTGAGAGTATGAAGGGTATCGTAAATATGGATGTCTGTATGGGTATCATATTATCTCGTGGCCTTGGATGCATAGACACTTTTGGCATAAGTGTATACCGCAAATATTAGATATATCAAGCTCTAACCATTAGTCTTCCTTAAGCACGTGTTACACCTAAAAGTTATGTAACAGTGGCATGTGGGTGAATTTGAGAATCCCTTATAATAAAGTGTGAGCGGCTAGCCTATGAACCAAGTTCTGTGCAAAGACACCCTTGAATATGCAATGAAATCATTGTGTAATCTAGTAGTAAAGGTGAGTCATGGCTACAAATGATACATTGGCATCATCATATTTGAAGAGATGTGTACTACATATGTGTATTGCAGAAGAAGACATATTCCATCTACAATCTTCCTCAACAGATATGTATCTCAAATTAAAATCATAAAATAGACTGAAGTATATTTGGAGAAGACTTTATATATCGTATGGATCATTCTCAATATTTTAGTATTGTTCCAATGATGCCATTCTGATTATACAATCCTAGTATAGTTTGTTCTATGGAGTGTCCTTATCATCAATTTTAGCATTATACAAGTGCAAGGAGCTTGTGCTTTGGGATGGTATCATCTTACTGTGTATATACATACAAGTTCAATGATTCCCAAAGTGTTCTCCCAAAAATTCTTATACACCAAATGGAGCAGGATTCCCAGCTAGGTATGTGGACAGAATGAAGAATTTTTATGCAGAACTCTAATAAGGAAATGATGGAAAATACACTGGAAAAATGTGTAAACCTTTCCCATTGATGTCAAGGGAGGACGAAAAAGCAAGCAAAGGAAGATATACACTTCTCAGAATGAAAAGGGGAGGAAGTGTTGGAGGAAGTATTTCCATCAATGCCAAAGGGGGATTCTATTGTAAATATTGTCATTGATGGCAAAGGAGCAGAAAGGAGCAGCACCAGAATTATCATTAAGGAAAAAGGAGCAGATCAGGATTAGTTGGAGTATAAAGGAGCTATAAGGCAAAGAAGGCAAAAGTATAGTGGAGGAGAAGAAAAGAGGAAGAGGAGCGGCATTAGAAGCTTTATCAAGAAGCAAACGCAGCAAAGGTAGCAAGTTTGGGTTGATTCGTGCATGAGTGGGCAGAGTCATGAACATGCTAAGACAAGTAATGAATGCGTTAAACTAGTGGATAAAGTCATGAACGCGCAGGTAGAGTCGGGCTAGTTTTCATTCAGAACAGTGCACGAAGGCGTGTGCAACATGTGCAGTTCTGCAGGAAGAGTCTGGTAAATTTCTAGAGTGAAGTGGGGATTGACGGTCGAGATCATATTGCGAACATAAATTAGGAGAATGGATGATCCAGATGATATCGCATTCGGCCATAATATTGTTAGCGCACATCGCTATCGGTGATTTTTAAATTTATATGTTAAGTTATTGCAAGTGAATTGTTTTAAGTTGTGATGCGATAAGAAGTGGGGTTTGTGATGCGATGCGATCACATATCGCATATGATAAGAGGAACCTTGTTATTGCTATGAGCTAAATCTTGAGAAATATGATAAGAGTATCGGATGCGATAAGCTTCAAAGCTAAAATCTAAAGGATTTAAATTCCAGTTGTGGGACCCAATTGCATATCGTACATCAAAATATCAGGAGGATAAACACTCAAGAATCATGTTAAAATGCTGAAATGTGAAATGCGATAAGAGTACCGGATGTGATGTCGTTTCAAAGAAAAAGTCTAAAGGATTTCAAATATGAAGGTATAAGGTTTCCCTTTGATAAATCGCATCGGGGTTTGGAAGAGATATGCATAACAAGAAACACATGAGAACGTCGAAGTGCGAAGTGCAATATTGAAGCAGACGTGATGCAGGTCAACGCTGAAGCCTAAATTATTTCAAGTCTGGGAGTATGGGTTTTCCCTTTGTTAAGTCACATCGGAGAGAAAAGGAGGATTACAACATAAAACAAAGGAAAACACCAAAATCCAATAAGTGACCGGATGTGATATCGTACAGAGGAAAATATTAATATATTTCAGGTCCAGTTTTAATGTGGTTGCGCTTGTTTACAAAGAAGGAAAGCATGAACTCAAGGAGACTCGGGTAAGTGACTCGACATAAAGAAAAGGAGTAGGTGAAGGTTGAATGCTGCGGGCACGAGCAGAAGAGGAAAAGTCGGGAAAAAGGAGCATATGGTAGCACTTTTGGAAACATGCCAGCTGGGTCAAGTAGGGAAAAAAGATAGTTATGCAAAACTGTGTTGAATGTAACAGCAAAAACTGAAAAGATCAATGACAGCAGCAGAAAGGACAAATGCACTGCGAGCCAAGAGCTGAAAGGGCTGAGTGAAATATTGTTGTAACTGTAGATGTAAATTCATTGATTATTTTCTATTGTTTGTGATGCAAAGGAAAGTCTCCGTAGGCATGGGAAAAACTCCAATGAGTGTTGTAATGACTATTTATTATGTAATAACCTAAACTGAAGTGTAAGGAGTTGAATGGGTGGAAGGCATATGGTCAGGCATGTTCACTTCGTATTCCCTATAGAATGCAAACATTAATGTAGTTATCTGTATAAAACATGTAATATACATGTACATAGATAGGTTAGAGAGAGAAACAACAAAATTGAACAGAGTTGAAGATTGTAAGAGAGTTGCAGAATGGAAGAGAGATGGAGAATGTGAGAGAGTTGATAGAGATGATGTGCACATCAGGATCTTATATGAAGTAGATATGAAGGGTGAAGAGGCAACAATGGAGGAGTATACCAGAGCTGATATCCAGGTAAATCAACATTTTAGTTTCATGTTGAGTGAGGGGATTGTAGTCTCCTTTCAAGTTGTAGCTTGATAAATTTCCAGTTGGATTTGGGTGAGGTAGAAGCCTCCTGTAGGTTGTAGCCTGCAGAAAATATTTGGGAGTTGGAGCTTCCTTGCAAGTTGTAACTTGTAGAATTTGAGGTAGGAGCCTCTTGTGGGTTGTAGCCTGCAGAAAATACATGGGATTTGGTGCTTCTACTTCAAGTTGTAGCTCGACAAATTTTTAGTTGGAGCTGGTTGAGGTAGGACCCTCGTGTGGGTTGTAGCCTACAACAAATAGATGGGGGTTGAAGCTTCCTTGCAAGTTGTAGCTTGCATAATTTGATGTAGTAGCCTCTTGTAGTTTGTAGTCTACAAAAAATCAGTGGTGAGAGGGAGTTAGAGCTTTCCTTTGCATCACAACAATAATAAGATGTGGTTTTCTCCCTTATGGGTTTCCACTTATATCTGCTCTCTATGTGCTTGATGATTATGTGTTAATGTGATGTATTATTCTGCTTAATTATTTACTGTCCACACATTCAGTTTGCTGATTCATTATGTATTAAGTTACTTATAAAGTGAAGTAGTTAATGAGTTTAATGAAAAGAGTATTAATGACCAGGAATGTACTAAACTATTTCACCCCCCCTCTTAGTTTAGCTAAGGGTTCATAAAAACATTGAACCTTGTTCATAAGCATATTAAACTTTTTTTATAAACTCTATTGATAAACAATATTAATGTTTGATACTTTTAAGATTAATATTGATATTATTATCTTAATTTTTTAATATTAAATATTATTAAATATTGAACTTTATTCACAAACCCTAATATAAATATTTTTGTTAAACCTTATTGATAATAATACTTGCAAAAACTGGATTATCCACAGTATCATAAAACAATGGTCAACGTTTCGAATCCCATCAAGGATCCATCTTCAGGACAAGAAGTGAATGAAGAATGAAAGAAGGTCGCAGGGGGTCAAGGTATAAATAGTGAGGGCTAATAATGATGAGAGGAGCCGACAAAAAATTAAGTTAAATTTATTTAAAATAAATTTTATTTTATTAAAAAAATCAAAATTATTTTATTTAAAATTTTTGTATTCTAAAATAATAACCCTATTATAAAATTCTAATTTATTATAAAAAAAAATTATTATAAATTTTTTATATAATATCTAAAATCAAATTCTAAATTATTCAAAATTAAACCTAGAGTAACTAAGATTGTTAAATTATTACCTAAATTTATTTACCTAAGATAGTGTAATTAAATTATTTATTTAAGGGATCTAATTCTAAAAATATAACTATTTAACTATGGGTTAATGAAGTCAATGAATTTTAATTAATTAAACCCTAATAAATTTTAATTTCAAATTACTTATTAATTAAATCCTAATAAATTTTTTATTATTTTTAAAAACTTTATATTATATAAATAATTTAGATTTGAATTTGTATATATTATAATTAGCTTCCATTTACTTATAATAAATATTAATTAATTAATTTTTATTAACAGAATAAAAATTAATTAATAAAAATAAATATTACAAGTGAGTGGAATAGGAGTTTTTGTACTGACTTGGCCCTAAACCTGATTATTAATAAGGAAGAGAAGCAAACCTGCAAAATTATATCTGGGATGAGGACGATCCTACGGAGAAAATTTGTCTAATAAGAGGTTGCCAACTATCACTAATCTCGTATCCTCTGTCCATGTTGATGTTATGCGGGTGTTTTATAATATCTAGCACTTCTCTAATCTTATGTCTTTGATAATGTTCCTCCCTCGCAATTATTTTAGCATCCTCAAGACGTAAGTGATGTTTTGTTTCGAGTGATCAGCAAGAGCCGAGGTTCGTGATCGCTCATGTTTAGTAGTTGCACCATGCTCTTTCAGACGCTTTTGAAGAGAGCGCCTAGTTTCACCAATGTAACTCTTTCGACATGAGCAATCAATCTTGTAAACACCTTTAAGTTGCCCTTCACTAATGTTATCTTTAACAGAGCGCATATTTTGTCTAATGGTTCCTGCTGCTGAGAATTGTGAAAAAATGTAACTCCTTCCCAAAACCCTGGAAATCTTATCATTCACCCCTTTAATGTATGGCAGAAAAACCCTTCCACCACTTTCTTGAGGATCCCGATGTCTCTTGGATACGACAGTGCTTTTCGCTCTGTTTATGGCTTTTCTGATTTCCCTTTCCTTATACCTTATACCTAAGAAAATAGATGTCAGGTGAGAGATTTCTTCTTCTAGGTGCTCCTCATCTGATATTATTAGGGCTCTTACAACAAGAGTGTTAAGGACACCAGATTTTTTAGCAAGATGATGGTAAGACTCAGCGTGAATGTAGTTGTTCGTATGGGTTTTCTTCCTAAAAACTTGATGCCCTAATGCTCCATCTTCTTTTCTGGTAACCAGGACATCCAAGAAAGGAATGCTCCTATTTTCTTCCATCTCCTTAGTAAAATTAATTTCAGAAGAAATTGAGTTGAGATGATTGAAGAATTTCTTGAGGTTCTCCCTACCATGCGACCACTTTATGTTAGTGTCATCTACAAATATTTTCCACCAAGCTGGACTTAAGGGAAAGGATGCAAGGGCTTTCTTTTCAAATTTTTCCATAAATAAGTTGGCCATAATAGATGAGAGTGGCGAACCCATTGAGACACCAAAAACCTGCTCATAGAATTCTCCTTGGAAGCTGAAGAAGGTGGATCGTAAACAAATCTCAGATGGATCCTCATTGGGATTCGAAACGTCGACCATTGTTTTATGATACTATGGATAATCCAGTTTCTGCAAATAACTACAACCACAGAAGTTTGAGAACCATGATAATAATACAATTAATGTTATTAATATTAATATAACCAACTTTTAATAATAATAATAATATTTTTGTTATTAATATTATTAACACAACAACAACAATAATAATAATAATAAACCTTATTAATAATAAGAGTGAGCCTTATTAATGTTAAATTTTCTTTTATTGTGAATCATTATTTTCTATTAGATTAGATCAATCATAAATTTGTAGGGGTTACGTATAAAAAAACTATGGGCCTCATTCCTACTAGACTTAGTGATCGAAAGCTAAAAGTAGAACCACATTAAACAAATAACCCAAAATGACCAAAAAATCTCAAGAACTTGAAACCACCCAGTTTTCATCCCTAATCAAGAACAAGAGATTGACTGGGGAACCCTCCCCAATGTGTGCATATGGAGGAGGGCAGAATGTACTATGGGCATGACCTTCCATATGCTTGAATCAGCCTTTCAGTTGCACTGGTATTTCATGGATCAATTATTTCCCATCACATACAAAAGCCAACTTGTCCATCATACGCCACTAATTTTGTTGGAGGTCATTCATAAATCAAATGACCTCATCCCTATATTCATACATGACCAAAGCATAGTATTCCAACAAAAATGAAATATATTTGAAGGAAATCTAAAGAATCTAAGGTATGATGCATCTCAATTCTTCTAGCAGAGTGCATAGTTGGTGGATTTACATCTTTCCCCATGTCACAATTATCTCCAAGATGAGTTTCCTCGTGGCCTCATGGTCCTACTCATAGATTGGATCATCAAAATCATTGCATCATGTAGCTATAATAGTTTGAATTTCCACAAATGTCCATAGGATATAGTGCCCAATGCACCCCTCGAGCTACTACATAAACGGTACCCCCAACACACCTTATATCATGCACACATAGATGATTCCTAGTTCCTTGGATCATTTAAACCATATTCAGAGGAAAAATAATTATCCACTAAAATCCCATGGCTCCCCAAACCATAGATATTTCCACAAGGGTGACCTTCACCCACATCTAAAAGATACACCTAAGACCACCTTTGACAATATTATTTGGACATAAAATTCAAACACTAGTCTCTCTCCACTTCTTATTGATGGGCTCCCTCATTACTATCCCATAAATTTTAACTCACAATATAGGATAGGCACCCTACTTAATATATGATAGCTTAAACTTACAATGAATTAAGTGCCCAAAGTGTACCCTAAACTATCAAGTTTTCTATCCCCACCCAACAAATACAATGGAAACTAAGAAACTCTACCATTACGAGTAGAATGAAGTCACCACCTAGAGCCTAGATTCCACACTTTCTCACATTGATCCCTCCTACTATCATATCTAGCCACACTAGTTTAAGCTTAACCTTATTTTTCATCCTGTGTAGCTTTGAAGTAAGGAGATGGCACCACCAAAATGCCACTCTGCAAAAGAAAACAACCAAGAACTTCAACCACCACCAATCCCATAACCTTCAACACACAACAATGCAAAAAACAAAATGCCAAAGATGATATAACCTACATCATATCTTGAAACTTTGGTGTGCCTTTTCCAAGGATAACATGCATGGCACACTGTATTAAACCAAGTGCCACATGGGTGAAGGTGATGTGACCTCGCTGAACCATCATTGTCCCTAGTTGTCACCCCATTGACAAATTAATGTTAAAAATACTATTAGTCAATTTTAGGAATATTAAAAAAAAAATTAAATCTTCATTGTCTTTGACCAAGTTTGATTAAGGTTCAAAGTGTTTGACTTTGGTCTGCCATGGTTGAATATAATTGAATATCATGTAGCAGAGAGGATTTTGAAATTGGAAACCCTTAATATGTCACAAGATTATGTTTCATATGGATCATGTTTCATGTCGATCTTACTACCACTTTTAGTTTTTAATAGAAATGAAACTCTAATTCAACCTACTATATTGTTAAAAAAAATGAGTCATATGTTAATATTAGAGATATACTTTCCCAAATTAACAAATTTTTATGGTCAATACTATATATGGACATGTTATATGTCCACCCATGTTATCTGATATATAGTTGGGATTATTTTGGGTTCCCATACATGGAAAATCCTTGTAGTGAATATGATCCACTACACGATGATCACCTCAGTAGTGTGGGAATGGAGTGCCACTGAAATGGGCTCCTACATAAAATAACCTAATTAAAATTTAAAAAATAGTTATTAATGTATGTTACCCTATAAATAGTTATTAAATTACATTGATGTATACACAACTTGGGAGCTCCTTGATGCATAAATGAAGTAGGATGGGGAAGGAGTGATGGCTTCATTTCCTCTTATCGTAGTTCAAAAGAGTCAAGGAATAGATTTGGGATTGGTTGAGAAAGTTTTTGTTTTTAGTGTTGGCACCAATATGTCCCACAGAAAAGTTGTGTTTATCTATCCATGGAATGAATGGGTTCCAAGTTGGAACGAAGCTGAAATATTTCATTGGCACAACTTCTGGGTTAGGCCCATGGAAGAACTGAACATGACATGAGCTATAACTACAATTCGGCATAGTCACATGATCTAGAGCTATGGGTTGGCATATCCACATCATAGTTTTGAAAACCGGTTAGCATGAATCATAAACTGGTCAAACTAATCAATTCATTAGGAAACAAGGTCTAACCTAGAAAAAAACTCAGTTTAAGGGGCGAATTCTCCAAAAAAACACATAAACGAGACCAAACTAGACATTTTACGATGGAACTCGCCAGTTTATGGTCAAACTAGTTGGTTCATTGCCAAGGATGTGGAAGACCTACACAATGTATATTTGGAAGCTTCCTGGGTGTTTTAGAGGGAAATTAAGGGTTTCTTCCATCCAAAAACACCCTCTCCAAGCCTATAAAAGGAGCTCACCCACCTCATTTTCCTTACACATCTCATTTGGAGTTTTTGGGAGTTTGATTGGGAACCTGAAGAGTGTTGATTTTTTTTGGGAGTACTCATCTTGGAGGCTTGGAATTAGACTTGGAGCAAGTTTTGATATATTTTGGAGTTGTTAGTAGAGTTGGAATCTTTAAGAGGAGGCTAAGGATGCTAATTTGCATTTCCACGTAAGGATTTTCACTTGAAAAATTCCTCATTTCACTGCTATCCATGCATTACTTTTTTTTATGTGTTCTATGCTATCAAATATCTAATTCTATGGTATCAAATTTTGTAGGCTACATATTCATTTTTTTTCCTAAATTTATCCTTGGTTTTCCATTTTGCATAGGTGCAAAAAAATTTTAACGGCATATTTATTTGAAAATTTTAATTATTTCAAGCCAACTGGGCTCCAAAATACAAGGACACTACATGGGCTCATTATAATGTGATTGAAGGAAAAACGGTATAAATTTTTTGAAATAAATCTATTTGGGGTGGGGGTATTCTTAGATTGAAACAACACTTGGTTGGGATAGGAGGCCAAGTAAAGCCATTTGAAGCACAAAAGGAAGTGCTATGTCCTATTATGGAAGAACACCTTGAGAATTCTAAAACTTTTGTGGAGAATAAGGCTAGGGAGAAGGTCATCCAAGAATAAATTGGAAGGAAGAGGGAATTATTACAAGCCATGAAAGAGAGTGGGTATGATAATTATGAGATTCAAGACACCTCTTATATCCATTACACCAATGACCCCTTTCACTATTTTCCTCCTACTCTTGGCCATCCATATAAAATAACAAAGAGAACAAACATCGATATTTATTTCTCATCCCCTATTGCCACTGCCTTTGCTAATCCCACTTCCTCCCAGCCAAGTCATCAACCCACTTTGGATGAACATTAGAAAAAAAATCCAAAGACACTTCTTATCAATACATTGCTAGATGGCAGTATGCTACAGATATCAAATTTCTTGATGCTTGTTGACCTTATTTCCAAGCTATGCACGACTCTATTATATCTATTGGTAAGGGCTTCAAAGGCCCTACTATGGATGACTTGAGAGAATTTATTTTGAAAAAGATATTTCTTCCATTGATGGGTATTTGGCTGAGTATAGAGATTCATGGCTCGAAACAAGTTGCTCCATCATGTCATATGGATGGACCAATGGAAAGAACTGCACTATCATTAATTTCTTGGTTTCTTTCCCTCAACGAAGCATGTTTTTGAGATCAATTGATGCATCTAATAAGGTGAAGGATGCAACCTTTCTATTTGAGATTTGGGATGAGATTATTCAGGAAGTGGGGGAGAAGAATGTTGCAAAATTCATCATTGATAATGCATCAAACTATGTTCTTACTGGAAAGATTCTTCAATCCAAATACAAGACTATATTTTTAAATCCATGTGCTTCACATTGCATAGACCTCATGCTTGAGGACATAGAAAAATTGGAGTGGGTTAAAAATACTATAGAGCATGCCAAGTGCATTACAAAATACATGTACAACCACTCATGGGTTTTGATCCTAATGAGGAAAAACACTATGGGAAAAGATCTTGGTAGGCCTACAATTATGAGATTTTCAACTCAATTCCTCCCATTACAATGTCTCAATCCTCAACAAAAAACATGCAGAAAATGTTTTCTTCTGATGATTGGACTGAATCTTGGTGGGCTCATATAAAATATGGCAAAGGCACCAAAAAGAAAGTTTTTGACAATTATTTTTGGAAAAGGTCTGCAGAGCTTGTGAAAATTACTGAGCGCCTTGATAAGGTGCTAAGGATGGTGTATGGGGAAAAATTTGCCATGGGCTACATTTATGAAGCTATGGATCAGGAAATTAATCATATACATGCAACTTACAAGGATAGGTTAGCTAAATACGAACATATATGGGAGATCATTGATATAAGTTGGAACAACCAACTCCATCATCATGTACATGGAGCTGGGTATTTTTTGAACACAAAGTATCAATGTAAAGCTCAGCTAGGAGATATGCATGTTGGGGAGGTCAAAGATAGATTGATTGATTGGAACGCATGGTCTCTCACCATGTAGACGAGTTGGAAATACATAAAAAACTTACTCTTTTCAGTATACTTACCTCATGGTAACTTTTTATCTCCCATATCATCATATTAAACTTGTGTTTGATCATTATCACGTGGTAAGTGTGTATCTCCCCTTGCCAATTATACACTAGTATGCATCCTACCCATAATATGCCCTTGTTGTGATTCTTCCTCCCCATCTAGTCAATGGGTTGAGACGTTACTTTGACATGTTCTATCCTTAGCTTATAGAGAAAGTTTGTGTCTTCCCCAAGGGGCCTCGGTTGTGTCTAATCCTTACCCCAAATGGTAACTGTGTATCCCATCACAAGGAAGTGGATGCATCTGCTCTACCACTTATCTCTTTAGGGTATTGATTGGAATATCAACAGACAATACGATAGCTACGGTCCTTAACTTTCATGGTAATTCACATCGTGGTTATTGTACTTGGATAAAGGGTGGTACTTGAGCTCCCCTATAATTTAAATTTATTCTTTTGTTATATTTTTGTTCAGCAGATGAGTACAATTGAGGAGAGATGAAAAATGACATCATGATGATGATAGATTCAATATGATATTTATGATGCAGTCATAAATTTCTCGCTAGCTGAGAGAGAGTGTTAATTTTTTATCTCGGGCACAAATTCCCTCCATTATATAGTCTTCCTCATCCAAAGAAGCCCCCAATTTTCCTTGGAAGAATTTAATTTGGTTAAGGAAAAATGTATTTTTTATGTGAAAACCCACAACGGTCAAAATTCAAGGTCAAGCTAGAACAAAAATTAGCCCCCCTCCAATGCCTATAAATTTAGGGAAAGTAACCTTCATTTGGATATCATATCAAACATGCCCCTCTCTCTCTTCCTCTACTTGATCATACAACTATAAAAATTATAGGTTGACCTCACACATGTAAAGGAGAGGGTTTCCTTTCCTATTTACCAAATAATATTTCTATTTGTCACACTTTCACTAGCATTTAATAGCTTTGTTTTGGGAATTTTTGACTTGGTTTAACTCATTTTAAACCTATTTTGGAAGGCTTGATTTATTGGAACATGGATTGAGGAATTTTTGGCATGTTGACTATCATTTACCAAATATTTAATCATAGAATTTGACCACATACCTTCTCTCTCCACTGACCATGCACGATTGTGATTTTTCAGGCTATTTTTATTGATTTTTGAGCACCATTGGAAGTTGAAAAGATTCAAGGAATATATTTTTTATTGGTTGAGAAATTTTGTGGTCTTAGGGTTGGCACCAGTATGTCCACAGACAATTTGTGTTGATCTATCCATGGAATGAATGGGTTCCAAGTTGGAACGAAGCTGAAATATTTCATTCGTGCAACTTGTGGGTTAGGCCCATGGAAGAACTAAACATGGGATGAGCTATAACTATGATTTGGCATAGTCACATGATCTAGAGCTACGATTTGGCATATCCACATCATAATTTTGAAAATCGGTCAGCATGACTCGAAAACTGGTCAAACTAATCGATTCATTAGGAAACCAGGTCGAACCTGGAAAAAAAATATGTTTAAGGGCCGACTTCTCCAAAAAAACACATAAACGAGACCAAACTAGAAGGTTTACGATGGAACCTACTGGTTTATGGTCAAACCAGTGATTTCATTACCAAGGATGTGGAATACCTGCACACTGTATTTTTGGAAGCTTCCTGGGTGTTTTGGAGGAAAATTAAGGGTTTTTTCCGTCCAAAAACACACTCTCCAAGCCTCTAAAAGGAGCTCATCCCCCTCATTTTCCTCACACATCTCATTTGGAACTTTTTGGAGTTTTATTGGGATCCTAAAGAGTGTTGATATTTCTTGGGAGTACTCATCTTGGAGGCTTGGAATTAAACTTGGGGAAATTTTTGAGATAGTTTGGAGTTGTTAGTAGAGTTGGAATCTTTAAGAGGAGGCTAAGAATGGTAGTTTGAATTTCCGCATAAGGATTTACACTTGAAAAATTCCTCATTTCATTGTTATCCGTGTATTAATTTTTTTATGTGTTTTATGATATCAAATATCTAATTCTATGGCATCAAATTTTGTAGGCTACATATGCATTTTTTTTTCTTAAATTTATCTTAGGTTTTCCATTTTTCTTAGTTGCATTTTTTTTTAATGCCAGATATCTTTTCAAATTTTAATTATTTCAAGCCAACTAGTCTCCAAAAGACAAGGACACTACATGGGCTCATCATAATGTGATTGATGGAAAAATGGCATGCAAATTTTGCAATAAAGCTATTTGAGGTGGGGGTATTCTTAGATTGAAACAACACCTCGTTGGGATAAGAGGCCAAGTAAATCCATCTAAAGCACCAAAGGAAGTATTAGGTCTAGTTATTTTGAGAATTTTGAAAACGTTGTGGAAAATAAGGTTAGGGAGAAGGTCATCCAAGAATAAATTGGAAGGAAGAGGGAATTATTACAAGCCATGAAAGAGAGTGGGTATGATAATTATGAGATTCAAGAAACCTCTTCTATCCATTCCACCAATGACCCCTTTCACTATTTTCCTCCTGCTCTTGGCCAAAAATATAAAATAAAGAAGAGAAAAAACATCGAGATTTATTTCCCATCCCCTGTCGCCACTTCCTTTGCTAATCCCACTTCCTCCCAGCCAAGTTGTCAACCCACTTTGGATGAACATTAGAAAAACAATCCAAAGACACTTCTTATCAATACATTGCTAGATGGTGGTATGCTGCAGATATCCAATTTCATAATGCCTATTGACATTTTTTCCAAGCTATGAAGGACTCTGTTATATCTATTGGTAAGAGCTTCAAAGGCCCTACTGTGTGTGACTTGAGAGGAGTTATTTTCCAAAAAAATATTTCTTTCATTGATAGTTATTTGGCTAAGTATAGAGAGTCATGGCTTGAAACAAGTTGTTCCATCATGTCATATGGATGAACCTATGGAAAGCATCGCACTATCATTAATTTCCTGGTTTCTTTCCCTCAATGAAGCATGTTTTTGACATCAATTGATGCATCTAATAAGGTGAAGGATGCAACTCTTCTATTTGAGATTTTGGATGAGATTATTCAGGAAGTGGGGGGAAAGAATGTTGCAAACACCATCACAGATAATGCCTCAAACTATGTTCTTGCTAGAAAGATGCTTCAATCCAAATACAAGACTATATTTTTGAATCCATGTGTTGCACATTGCATAGACCTCGTGCTTGAGGACATAAAAACTTGGAGTGGGTTAAAAACACTATAGAGCATGCCAAGTGCATTACAAAAGACATCTACAACCACTCATGGGTTTTGATCATAATGAGGAAAAACACTATGGGAAAATATCTTGTTAGGCCTACAACTATGAGATTTTCAACTCACTTCCTCCCATTACGATGTCTCAATTTCCAACAAAAAACATGTAGAAATTTTTTTTTCCTGATGATTGGACTAAATCTCGGTGGGCTCATAGAAAATATGGAAAAGGCACCAAAAAGAAAATTGTTGACAATTTTTTTTGGAAAAGGTCTGTAGAGCTTGTGAAAATTACCAAGCACCTTGATAAGGTGCTAAGGATGGTGGATGGGGAAAAATTGGCCATGGGCTACGTTTATGAGGATATGGATCAGGAAATTGAGCATATTCATGCAACTTACAAGGATAGGTTAGCTAAATACGGACATATATGGGAGATCATTGATAAAATTTGGAGCAATAAACTCCATCATCCTATACATGGAGATGGGTATTTTTTGAACCCAAAGTATCATTGTAAAGATTGGCTAGGAGATCTACATGTTGGTTAGGTCAGAGATGGATTGATTGACTGATTGGAACACATGGTCCCTCACCATGTAGACCAACTGGAAATACATAAAATACTTACTCTTTTTAGTATACTTACCTCACGGTAACTGTGTATCTCCCATATCTTCATAATACAATTGTGTTTGATCAGTTTCACATGGTAAGTGTGTATCTCCCCTTGCCAAGTATACCCTAGTATGCATCCTGCCCATAAGATTTCCTTTTTGTGATTCTTCCTTCCCATCTATTCAATGGGTTGAGAGGTTACTTTGGCATGTTTTATCATTTCCTTATAGCGAAAGTGTGTATCTTCCCCAAGTGGGCTGGGTTGTCTCTAATCCTTACCCCAAATGGTAAGTGGGTATCCCATCATAAGGTAATGGATGCAGGTGCTCTACCACTTATATCTTTAGGGTCTTGATGGGAATATCAACAGACAATAGGATAGCTAAGATCCTTAACTTCTATGGTAATTCACATCGTGGTTATTGTCCTTAGATAAAGGGTGGTAGCTTGAGCTCCCCTATCTTGTCAATTTCCTCTTTCGTTATATTTTTGTTCATCAGATGAGTACAGTTGAGGAGAGATGACAAATGACATGATGATGATGAGACATTCAATATGATATTTATGATGCAACCATAAATTTCTCGCTAGTTGAGAGAGAGTGTTAATTTTTTAGCTCAAGCACAAATTCCCTCCTTTAGATAGTCTTCCTCATCCAAAAGCCCCAAATTTTCGTTGGAAGAATTTAATTTGGTTAAGGAAAAATGTATTTTTTATGTGAAAACCCACAACATTCAAAATTCAAGGTTGAGCTAGAACAAAAATTAGCCACCCTCCAATGCCTATAAATTTAGGAAAAGTAACCTTCATTTGGATATCATATCAATCATCCCCCTCTCTCTCTTCCTCTACTTGATCATACAACTATAAAATTATAGGTTGACCTCACACATGTAAAGGAGAGGGTGTCCTTTCCTATTTACCGAATAGTATTTCTATTTGTCACACTTTCACTAGCATTTACTAGCTTTGTTTTGGGAATTTTTGACTTGGTTTAACTCGTTTTAAACCTTTTTTGGAAGGCCTGATTTATTGGTGCATGGATTGAGGAACTCTAGACATGTTGAATATTGTTTACCATATATTTAATCATATAATTTGACCACATACCTTATCTCTCCATTGACCATGCATGATTGTGATTTTTCAGGCTATTTTTACTGATCTTTGAGCACCATTGGAAGTTGAAGAGAGTCAAGGAATAGATTTGTTATTGGTTGAGAAAGTTAGTGTTTTTAGTGTTGGCACCAGTATGTCCCATAGACAAGTTGTGTTTATCTATCCATGGAATGAATAGGTTCCAAGTTGGAATGAAGCTGAAATATTTAATTTGGCACAACTTGTGGGTTAGGCCCATGGAAGAACTGAACATGACATGAGCTATAACTATGATTTGGCATAGTCACATGATCTAGAGCTACGAATTAGCATATCCACATCATAGTTTTAAAAATCGATCGACATGAATCAAAAACTGGTCAAATTAATCGATTCATTAGGAAACCAGGTTGAACCTGGAAAAAACTCAGTTCACATAAAACAAAACTTAGGAATGTTTTGTGCAAGTTAGATCATGGTCAAGAGAGGGATTGGTTGGGTTCCCAAGTTGAAAATTAAGTAAGGGTAGTTGTGAGGCCATGATAGCTAGGGGCGGTCATGGCATGCACATTAGGAATGAAAAGGCATGCTAACACATGTCAGACAATGTCAATGCATGCTGAAGAGTGTTAGGGAGTGTCGGGGCATATCAAGGGATAACTAGGTCAAAATGTATGGAAAGGACTAAATAAGAGTGTGTGCTAGGAGAAGTTCATAATATGATTTATAGGAGGAAAGCCTATGGTTTTTATATGGGGCTCAACATAGCAGTTTTAGACAAAGGGAGATAAATTTGTGCTAGGCACGACATTGTTTTGCCTTTAGCTATTTTTGTTATATGAGATGTGGCACACTTTGGCTACATGCTCATGTTTTAAAATATTCTAGATAATTTCATATTGTACATTGTTGTGTATAATTTTTAGGGCACTTGACTTATGTCAGCTTATATCTTGTGTGCCTTGTGCATCTTCTAGTTCTTGCAAACTCTTAGTTAATGTTCTATTGTTTATATGAACTGAACATACATGTGAAATATTTCCTATGTAAGTTATGTTTCTTAGTTGTTTTATGGCCATGGATTTATCATGTGATCCTTTTCTTGGTAACTAGTTAAGTGAGAAAAGTTGATCTTGGAAATGGGTGGCATAAGATGAGTTATAGGGAGTTCTTAGGTGAACAAGGCAAAATCTACTTGTAGTAGGTACAATTGGTCAAGCTGTTGCAGTTGAAGCAAGCCAATATTGTCACATGAACTGAAGTGGCCAAGGAATTGAATGGGTTCCCAAGTCATGAAAAAATGTAAAGTCTATCTGTGAGGACATGAGTTTCAAGGTGTTCTAGGGAATGCTAAGATGCGTTAGATAGTGCGAAGGCATGTCAAACATGCTAATATGTGCCAAGTGATAAGGCATTCCAAGATGTGCAAGGATGTGTCAATGTATGCTAGGGACTTTCAAGGCAACAAAAGGGAGAAACAAGTTAAACTACAATGAAATGAACACATAAGAGGGTTAATAAGTCATCAATTTACCTTTTCCAAGAGGGGCATGCTAGGCACACCAACACTAGGCGCCAATAGGTGCCAAGTGCAAAGTCTTAGTGCATTCTAAGTGCCAAGAATTCCTTTGTTTCTTCTCAGATACTTTCCAATAGTTGATCTCAAATAAATTTAATGTTAAACCATGCCAAAAAATACCAATTCATGTCAACATATTCCATACTTGCTAAGAATTTTTAAGCGCCAACACGTGCCAAGTGCATATATGTGTCATAGAGTGTTATGCATGCTATGAAGTGGAAGGGCATGTTGAAGAGTGCTAAGGTGTGCTAGAGACTACTAATGCATGTTGAGGAGGGTTAAGGAATACTAGGACAAAAAATTAATGGATTTCTAAGTCAAAATTCATGGAAGTTAATGAATATGAGGAATGAGTGCCAGGGACTAGTGTTAATGAGTGCTAGTTCTCATGCCAAGGAGAGAGTGACAAGGTATGCTAAGGATTGGTAAGGCATGCTAGGGAATATCAAGGCAGGTCAAGAAGTCTCAAAGTGTTCTTGGGAGTTCCAGGGTGTGCTAATTATATGTGCCAAATAGTGCCAATATATGCCAATACATGTCATGTACTAAGGATGTGCAGGGTGCCTAGGTATGTCAATATGTGTCAAGAAGTTGCAAGGAAACAAAATGAGGAACCAATAAATGGTTTAATAAGTCGGGAATTTGTCTTTTTCAAAAGGGGCATGATAGCCACACTAATAATAGGTCCCAATACATGCAAAGTGGAATTGTGTGCCAAGTGCTAATGTATGTTAATGCATTCAAAAAAGGTGTTCCAGGGCATGCTAGGGACTACATGCATGCCAACACATGCTAGGAGAATTCTATGTTGTGCTAGCACATGCCACCATGTGCTTGGGTGTTACTGTCATGAAAAGATGTCCTAGGTACAAATATTTTCCAAGACATGCGAGGTGCTAAGAAATGTTAGTGTGTGCCAAAGCATTAATTTAAGGTGTGCCCGTATTGTTGAGGAGTGTTACATCTTTCTCATTAATAGAATTGGCGGAGCTTGATTATGTATTAAATAATATATTTCCTACACAAACTAGTGGGACTTTATCTAAAGGGAATTTTATAGATAATAAACTTAATAGATATGAATCATGTGTTGACTCATAGGAAAAATCTATTCGACTAGTCATTACTTAAGGGAATTAATGATACACACTAATTACTTCTTAAAAAATTGACTAACTCTAACCACTATGGCCTTCACGATATTATAAAAAATACTCCACAATAATGGTATTAAATCGTTATATTTTGACAAAAAATATATTAACAATTACATAACATCATCACAAACTCATTGGAATGATCAATGATGACGAACATTTTTTGACCGTCACCAAAAGTAACAAAAAGAGCATTGGTGATGGTCATTAAAATTTCATCACTAGAAGTGTCACCAAAGAGAGAATTAGTGATGGGCATTTAACGACCCTCACCAAAAGTGTCATTGAAAATGGCTTTGGTGATAGATCTTAAAGGACCATCATTATATACACTTACAACAATGCTTTTTTAAGGACTGTCACCATGACCCTCACTAATGCCATTTTTTCTTATAGTGACTATTAAAGATAAATTTCCCATCCCCGTCATTGATGAATTGTTGGATGAATTACATGGAGAAATTTACTTCACCAAGTTGGATATTCCTTCAAGATTTCATCAAATTAGACTGAAGACTGAAGACATTCTAAAAACAACAATCAGAACTCCTGAGGGTCATTATGAAATTTCGGTCATTCCTTTTGGCCTTACTAATTCACCTTCCACATTTCAAGGTTTGATGAATTCCATTTTCAAACTCTTCCTTAGAAAATTTATGTTAGTCATTTTTTATGATATATTAATCTATAACAGGTCTTGGAAGGATAATTTTCAACATGTTGACATGATGCTCAAACTATTGGAGGAGAAAGAATTATATGCAGAACCTCCAAATGTTTCTTTGGAGTACAGGAGGTGGAATGTTTGGGTCATATTGTATCTCATGAGGGTGTTAAGGTAGACCATAAGAAAATTAAATCAATTAAGGAATGGAAAATCCCCACAACAATAAAACATCTTCGAGGATTTCTTGGGTTGACAAGGTAGTATCACAAGTTTTTTAAGAATTATGGGAGAATATCGGCACCTCTAACATCATTACCATAGAAAGATGAATTTTCTTAGACTCCATAAGAAACTAAGGCCTTTTAACATCTTAAAGAGGAAATGTGCCAAGCATCGGTCTTAGCTATGCCAGAGTTCAAAAAAACCTTTATTGTGGAATGTGATGCCTCGGGAAATAGAATTGGTGTTTTTTTAATGAAAGAAGGAAGATCCATTGATTTTGAAAGTCACCCAATCAAAGGAAAGTATTCACGCAAACCTATTTATGAGAAGGAAATTTTGGCAATACTACATGCACTAAACCAAGGACAAAATTACCTTATGGGAAGACACTTCAAGGTAAAAAGAGATTATGATAGTCTTAAATAATTTTTCGAACAAATATTATATTCAAAAGAGTGTAAAAAATGGGTCACAAATATGTTGGGTTATGTCTTTGAAATCGTCTAAAAAAAAAGGGAAGAAAAATGTTTTTGCGGATGCACTATCAAGAAAGGATGAGGATGTGGAAGCATTTTTTTGTACCATATATATTATCCAAACTGAGTGGATAACCGAAGCAAGGGATGAATGGAAGAATGATGAAGAGGTGTGGACACTCATTCAAAATTTGTAGAAATATCCCAGTACATCTGATACATTTAGCTAGAAAAATGATTCATTACGGTACAAAGATCCCTTATATATTTGTAACAATTCCCAACTCAAAAAAAATATTCTTTTGGAATTTGACACCTCTCCCTTAGGAGGGCACTCAGGATTTTTAAAACTTACAACAAGGTCAAGAAGGAGTTTTTTTGGGATGGCCTTAAATCTGATATTCAAAATTTCGTGGTAGAATGTTTGGTCTGCCAACAAAATAAAGTTGAGACAATTAAGACCCCTGGTCTGTTACAAACTTTATCCATTCCAATTCAATGTTAGGAGGATGTTTCAATGGATTTTATCATAGGTTTACCCAAGTCCGAAGGAAAGGGTGTCATCATGGTGGTAGTTGATAGACTTACCAAGTATGCACACTTTTTTTCATTATCTCATCCATTTAAAGCCGGTACAGTTGCTATTGTATTTATGGAAACAATTCAAAAGCTACCTGGACACCCAAATATTATTGTAAGTGATGGAGATCCCATTTTCACTGGAAATTTTTGGACAAAATTATTTTATTGTCTGGGTACTCAATTAGCTCATAACTCATCTTATCATTCTCAATATAATGGGAAAACCGAGATAGTGAACAAATGTTTTGAAGGATATCTTCGTTGCCTTGTATATGATAAATAGACACAATGGGTCAAGTGGTTACCTCTGGTTGAATGGTGGTATAACACTTCCTTCCATACTGCAGCAAAAATGACCCCATTTATGGCACTTTATGGATATCATCCACCATACATCATATCATCTCTAAGATAAAATTCTAAGGTTCAAGTAGTGGAAGATCACATCGAGCATCAACAACAAGTTCTCCAACTCTTAAAGGATAACCTCACTTTGGCGCAAAATTGAATGCAACAATAGGAAGATCGACATCTAAGCAAAAGAAGTTTTGATGTAGGTGATTGGGTATATTTACGGCTAAATCCATACAAACAAATGTCCCTCAAGCAAGCTAAGAAACATAATAAATTATCACCAAAGTATTATGGTCCTTACAAGGTGTTGCAAACATTAGGGGAATTTTGAGGTCTAAAATGGGCCTCCTAAGAAAAATGTACAACAAAAATAAACTTTATAACAACCAATAGAATTCAAGATGATGATGTCAACCATGGGGGATGATTTACCATTTTTTAAATAAAAGGGTAAAAATATTATAAAATAATAAAATAATAAAACTACTTTTTCAACTCGTATTTTCAACTTATCTCCCACAATTTTTATTCAAATTTTAAGTGGGAGTACTCGTTGGATGCAAAATTTAATTCATCATCCAAGGAGTACCCATGTTGCATACTTTCAATGAACCTTGCTACATGAAAAATGGGAACTACATAAAAAAACGTGATTACAATCACGTTTTTTATGTATTTCTCATTTTTCGTGTAGTAGGACCCATAGAAAGTATGCAACATGGGTACTCCTTGGATAAGGAATTAAATTTCGCATCCAATGAGTACTCCCGCTCGAAATTTTACTAAAAAATTTGGGAGATAAGTTGAAAATATGAGTTGAAAAAGTAGTTTTTTCATTTTTCCCTCTAAAATTTGATGATGTCATCAAATCTTATTTGATTTTTTCCACTATTATTTTATAATTTCCTTAGGAGGCCCATTTTAGACCTCAAAATTCCCCTAATGATATTGTTACTATGGAATACAAATTGGAGCTTCATGCATCTTCCCAAGTGCACCTAGTTTTCCATGTTTCATGCTTAAAGAAGGTTATAGGTGACAATCTCCCAGTTCAAACAATATTTACAAAACTTGACAAGGAAGGAAAAATCATACTGTAACATGAAGCAGTCACGGAAACAAGAACTCAACAGCTACGAAATAAATCAATTTCATATTATCTCATTAAGTGGAAGAACTTACCCACTGAAGATTCCACATGGGAGGATGAGAATTTTATACAGAAGCATCCAGAACTACTCAAGCGCTGAAGAAAACATTTTTTTGAAGGAGAGGGGCATGTTAGTTCCCTATAAAACTAGTGTATCCCCTTAATTTTATTGCTAGTATATCCCCCTTATTGTTATTTTTTTGCCCATGTAGTCCCCATATTGTTATTACTGTGCCCCATAGAAGCCCATTATTGTTATTGTTGTGCCCTTACATTGTTATTGTTATATTGGATCTGATTATATTGTTACCCCTTAGCCTCCTATATATAGAAATGAGGTTTTCTCATTTGAATCATTCAAGAATTGTTCATTTATGCAATGTAAAGGAGGTGTCCCCCTCGAAGCGGATAATTTTTAAGTCATTGAGTTATCTTTTCTTGAATTTTGTGAGCTAGTTGCATAACAATTTAGGAAAATAAATAAGGTTGGTTTATTTTTATGATGCAAATAGGTACAAAGTGTGAATGTCTAGGAGGGATAAACCTATAAAACATATATTGAATCATATCGAGTTGTAACCTTGATTATACGACAAGAAAAAATGATATTCCACAAACAACTTAAAACCAAAGAAATAATAGAATAGAAAATAAAATAAAAATTCTTAAGGGTGGGCTACACTTGTATCTTCTGATTAATAACTCATCTTAATAAAAAATGTGAAAGGTTTAATATCAAGTATTATACATTTTTTATCACTTTATGAAAAGAAAAGTATGGAGATCAAATCATCATACGATAATATAGATATCAACAAATGAGAAAATATCTTGATGACTGCAACAAAATAGTGTCAATAAAGTACTTTTTTATCCTACCATTAGATATAATGTGCAAGCATATGAAATAAATGAAAATATATTGAAAAAGGAAACAAAAAGAACATGTAACTGATGTAAATAATGTTTACATGAGATATTGTAGCAGAATAGAAATGTCGAGCATTTAGAAATTATATGATCAATAAAACTTGTTAATAATTCTATCTATTTGCCTTTGATATTATTTATATCTAAAAGGTAAATAGATTAGGTAATGTAAGAATTTTAGATAATATATCATGTCAACTATTTAAATTACTGTTGCAAACCAACACATATTCAGAAATTGAAAACGGAAAGAAATTGTAGAAATATCAAATTCAGAAGATATAACCAAAGGTTACAAAATATTTCAAGTTTTGGCATGTGCATTGAGTGTAGTCAGGCATATAACAACTAAGTTTCTTCTCTCTCATAATCACCCACCCTCTAGCCCCTCATAATGAGAAATTATGGGTTTTTGTATACATAGTATTGTTAACTATAAACTTTAAATCGTTCATCTTTGTGTTCTTTGAAAAAATAAGATTAAACATTTGAATAATTAGATAACAATAAGTAAATAAAAACAATAAATGTTCTTTCTTTACTTCACCATTATTTTCGGTAATAAATGAATTTCCCCAATAAAATCCTTAACATACCCAACCAAAGCCAATAAATAATTAAGCTAGGGATTAGTTTTATTTTAAATTGAGGATCCGTAAAATACCCAACCAAGGTGAAGGAATAACGAACCTATGCATTAGGAGATGGAGATGTTATAAATTCCCATTTGTCGTAAGCAATAGGAGATGGCTTAATGAGATATTACTCACCTAATAGAATACACATATTAATGAGATATTTTTTGAATGAAGGGATGACATTCATATCGAGTGGGAAGGTAAAGGTATCTTAACCTCCTTCTTTGAATTGATGGAATCCACACTAGTGGAGTGGACATTCAATATTTAATGTGGACATTATGAAAAAATTTATATAATATTTTCGAAGCCTTTCTTCATTTTAATAAATATTTCAATATTAAAGCCTCTATTAAATGTATTTACGTGATACTTCATTGCATATCTGATAAATAAGAGTTTTATATAAACAAAAATCATAAGGTGAATTTGGTTTTTGTTCTGCAATGCCTAAAAAGGTAAAGAGAGGATGTTTTTATTATTATTATTATTATTTTAATATTTATGTTCTAAAACAATAATATCTATCTAAATGGTCTGATATGAATATTTCACCTTAGGCTAGCATAGTTAAATTTCAAAGGTTTGTGTTTAAAACAATATGTTTTGTTGTGTAATAGAAGATATTTACATTAATATTTAAATGTTTTTATAATTAAACTTGTTTTAGCCACTTGCACAGTAAACATGATAAATTCTTAAAATTAGGAATAAAAACGAGTTCTGGAATAAATCTAAATAAATAAGTTGAAATTTCCATTGGAATTTTAAATAGGATTCAATAAACTTGTTATGAAACTAGATAATTTTAATAATAACCTCTTGAAATTTCACTTGAGTTTCACATTTACTTTGGCTGGTGATTTTACCATGCATTTGAATAGTAAAAGAGAGAGGTTTTATTTCATTAATTGAAATTAACAAATATCAATTTAAAATCCATTTTCCACTTATCCAATGTGTCCTCGGTGTTTTTATTAAATTGTAAAGTGTATGATTTCAATACATGTTGGGAAATCCTTTAATTCTTTAAGTTTTTAGGAGTTCTTAGGGATAATAATACTATCTAAATTAGGTTTAGTTACATATACTAGTTAGGAATACAAATGTTAATAAATTTTAATGATATAGCTTAATTAATGAATTTAATATTTTAATTATTGTGTTTTAAACTTATATGTGATTTAAAAATTTAAAATCATAATAAGGTATTAGATATGCATATTTATAGTGTGACATTTCTTTAACGTCTCTTAGTTATAAGCCCTACTTAGTTTTGTTCTAATCCATTTGTTGATTTGTCATTTGTAATTTAGGGAGAGATTTTTTATCATGAGAATAAGAGAGGGAGGGATTTAATGAGGGAGGTGCAAGGCGCAACATACAAAAGGAACCACAATCCAATTGGGATTAAATTAGCGACAAAAAACCTAGTTACATATTTCAACACAGGGAGGGCTAACAATATTGGAGAATTTATTTCACCAATTTATCAAGTTCCTTCTAATCTTTTTGTTCTAGATATTTCTTTGTCTAAAACGTTGCTTAGGGACTTTTGTTGTCTTTGTCCCTACGTGATGGGATGAGAAACTACAATAAATGTTCCAAATGCAATCTCTATATGCTTTATCACACATAAAAAAAAAAATTATGCTCCACTAGGTTGATATCATTTCTAATGAAATAACTTTTTGGTTGGCCAATCTGTCCAAGACCAATAGATTCTTCATGATGGCATATCTAATAATAAATTTTGTTTCCAACCATATCTTTTGGAGCTTTTATAATCCTAAACTAAATTTGAATCAATAACCAATGTAGTTTTGGTATCCTATATTGTGCAAGCATAATTCTTCTTTAAGCTTCTTTATAATTCAAGTTGTCTTTGTAAAGAAAATCAATTACATGATAACTCAACAAGAGCCTCATCAAATATATGTGAAACCCAAGTTTCCCTATGGGTAAAATGTATGCATGAAGAAAGAGAAAGTAATATCCTAATTTGAATTTATGGGTTTGAAGGTAATCTATTGTTGTTTCCAAAAATTATTATAGATAGGTATTTCATTTCTGAAATCTACAGGAAATACTGTGACTGGCTAATTATATTTCAAATAAAAAAGAAAAGACAATTTATTTCTTTGTTGTTTACTTTTGGAGAAATTACAGTGAAAAATGTGGATCACGTTGTAGAGCTCACAAAGACTTTAAATTCTTTTAAATTAATTGAATTTGAATCCATTAAATCCTTTCATAAATAAAACCTATCTAGCACACACTTGGGAACTATTGGGTACATGAACTTGTTTCCATGAGTTAGGGAACAAAGCAAGGAAAGCTAGAATGCATCAATAAAAAATCAAGGGTTAGTAATAGATCATAAATAAATCGTTGAATAATCAAGCATTGGTACTTCTATAGAGAAATATGTACCATCCACAGCTAATACTAATGTGAGTTCATCCTCGAGTCCAAAAACGAGGTAAGATAATTTAAGTACGAAACTAGTTCACAGAGGGATATTAGGTAACAGAAATGATAAAAAGCCTCTCCAAAGATTCACTCTAGAAAGAGTGTATACGATTGAATCATCCAAATCTAGAAGTCCTGTTAAAAGAGAAATTGTTGAACAAGCTATAGACATGGAAGTTGATAGCATTGTGCCACCTAATTGGGTTAGTTCCTTTTTAGAAAAAAAATAGAAAACGGTGCAGCAAATTGTTGAAGAAATCAATACTTTCGATGACCATCTTATCACATTGAAAAATGAAAACTATGATAGGTGTAGTAAAATATTGAAGATTCAAAAAGTAAATGTTCATAAAAAAATGTTATTTATCAAGCAGAAATGCATGTTAATATGTCTAGGGTTGGAACCACATGGCGCATGAAATTGCTTCGAGCTACCAATGACATGCATAATTTGTTCACCAAAAGGAAGAAAAAAAGTTGAGACTGGAAACAAGAATAAAAGGGATAGAAATTCTCTAAATATGGGTCCTTTGTTGATGACTCTATTAGAAATACACACACCACTTTGGCAATTTCTATCCATGAAATATCACATAGATTTGATACACCCATTAATTTCCTTAATGTGGTGAAAACATATATTATCAGTAATATATGCGAAGATTGAAAATGATTGAACATGCATGGAAATAAGTTTTCGATTTGCGGAATTTACTACAAATAACTAATTCATTTTCTGAGTCCATTAAACGTGATCTCGAAAGAGGCAAGTATTTCATAAATAATGACTTATGTGATTTTAGGTAGAAGCTTGATTTACTTTCTGATCTAGAGAAAAAAAGGAACTTGGAAATGTCAAATGCTAATCAAATGAACTAAATTAAATTTGCATGGTCTCAGACAATTAGAAGATTAAATAACATTATTTATAAATGTGAAAAGATAGAGAATCAAAGATCTTATCCCTATGCCAAGGTCGTACAAATTATGTAGGATCTAAATAGTATATCCATCACATTTGACTCTAGATTAATTTCAAGAGACACGTTGATGGCTGAATTGAATAGGCTAAAATATTCAAAGGCAATAGAATTCGGTAGTATACTTGATTTTAGTACATAGGAAATTATCAAATGGCTAATTACTTTTGTTAATGTTAATGAACAAAACTCTTCTTTAGATGCGCAGTTGCAAGAAGAATCTAGATAAATTGAGAAGGATGTATTCAATCAACATTTCAAACAAACCCCCATGAAATATTACATAATGCCAAGCTAAAGAAATTCCTTGAACAAATTGAAAATGTGAAAAACAGTTGAAAATTAAAAAATCAAGGTTTATGATTTTACATATTGTGAGTTGTTAATTTTGGGAAACTAGGTCCAAACTCCATGTTGTAAAGCTCAGGTGATGATGCCAACATTTTTATTGGATTCCTCTTTCAGAGAGGTGCAAGATCGATCTAAAGATAATCTTGATCCGATGAGCAGAAAATTTATTTTAAATTAATTCCACTTACGTGCAAGGTCGGCCAGAATTGTAATGTAGGCTTGGAGCCCAACGGATGTGTCACACACCCTCACTAATGGATATATATAGGTCAACTTTGGAGGTCATTTTCACCATCACTCATCACACATTCTCTCTCGGCATCTAATTGTTTTGATCATCATCTTTGAGGCTCGTCTTCACTCACATGTGGGAAAAACAACAACTAGGGTTTTCGATCTGGTCTAGGGTTTTCAACACATATTTGACCAATGTTGACTTTGCTCAAAGCTTCATCAACTTGACCCGAAACTCTCCCAAAACCTCGATCTCTACAGTCCACATTTTTTGGCACCAAAACCAAGGTTGGACATTGACTTTGACTTGGATGCGTTGACTTTTTGATGGTGTTGTTTTGCGTTGATCGTTGTAGATCTGCCCAAGAGGGTTGTGTGATACATTCTGGTTGGCTGACCGTGAAAAGACACTAGTTGAAGCATCCTGTTGACTGTCATAACGCACCACAACACATATATTTTGCTGATCAAGTTAAGTGTATTTTTGGCTTGTCTTCCATCGATCTATTGGTATGTTCTATCAGCATTTTACTTTCTTGTTTATGTGATTACTATTTGATATCTAGAATAAAAATAAAGTTTCACCAAGCATAGAACATCTACAAAAATTTAGATGGTATCAGATCTAAGGTGAAGACAAAGCCCAAGTTTGTATTGAGAGAAATCACCGAAGAAGTAGCATTTGTTAAGGACCCATGGGTACCTCAAATTATAATGGCTTCAAAGCTGATGACAAGTTGACTGGAAAGGTTGAATTTCATGCCTAGAAGATGTCTTTGGATTTAATGTTGGAAGACCAAGATGTCATGGACTATGTGCAAGGTAAAATCCAAGAGCCTCCATCATTTGCACCTACTGCCACCAAGTCAAAGTATAAGAAAGGAGAAATCAAAGAAAAGTTGATCATCTGGAATTCCATTCATAAGAGCCTGGTTGCCTACATCTTTGAGTTGTGCACATCCAAGGAGATGTATGATAAGTTGTTCAATATGTTCAGGGCCAACAATGCAAATCAAGTCCTTTTCTTTAAGAACCAATTGAAGAATCATAAGAAAGGCGGGGATGAATCTATTCAATCTTATTTTCTGAAATTGACTCATATCAGGAATAATCTTCTCGCCATTGGGGAGACAATATTTGATTGATAAATGGTTCTCACTGCACTTGGAGGTCTCTCCTCTGAATGGCATGTATTCATTACTACTATGCATAAATTGAGAGAAGTTATTTTTCAAAAGAGATTTCTTCCATTGATGGGTATTTGGCTAAGTATAGAGAGTCATGGCTTGAAACAGGTTGTTCCATCATGTCATATGGATCGAATGATGGAAAGAACCGCACTATCATTAATTTCCTGATTTATTTCCCTCAGCGAAGCATATTTTTTAGATCAATTGATGCATCTAATAAGGTGAAGGATTCAACCCTTCTATTTGAGATTTTGGATGAGATTATTCAGGAAGTGGGGGAGAAGAATGTTGCAAACGTCATCACAGATAATGCCTCAAACTATGTTCTTGCTGGAAAGATGCTTCAATCCAAATACAAGACTACATTTTTTAATCCATGTGCTGCACATTGCATAGACCTCATGCTTGAGCACATAGACAAATTGGAGTGGGTTAAAAGTACTATAGATCATGCTAAGTGCATTACTAAATACATCTACAACCACTCATGGGTTTTGATCCTAATGAGGAAAAACACTGTGGGAAAAGATCTTGTTAGGCCTAAAATTATGAGATTTTCAACTCACTTCCTCCCATTACAATGTCTCAATCCTCAACAAAAAAAACATGCAGAAAATGTTTTCTTCTGATGATTGGACTGAATCTCAGTGGGCTCACATAAAATATGGCAAAGGAACCAAAAAGAAAGTTTTTGAAAAATCTTTTTTGAAAAGTTTTGTAGATCTTGTGAAAATTACCGAGCGCCTTGATAAGGTGCTATGGTGGATGGGGAAAAATTGGCCATGGGCTACATTTATGAAGCTATTGATCTGGAAATTGAGCATATACATGCAACTTAAAAGGATAGGTTAGCTAAATAAGGACATATATGGGAGATCATTGATCAAAGTTGGAACAATCAACTCCATCATCCTATACATAGAGTTGGGTATTTTTTGAACCCAAATTTTCATTGTAAAGCTCGACTATGAGATTTTCATGTTGGGTATGTTAGATATGGATTAATTGATTGATTGGAACGCATGGTTCCTCACCATGTAGACGAGTTGGAAATACATAAAAAAAATTACTCTTTTCAGTATCCTTACCTCATGGTAACTTTGTATCTCCCATATCATCATATTAAAATTATGTTTGATCATTATCACATGGTAAGTGTGTATCTCCCCTTGCCAACTATACCCACGTATGCATCCTACCCATAATATGCCCTTGTTGTGATTCTTCCTCCCCATCTATTCGATGGGTTGAGAGGTTACTTTGGCATTTTTTATCCTTATATTATAAATAGAGTGTGTGTCTTCTCCAAGGGGCCTGGGTTGTGTCTAATCCTTACCCCAAATGGTAAGTGGGTATCCCATCATAAGGAAGTGGATGCATGTGCTCTACCAGTTATCTCATTAGGGTCTTGATTGTAATATCAATGGAAAATAGGATAGCTAAGATCCTTAACTTTCATGGTAATTCACATCGTGGTTATTGTCCTTGGATAAAGGGTGGTAGCTTGAGCTCCCCTATCATGTCAATTTCTTCTTTCGTTATATTTTTTTCTAGCAGATGAGTACATTTGATGAGAGATAAAAAATGACTTGATGATGATGAGACATTCAATATGATATTTATGATGCAATCATAAATTTCTCGCTAGTTGAGAGGGAGTGTTAATTTTTTAGCTTGGGCACAAATTCCCTCCATCAGATAGTCTTCCTCATCCAAAGAAGTCCCAAATTTTCGTTTGAAGAATTTAATTTGGTTAAGGAAAAATTTATTTTTTATGTGAAAACACACAACGGTCAAAATTCAAGGTCGAGCTAGAACAAAAATTAGCCCCCCTCCAATGCCTATAAATTTAGGGAAAGTAACCTTCATTTGGATATCATATCAATCATGCCCCTCTCTCTCTTCCTCTACTTGATCATACAACTATAAAAATTATAGGTTGACCTCACACATGTAAAGGAGTTGGTGTCCTTTCCTATTTACCGAATAGCATTTCTATTTGTCACACTTTCACTAGCATTTACTAGCTTTGTTTTGGGAATTTTTGACTTGGTTTAACTTGTTTTAAACCTATTTTGGAAGGCCTGATTTATTGGCACACGGATTGAGGAAATTTGGGCATGTTGACTATCGTTTACCATAGATTTAATCATATAATTTGATCACATACCTTCTCTCTCCATTGACCATGCATGATTCTGATTTTTCAGGCTATTTTTACTGAACTTTGAGCACCATTGGAGGTTGAAAAGATTCAAGGAATAGATTTTTTATTGGTTGAGAAAGTTTGTGGTTTTAGGGTTGGCACCAGTATGTCTCACATACAATTTGTGTTGATCTATCCATGGAATGAATGGGTTCCAAGTTGGAGCGAAGCTGAAATATTTCATTGGCACAACTTGTGGGTTAGGCCCATCGAAGAAGTGAACATGACATGAGCTATAACTACGATTTGGCATAGTCACATGATCTAGAGCTACGATTTGGCATATCCACGTCATAGTTTTGAAAATCAGACAGCATGAATCGAAAACTAGTCAAACTAATCGATTCATTACGAAACTAGGTCAAACCTAGAAAAAAACACTATTTAAGGGTCGACTTCTCCAAAAAAACACATGAACGAGGCCAAACTAGAAGTTTTATGATAGTACCCGTCAGTTTATGGTCAAACTGGTCGGTTCATTGCCAAGGATGTGGAATACCTACACAATGTATTTTTGGAAGCTTCCTGGGTGTTTTGGAGGGAAAGTAACTCTTTTTTCCGTCCAAAAACACACTCTCCAAGCCTCTAAAAGGAACTCACCCCCCTCACTTTCCTCACACATCTCATTTGGAACTTTTGGGAGTTTCATTGGGAGCCTGAAGGGTGTTGAGATTTTTCGGTATTACTAATCTTGGAGGCGTGGAATTGGACTTTGAGAAATTTTTGAGATAGTTTGGAGTTTTTAGTAGAGTTGGAATATTTAAGAGGAGCCTAAGGATGGTAGTTTGCATTTCCGCGTAAGGATTTTCATTTGAAAAATTCTTCATATCACTATTACCCATGTATTAATTTTTTTATGTGTTCTATGCTATCAAAAATATATTTATATGGTATCAAATTTTGTATGCTACATATACATTTTTTTTCCTAAATTTATCTTAGTTGCAAATTTTTCTTAATGCCAGATATATTTGCAAATTTTAATTATTTCAAGCCAACTGGTCTCCAAAAGACAAGGACACTACATGGGTTCATTATAATGTGATTGATGGAAAAATAGTATGCAAATTTTTCAATAAATATATTTGAGGTGGGGGTATTCTTATATTGAAACAACACCTCGTTGGGATAAGAGGCCAAGTAAATCCATCTGAAGCACCAAAGGAAGTGTTAGGTCCTGTTAAGGAAGAATACCTTGAGAATTTTGAAAATTTTGGGGAGAATAAGGTTAGGGAGAAGGTCATCCAAGAATAAATTGGAAGGAAGAGGGAATTATTACAAGCCATGAAAGAAAGTGGGTATTGTTAGGGTCCTATAATAATAGGGACCATAATTTTGAGTTGATTATGTTAAGTCTTGTAAAATTGTACATACCTTTGCATTTCTGCAAATGTTTTCCATATTAAAAAAAGAAAAGAGGGTATGTCCTAAAACAATAATCAAAGAACCAAAAGAAATAAAAGAGAGCAAAAGAAAAAATCAAAAAATGAAGGAAGATTATGAACCCCATAAAAAGAAACAAAAATAAATTATGAAAGTGTTGCACATTCAAATGCCACTACTCTTAGTTTACTTTACCTTTTGCAAATAAATTGTGTGTAGCTTGTTCAAATGCCACAATTCATGATGATCATGCAATCTAATCTTGATCATTCATGCCTTCAAATGTTATGTTAAGATAGTTATTGAATAAATATCTAACCAAACCTTTCAATCTTGGCAAATCAGAAGTTAGGTAGAGAATAAAAATGAGCTCGTAAGTTTAATCTGAGCCATTGGAATATATAAGGTCAGAAATAAGTTAGTTTTATTATCAAAAGAAAATAAAAGGGTCAGCAAGCTCAAATGCACCCAATAAAGGAAAGAAAAAATGTTCGAATAAATAAAAGGGTAGGTAGAATACTTTTCAAAAGTTATATAAGCATCATTAAGCTTATCAAAAATATCTTTCTAACCCTTCCCCTTACTACAAAACCCTTTCCCTCTTCATTCCCCCTTATCCTAACTCCCTTCCCCTTGATAAAAATCCCTTTTCCCCTTTGAAAACCTCCTTCACCTTGCTAAAATTCCTTACCCCCTTAAGTAAAACTCAGCATTTTCATAAAAATACAAAAACCTACTTTTTCAAAGTTTAAAAGTGCAAAAATATCAATTGGACCCCACTTCATTTAACTCCCCCCGCTATCATTTTGAAACCTCCACTTAATGAATTTAATTAACTCCTTTTTCATTTAACCCTCCACATATCCATTACCTGACCCCACCTCATTTCAAAATCCACAACTCCGCCAATCGATAGATCATCACCAAACATATCTAACGTCCAATAATCCATTTCGCATCCCCCGACGTTTTATGTTTAATGCCAATGGGGGGGGTGAAAAATGGGTGGTTTTATTCGCCCTCTCCCCTACAACATGATGCTTCCTCATTTTATCGCACCCCTCATACCAAACCACCAAACCACTTCCAAACTATGCAATAAACCACCCAAGTTTCAAAAATAAATAAAATCACGTTATTCTGTTATTTCCCTATCTCTGTCGATTTGCAGAAAACAATAAAGCCCACTCACCTCCCTGTAAACCATTTTTTTTCCCTTACAGGTAGTTTTATTTTTGTTGTGCAATTGATTAACGGAACCAGGAGATGGGGAAGTAGCTTGATACTAGTTCCATCCTGCTTACTCCAGACCCATATGATAGGAATTAGAAATAGAGAAGCAGTTGTCATTAACAGAGCCATTAGCCCAAGAAAAACAACTTCAAACTCTACAAAACTTCTTTTACCTCCAACATGAGGTAAATCACCTTTTTCGTAAATAAACCTACATTTTCCAGATATACAGAGGTAGATGAGATTTACCACAAGATGATGAAAATCAAGATCCCAGATGAAGAAACATGGGGAAAATGGTGTTATTTAATATAAAGGGTGAAAGGAACAGACATCATGAAAGAAACAAACAGATTGAATAACAAACAAATAACAATAAGCAAAGAATGAGGGCCAGATATCAGCCAATTGAAAGGTGTCATTATCTTTTTGCATAAAGATATTTTATTTTCCTAGAATCAATCCTAGTGAGTTGACAGGATATTTTTTTTAATGTTTTGTATAAATAGTTCATCATTTGAAGTATCAAGTGTGGATTTTTGAACATTTCCGTAGCTGACTGATCTATTGCCTGAGGGTTATTGTACCAAATTCCAGTTGAAAGACATAACAAGTTATAAAGAAACTTCTTTACAGGATTCATGTGTTGAGATATCTCAGTGAAGTATAAATTTAAATTGTTCATGTTCTCTTTCTAATTATTCCATAAACTTATATGTGTTCTAAATTTGAATGTTATAACAGAAGTAGTATTGCAGAATATGCTTAAAAATTACACTCTGCTTTTAACTATTATACATTTATGTGTTTTCTTTTGATATTCAATTTATATAATTCTTAATTGCCCTCTGATCTTGATTGACTTCTTCATCCTTCTTCATTTTTTGGTTTAAGGAATTCTTAATTTCTCCTTGATCCCCATTGAAAAATCACTTCTCCATTCAGCCTTGAGATCTGATATTTCTCACGTGTCATGCACTGTAACACTTTCCTTGTAATTTGATTTTTTTCTGTTTTCAAAGCACATTGACTCCATAGCCTAATGGAAAGTGGAAAATCACCTATTCATCTAAATCATTAATTCCACTAATCAATCAAAACCAATCCAAATTAATCATACATAACTAGCCTAAATCCATAAATTAAACAAAGTTAAATCATATAGAGAGAGCCCTCTCTAAGTTTAGGAAGGCTAGATCCTAAGCTCCAAAAGTGGTTTGTAGTTACCTCTGATATTTCTTTTTAACACTTGAACAACCTTTGGAAATTTCAGAGTGATAACATATTTGTGACCATACTGGGGAAAATCAACCCCTAGTTAAAATAAATCTTAAAGGAAACAATTTTCCTCATTTTTCACATTAAGGTTTTAAAAAGGTTATTTGAAGTTATCATAGTAAGTTAAAATTTTGGCTTCTAAAAGAAAATATTATACAACGTCTCATCATGATCCACAGCCTGCTAAAAATTTTTATGATCCTAACAGAATTTTAAGAAAACCTAAAAAAGTAGAGAGTCAAGGAAGTAGTAGTGAGTTAATCAAAGAAACTTCACTTCCTAAGTAGTTATCAAGCATACGGGATATTCAATTTGATTTATCATTTGAGCATTCTTTATTTCGTACCAAATCTAAAAACTCAGTCCATGATACTGTAATAGACCCCAATTTTATTCAATTTATTGAATCAAAGAAGGATACTATACAACATGATTTAGATCAACAGGTTGTAGATACTTTTGACAAACTTTATATTTTAACCTCAACTTTGATAAAAGATATAGACGAAGCCTATTTTCAACAGTTAGTTGAACTAGCTGCCCTAACTACTGCTACCCCTAAGCTCTCTACAGTATCTTCAGAAACTATAAATACAGCTTCATTCAGTTCCACCTCACCTATAATATCCACCACAGTTCATTCCACAAAACCATTCATACCTAAACTTCCTCTCCAACCTAACGTTTCAAGTTCATATTCAAGCACTAGTACTTTACCTCCTAGTCAAGCTAAAATATTAGCCATGGCAACCAGATTTTCCCCTTTGGCCTTACAAGCCTCTTTACATGCCATGCCACAAGATTATCAGAGTAAAAATTTTCAGTTCGATGGTACTGGTCAGTATACTACTCAACAACATGTAGATAAAATGACAGATTATTTTGAGTTACATGAAGTTGATGAGGCCAATGTACAAATGAGATTATTTGCACAAACACTAGTAGGAAATGTTAAAAAATGGTTTAAATATTTACCTGCTAACCATATAGCAGATTTAGTTTCTTTCCACCAATTTTTTATAAATAGATGGGAAAGAAAGAAAAACCCTCTCTAGATATTATCTGAATATGATAACATTAGGAGATATCCTAATGAATATATTCAAGATTACTGTATTAGGTTTAACAATGTTTACAATGCAATCCCAGTAAATATCAAACCTCCACCAGACTTGGCCCTAATTAAATTTCCAGATGTTTTTTATTCTGACATGTCCTATCAGTTAAGAGAAATAAACCCTGCAACTTTAGAACATATGCAGAGTGATGCAGTTAGTGTAGAAGCTAACTTACTAGCTAAAAGAGCTAGGATGAGGAATGAGAGGAGACTGAGCATTAAGGAAGAACCATCCACTTCAAATGTTAAGATAGATAGTTTAGCTGAAAATGTAGAAAGACTAATGGATAAACTAGAGAACATGGAAAGAAAACCTCAGTGGGAAAATCAACAAGGTCCCCAAATTAGAAATCCCAACTTTAGTTAAAATCCTAATAGTGGTAAATCGAGAGAAGTTATACCTGATCAACATATTAGACCACCTTTCCAGGAAAATTATGCTGAAAGTTCACAATAGCATGAATTTGGTTTTTGTTCTACAATGCCTAAAACTGTAAAGAGAGGATGTTTTTTATTTTTATTATTTTCTTTTTAATATTTATGTTTTAAAACAATAAGATCTACCTGAATGGTCTGATATGAATATTTCATCTTAGGTGAGCATATTTAAAGGTTTGCGTTTAAAACAATATGTTTTGTTGTGTACTATATGATATTTACATGAATATTTAAGTGTTTTCATAGTTAAACTTGTTTTAGCCACTTGCACAGTAAACATGATAAATTCTTGAAATTATGAATAAAATCATAAGTTTTGGAGTGAATCTACATAAATAAGTTGAAATTTCCATTGGAATTTTAAATAGGATTATTAAACTTGTTATGAAACTAGATAATTTTAATAATGAACTCTTGAAATTTCACTTGAGTTTCACATTTACTTTGGCTGGTGATTTTACCATGCATTTGAATAGTAAAAGAGAGAGGTCTTATTTCATTAATTGAAATTTACAAATATCAATTTAAAATCCATTTTCCACTTATCCAATGTGTCCTCAATGATTTTAATAAATTGTAAAGCCTATGATTTCAATACATGGTGGGAAATCCTTTAATTCTTTAAGTGAAATTTTAAATATTTACTTTCATGTTTTACATCATAGTTTACCCATGATAACCTTTGTAAAATAATGTTCTCTTATATATATATATATATATATATATATATATATATATATATATATATATATATATATATATATATATATATATATATATATATATATATATATATATATATATATATATATATATATATTTGTGCGTGTGTGTGTGTACATTTAAGAAATAAATTCCCTTAATCATTGGACAGCCAAATTTTAAATATGCTTAATATATATATTTTGTCTCCTTTTTGTCGATAGTATTTCCCCATTTTTAGGAGTTCTTAGTGATAATAATACTATCTAAAGTAGCTTTAGTTACATATACTAGTTAGGAATACAAATGTTAATAAACTTTAATGATATACCTTAATTAATGAATTTAATATTTTAATTATTGTGTTTTAAACTTATATGTGATTTAAAAATTTAAAATCATAATAAGGTATTAGATATGCATATTTATAATGTGTCATTTATTTAACGTTGCTTAGTTATAATCCCTACTTATTTTTGTTCTAATCCATTTGTTGATTTGTCATTTGTACTTTAGGGATAGATTTTGTTTATCATGACAATAAGAGAGGGAGGTGCAAGGCGCAACAAACAAAAGGAACCACAATCTAATTGGGGTTAAATTAGCGACAAAAAACCTAGTTACATATTTCAACATAGGGAGGGCTAACATTATTGGAGAATTTATTTCACCAATTTATCAAGTTCCTTCTAATCTTTTTGTTCTAGATATTTCTTTGTATAAAAAGTTGCTTAGGGACTTTTGTTGTCTTTGTTCCTACGTGATGGGATGAGAAACTACAATAAATGTTCCAAAATGCAATCTCTATATGCTTTATCACACATACAAAAACGTTTTTATGTTCCACTGGGTTGATATCATTTCTAATGAAATAAATTTTTGGTTGGCCAATTTGTCCAAGACCAATAGATTCTTCATGATGGCATATCTGATAATAAATTTTGTTTCCAACCATATCTTTTGGAGCTTTTATAATCCTAAATTAAATTTGAATCAAGAACCAATGTAGTTCTGGTATTCTATATTGTACAAGCATAATTATTCTTTAAACTTCTTTATAATTCAAGATGTCTCTGTAAAGGAAATCAATTACATGATAACTGGACAAGAGCCTCATAAAATATATGTGAAACCCAAGTTTCCCTATGGGGAAAATGTATGCATGAAGAAATAAAAAGTAATACCCTAATTTAAATTTATTGTTTTTTGAAGGTAATCCATTGTTGTTTCCAAAAAAATTTATAGATACGCATTTCGTTTCTGAAATCTACAAGAGATACTATGACTGCCTAACTATATTTCAAATAAAAAAGAAAAGACAATTTATTTCTTAGTTGTTTACTTTTGGAAAAATCACAGTGAAAAATGTGGATCATGTTGTAGAGCTCGCAAAGACTTTACATTATTTTAAATTAATTGAATTTGAATCCATTAAATCCTTTCATAAATAAAACCTATCTAGCACGCACTTGGGAAATATTTGGTACATGAACTTATTTCCATGAGTTAGGGAACAAAGCAAGGAAAGTTAGAATGCATCAATAAAAAATCAAGGGTTAGTAATAGATCCTAAAGAAATCGTTGAAGAATCAAGCATTGGTACTTCTATAGAGAAATATGTACCATCCATAGCTAATACTAATGTGAGTTCAGCCTCGAGTCTAAAAAAAAGGTAAGATACTTTAAGTACAAAACTAGTTCATAGAGGGATATTAGGTAATGAAAATGATAAAAAGCCTCTCCAAAGATTCACTCTGGAAAGAGTGTATACGATTGAATCATCCAAATCCAGAAGTCCTGTTAAAAGATAAATCGTTGAACAAGCTATAGACATGGAATTTGTTAGCATTGTGCCACCTAATTAGGTTAGTTCTTTTTTAGAAAAAAAATAGAAAACGGTGCAGCAAATTGTTGAAGAAATCAATACTTTTGATGACCATCTTATCACATTGAAAAATGAAAACTATGATAGGCGTAGTAAAATATTGAAGATTAAAAAAGTAAAGCTTCATAAGAAAATGTTATTTATCAAGCACAAATGCATGTTAATATGTTTGGGGTTGGAACCACATGGCTCCTGAAATTGCATCGAGCTACCAATGAAATACTTGCATAGTTTGTTCACCAAAAGGAAGAAAAAAAACTGAGACTGGAAACAAGAATAAAAGGGATAGAAATTCTCTAAATATAGGTCCTTTTTTTATGACTCTATTAGAAATGCACACACCACTTTGGAAATTTCTATCCCTGAAATATCAGATAGATTTGTTAAACCCATTAATCTATGTGAAGATTGAAAACATATATTATCAGTAATATATGTGAAGATTGTAAATTATTGAACATGCATGGAAAGAAGTTTTCGATTTTCGGAATTTATTACAAATAAATAATTCATTTTCGAGTCCATAAAATGTGATCTCGAAAGAGACAAATATTTCATAAATAATGACTTATGTGATTTTAGGTAGAAGCTTGATTTACTTTCTGATCTAGAGAAAAAAAGGAACTTGGAAATGTCAACTGAACCAAATTAAAGTTGCATGGTCTCAGAGAATTAGAAGATTGAATAACATTATTTCTAAATGTGAAAACATAAAGAATCAAAGATCTTATGCCTATGCCAAGGTCATACAAATTATGCATGATTTAAATAGTATATGCATCACATTTGACTCTAGATTAATTTCAAGAGACACATTGATGGCTCAACTGAATAAGCTAAAATAGTCAAAGGCAATAGAATTCGGTCGTATACTTGATTTTAGTACATAGGAAATTATCAAATGGCTAATTACTTTTGTTAATGTTAATGAAAAAAACTCTTCTTTAGATGCGCAGTTGCAAGAATAATCTAGATAAATTGAGAAGGATGTATTCAATCAAAATTTCAAACAAAATATTACAGTCACCCCAATGAAATATTACATAATTCCAAGCTAAATAATTTCCTTGAACAAATTGAAAAACCGAAAAACAGTTGAAAATTAAAAATCAAGATTTATGCTTTTACATATTGTATGTTGTTAATTTTGGGAAATTAGGTCCAAACTCCATGTTGTGATGCTCAGGTGACGATACCAATATTTTTATTGGATTCCTCTTTTGTAGAGGTGCAAGATTGATCTAAATATCATCTTGATCCAATGAGCAGGTCATTTATTTTGAATTAATTCCACTTGTGTGCAATGTCGGCCAGAATTGTAATGTAGGCTTGGAGCCCCAACAGATGTGTTACACACTCTCACTGATGGATATATATAGGTCAACGTTGGATGTCATTTTCACCATCACTCATCACACATTCTCTCGCTGCATCTGATTGGTTCGATCATCATCTTGGAGGCTCTTGTTCACTCACACGTGGGAAAAACAGTAGCTAGGGCTTCGGATCTAGTCTAGGGTTTTCAGCGCGGATTTGACTAGCGTTGACTTTGGTCAACGCTTAGTCAAATTGACCTGGAACTCTCCCAAAACCTCGATCTCTGCAGTCCGCATTTTTGGCACAAAAATCAAGGTTGGATGTTGACTTTGACTTGGCTACGTTGACTTTTTGCTACTGATGTTTTTCGTTAACCGTTGACTTTTGTTGACTATTGTAGAGCTATCCGAGAGGGTTGTGTGACACATTCTGGTTGGCTAACCATGAAAATAATTTGTTGGTTGAAGCATCCTGTTGACTGTCATAACGCACCACAACAAATATATTTTTTTGATCAAGTTAAGTGTATTTTTGGCTTGTCTTCCGTCGATCTATTGGTATGTTTTATCAGCGTTTTACTTTCTTGTTTATGCGATTACTATTTGATATCGGGAATAAAAGTAAAGTTGCATCAATCATAGAACATCTACAAAAATTTGCATGGTATCAGAGCTAAGGTGAAGACAAAGCCCAAGTTTGTATTGAGAGAAATCACCGAAGAAGTAGCATTTGTCAAGGACGCATGGGTACCTCAAATTATAATGGCTTCAAATCTGATGAAAATTTGACTGGAAAGGCTGACTTTCAAGCCTAGAAGATGTCTTTGTATTTAATGTTGGAAGACCAAGATGTCATGGACTATGTGTAGGGTAAAATCCAAGAGCCTCCATCATCTGCACTTGCTACCACCAAGTCAAAGTATAAGAAAGGAGAAATAAAATAAAAGTTGATCATCTGGGATTCCATTCATTAGAGTCTGGTTGCCTACATCTTTGAGTTGTGCACATCCAAGGAGATGTATGATAAGTTGTTCAATTGTTCAGGGCTGACAATGCAAATCAAGTCCTTTTCTTTAAGAACCAATTGAAGAAAATTAAGAAAGGCAGGGATGAATCCATTCAATCTTATTTTTTGAAATTGATTTATATCAGGAATAATCTTTTGGCCATTGGGGAGACAATATTTGACCGAGAAATGGTTCTCACTGCACTTGGAGGTCTCTCCCCTGAAGGGAATGTACTCATTACTACTTTGAATGACTTGAGAGAAGTTATTTTGCAAAAGATATTTCCTCCATTGATGGGTATTTTTCTGAGTATACAGAGTCATGGCTCGAAACAGGTTGTTCCATCATGTCATATCGATGGACTGATGGAAAGAACTGCACCATCATTAATTTCTTGGTTTCTTTCCCTCAATGAAGCATGTTTTTGAGATCAATTGCTGCATCTAAGAAGGTGAAGGATGAAATCCTTCTATTTGAGATTTTGGATGAGATTATTCAGGAAGTGGGGGAGAAGAATGTTGTAAACGTCATCACAGATAATGCCTCAAAATATGTTCTTGCTGGAAAGATGCTTCAATCCAAATACAAGACTAGATTTTTGAATCCATGTGCTTCACATTGCATAGACCTCATGCTTGAGGACATAGACAAATTGGACTGGGTTAAAAATAATATAGAGCATGCCAAGTGCATTACAAAATACATCTACAACCACTCATGGGTTTTGATCCTAATGAGGAAAAAAACTATGGGAAAAGATCTTGTTAGGCTTACAATTATGAGATTTTCAACTCACTTCCTCCTATTACAATGTCTCAATCCTCCAAAAAAAACATGCAGATAATGTTTTCCTCTGATGATTGGACTGAATCTTGGTGGGCTCATAGAAACAATGGCAAAGTCACCAAAAAGAAAGTTTTTGACAATTATTTTTGGAAAAGGTCTGCAGAGCTTGTGAGAAATACCGAGCGCCTTGATAAGGTGCTAAGGATTGTGGATGGGGAAAAATTCGCCATGGGCTACATTTATGAAGCTATGAATTAGGAAATTTAGCATATACATGCAACTTACAAGGATAGGTTAGCTAAATACGGACATATATGGGAGATCATTGATCAAAGTTGGAACAATCGACTCCATCATCCTATACATGGAGTTGGGTATTTTTTGGACCCAAAGTATCATTGTAAAGCTCGGCTATGAGATCTACATGTTGGGTAGGTCAGAGATGGATTAATTGATTGATTGGAACACATGGTACCTCACCATGTATACGAGTTGGAAATACATAAAAAACTTACTCTTTTCAGTATACTTACCTCACGGTCACTTTGTATCTCCCATATTGTCATATTAAAATTGTGTTTGATCATTATCACGTGGTAAGTTTGTATCTCCCCTTGCCAATTATACCCTAGTATGCATCCTACCCATAATATGCCCTTGTTTTGATTCTTCCTCCCCATCTAGTCAATGGGTTGAGAGGTTACTTTGGCATGTTTTATCCTTAGCTTATAGATAAAGTGTGTGTCTTACCCAAGGGGCCTGGGTTGTGTCTAATCCTTACCCCAAATGGTAAGTGGGTATCCCATCATAAGGAAGTGGATGCATGTGCTCTACCACTTATCTCTTTAGGGTCTTGATTGTAATATCAACAGACAATAGGATGGCTAAGATCCTTAACTTTCATGGTAATTCACATCGTGGTTATTGTCCTTGGATAAAGGCTGGTAGCTTGAGTTCCCCTATCATGTCAATTTCTTCTTTTGTTATATCTTTGTTCAGGAGATTAGTACAGTTGTGGAGAGATGAAAAATTGCATGAAGATGATGAGACATTCAAGATGATATTTATGATGCAGTCATAAATTTCTCACTAGCTGAGAGGGAGTGTTAATTTTTTAGCTCGGGCACAAATTCCCTCCATTAGATAGTATTCCTCATTAAAATAAGCCCCTATTTTTCCTTGGAACAAATTAATTTGGTTAAAGAAAAATGTATTTTTTATGTGAAAACCTACAATGGTCAAAATTCAAGGTCGAGCTAGAACAAAAATTAGCCCCCCTCCAATGCCTATAAATTTAGGGAAAGTAACCTTGATTTGGATATCATATCAATCATGCCCCTCTCTCTCTTCCTTTGCTTGATCATACACCTGTAAAAATTATAGGTTGACCTCACGCATGTAAAGGAAAGGGTGTCCTTTCATGTTTACCGAATAGTATCTCTATTTGTCACACTTTCACTAGCATTTACTAGCTTTGTTTTGGGAATTTTTGACTTGGTTTAACTCGTTTTAAACCTATTTTGGAAGGCCTAATTTTTTGGCACATGGATTGAGGAATTTTGGACATGTTGACTATCGTTTACCATAGATTTAATCATATAATTTGACCACATACCTTCTCTCTCAATTGACCATGCATGATTGTGATTTTTCAGGATATTTTTACTGATCTTTGAGCACCATTAGAAGTTGAAAAGACTCAAGGAATAGATTTGTTATTGGTTGAGAAATTTTTTGGTTTTAGGGTTGGCACCAACATGTCCCACAGACAAGTTGTGTTGATCTATCCATGGAATGAATGGGTTCCAAGTTGGAACGAAGTTGAAATATTTCATTGGCACAACTTGTGGGTTAGGCACATGGAAGAACTGAACATGACATGAGATATAACTACTATTTGGCATAGTCACATGATCTAGAGCTACTATTTGGCATATCCACAGCATATTTTTGAAAATCAATCGGCATGAATCGAAAACTGGTCAAACTAATCGCTTCATTAGGAAACTAGGTTTAACCTAGAAAAAAATATGTTTAAGGTCCGAATTTTCCAAAAAAACACATGAACAAGGCCAAACTAGAAGGTTTACGATGGAACCGGCTAGTTTATGGTCAAACTGGTCGGTTCATTGCCAAGGATGTGAAATACCTATACAATGTATTTTTGGAAGCTTGTTGGGTGTTTTGGAGGGAAATTAAGGGTTTTTCCATCCAAAAACACACTCTCCAAGCCTCTAAAAGGAGCTCACCCCCCTCATTTCCTCACACATCCCATTTGGAACTTTTGGGAGTTTGATTAGGAGCCTGAGGAGTGTTGATATTTTTCGGGAGTACTCATCTTGGAGGCTTCGAATTGGACTTGGAGAAATTTTTGAGATAGTTTGGAGTTGTTAGTAGAGTTGAAATATTTAAGAAGAGGCTAAGGATGGTAGTTTGCATTTCCGCGTAAGGATTTTCACTTGAAAAATTCCTCATTTCACTTTTACCCATGTATTACTTTTTTCATGTGTTATATGCTATCAAAAATATGATTCTATGATATCAAATTTTGTAGGCTACATATGCATTTTTTTTCCTAAATTTACCTTAGGTTTTCCATTTTCCTTAGGTGCTACATTATATAAATGCCAGATATCTTTGCAAATTTTAATTATTTCAAGCCAACTGATCTCCATAAGACAAGGACACTACATGGGCTCATTATAATGTGATTGATGGAAAAATGGTATGAAAATTTTGCAATAAATCTATTTGAGGTGGGGGTATTCTTAGATTGAAACAACACCTTGTTGGGATAAGAGGCCAAGTAAAGCCATCTGAAGCACCAAAGGAAGTGTTAGGTCCTGTTAAGGAAGAATACCTTGAGAATTTTGAAAATTTTTTGGAGAATAAGGTTAGGGAGAAGGTCATCCAAGAATAAATTGGAAGGAAGAGGGTATTATTACAAGCCATGAAAGAGAATGGGTATTGTCAGGGTCCTATAATAATAGGGATCATAATTTTGAATTGACTATGTTAAGTCTTGTAATATTGTACATACCTTTTCATTTCTACAAATGTTTTCCATATTAAAAAAGGAAAAGAGGGTATGTCCTAAAACAATAATCAAAGGAACAAAAGAAAGAAAAGAGAGAAAAAGAAAAAGTCAAAAAAAGAAAGAAGATTATGAACCCCATAAAAAGAAACAAAAATAAATTTTGAAAGTGTTGCACATTCAAATGCCACTACTCTCAGTTTACTTTACTTTTTGCAAATAAATTGTGTGTGGCTTGGTCAAAATGCCACAGTTCATGATGATCATGCAATCTAATCTTGATTATTCATGCCTTTAAATTTTATGTTATGATAGTTAGTGAATAAAGATTAGACCAAACCATTCAATCTTGGTAGATCCGTAGTTAGGTAGAGAATAAAAATGAGCTCATAAGTTTAATCTGATCCATTGGAAGATATAAGGTTAGAAATAAGTTAGTTTTTATCAAAAGAAAATAAAAGGGTTAGCAAGCTCAAATGCACCCAATAAAGGAAAGAAAAAATGTTAGGATAAATAAAAGGGTAGGTAGAATACTTATCAAAATTTATATAAGAATCATTATGCTTATCAAAAATATCTTTCTAACCCTTCCCCTTGCTAAAAAAACCCTTTGCCTCTTCATTCCCCCTTGTCCTATCTCCCTTCCCCTTGTTAAAAATTCATTTTCCCCTTTGAAAACCCCCTTCCCCTTGCTGAAATTCCTTACCCCATTAAACAAAACTTTGCATTTTCATAAAAATACAAAAACCTACTTTTTCAAAGTTTAAAAGTGAAAAAATATGAATTGGACCCCACTTCATTTAACTCCCCCCCGCTATCATTTTGAAACCTCCACTTAATGAATTTAATTAACTCCTTTTTCATTTAACCCTCCGCATATCCATTAGCCGACCCCACCTCATTTCAAAATCCGCAACTCCGCTAACTGTTAGATCATCACCGAACAAATCTAACATCCAATAATCCATTTTGCAAACCCCGACGTTATATGTTTAATGCCAATGGAGGGGTGCGAAATAGATGGTTTTATCCACTCGCTCCCCTACCACGTAGTGCTTCCTCATTTTATCCCACCCCCTCATACCAAACCACCAAACCACTTCCAAACTATGCGATAAACCGCCCAAGTTTCAAAAATAAATAAAACCCCATTATTCTGTTATTTCCCTATCTCTGTCGACTTGCGGAAAACACAGAACCCCACTCACCTCCGTACAAACCCTTTTTTTTCATTACTGGTAGTTTTATTTTTGATGTGTAGGTGATTAACAGAACCAGGAGATGGAGGGGAAGCTTGATACTAGTTCCATCCTGCTTACTCCAAAACCACAGGATAGGAATTCGAAATAGAGAAGTATTTGCCATTAACAGAGACTTTAGCCCAAGAAATACAGCTTCAAATTCTACAAAACTTATTTTACCTCCAACATGAGGTAAATCACCTTTTCCAGATATACAGAGGCAGATGAGATTTACCGCAAGATGATGAAAATCAAGATCCCGGATGAAGAAACATGGGAAAAATGGTGTGATTTACTATAAAGGGTGAAAGGAATAGACAACATGAAAGAAACAAACAGATGAAAAAACAGAAAAATAACAACAAGAAAAGAATCAGGGCCAGATATCAGCCAATTGAAAGGTGTCACTATCTTTTTCCATAAAGATATTTTATTTTCCTAGAATAAATCCTAGTAAGTTGATAGGATATTTTTTGTAATGTTTTGTATAAATACTTCATCATTTGAAGTATCAAATGTGGATTTCTTAACATTTCCATAGCTGACTGATCTATTGTGTGAGGGTTATTGTACCAAATTCCAATTGACAGACAAAAAAAGTTATAAAGAAGCTTCTTTATAGGATTCATGTGTTGAGTTATCTTAGTGAAGTATAAATTTCAATTGTTCATGTTCTCTTTCTAAGTATTCCATAAACTTATATGTGTTCTAAATTTGAATGTTATAACAGGAGTAGTACTGCAAAATTTTCTTAAACATTACACTCTGCTTTTAACTGTTATATATTTCTTTCTTTTCTTCTGATATCTGGTTTAGAGAATTCTTAATTTCCCTCTGAACCCGATTGACTTCTTCATCCTTCTTCATTATCTGGTTTAAGGAATTCTTATTTGCTTCTTGGTCCCGATTGAAAAATCACTTCACCATTCAGCCTTGAGATCTGATATTGCTCACCTGTCATGCCCTATAACACTTTCTTTATAATTTGATTTTGTTCTTTTTTCAAAGCATATTGACTTCATAGCCCAATGGAAAATGGAAAAGCACCTATTCATATAAATAATTAATTCCACCAATCAATCAAAACTAATCCAAATTAAGCATACATAACTAGCCTAAAATCCATAAAATAAACAAAGTTAAATCATATAGAGAGAGCCCTCTTTGAGTTTAGGAAGGCTAGATCCTAAGTTCCAAAAGTGGTTTGTAGTTACCTTTGATATTTCTTTTTAACACTTAAACAACCTTTAGAAATTTCCAAGTGATAACATATTGGCAACCATACTATTGAAAATCAGTCCCTAGTTAAAACAAATCTTAAAGGAAACAATTTTTTTCATTTTTCACATTAAGGTTTTAAAAAGGTTGTTTGAAATTATCATAGTAAGTTAAAATTATGGCTTCTAAAAGAACATATTATACAATGGCTCATCTTGATCCACAACCTGCTATAATTGTTTATGATCCTGACAGAATTTTAAGAAAACCTAAAAAAGTAGAGAGTCAAGGAAGCAGTCAGCGAGTTAATCAAAGAAAATTCACTTCCTAAGGAGTTATCAAGCATACAGGATATTCAATTTGATTTATCATTTGAGCATTCTTTATTTTGTACCAAATCTGAAAACTCAGTCCATGATACTATAATAGACCTCAATTTTATTCAATTTATTAAATCAAAGAAGGATACTATACAACCTGATTTAGATCAATAGGTTCTAGATACTTTTGAAAAACTTGATGTTTTAACCTCAACTTTGATAAAAGATATAGACAAAGCCTATTTTCAACAGTTAGTTGAACTAGCTGCCCTAACTGTTGCTACCCCTAAGCTCTCTACAATATCTTTAGAAACTATAAATACAGCTTCATCCAGTTCCACCTCACCTATAATATCCACCACAATTAATTCCACAAAACCATTCATGCCTAAACTTCCTCTCTAACCTAACGTTTCAAGTTCATCTTCAAGCACCAATAATTTACCTCCCATTCAAGCTAAATCTTAGCCATGGCAGCCATATTTTCCCCTTTGGCCTTACAGTTCCCTTAACATGCCATGCCACAAGATTATTAGAGTAAAATTTTTCAGTTTGATGGTATTGTTCAGTATATTTCTCAACAACATGTAGATAAAAAGACAGATTATTTTGAGTTACATGAAGTTGATGAGGTCGATGTACAAATCAGATTATTTTCACAAACACTAGAAGGAAATGTTAAAAAATGGTTTAAATCTTTACCTGCTAACAATATAGCTGATTTAGTTTCTTTCCACCAATTTTTTATAAATAGATGGGAAAGAAAGAAAAACCCTCTCTAGATATTATCTAAATATGAGAACATTAGGATATCTCCTAATGAATTTGTTCAAGATTACTATATTAGGTTTAACAACATTTAAAATGCAATTCCATTAAATATCAAACCTCCACCAGACTTGGCCCTGATTAAATTTCCAGATGTTTTTGATGTTGACATGTCCTATCAGTTAATAGAAAGAAACCATGCAACTTTAGAACAGATGTAGAGTGAATCAGTTAGTGTAGAAGCTAACTTACTAGCTAAAAGAGCTAGGATGAGGAATGAGAGGAGAGTGACCATTAAGGAAGAACCATCCACTTTAGACGTTAAGATAGATAGTTTAGCTTAAAATGTAGAAAGACTAATGGATAGACTAGAGAACATGGAAAGAAAACCTCAGTGGGAAAATCAAAAAGGTGCCAAAATTAGAAATCCCAACTTTAGGAAAAATCCTAATACTGGTAAATCAAGAGAAGTTGTACCTGATCAACAAATTAGACCACCTTTCCAGGAAGTTTACCACAACATGAAGAAGACCAGGACACCCAGATAAACTTGATGGGAGTAAACAATGACGATACTATTTTTCTTAGCCAGGAAGAACAAGAGTTTTACATGTTACAACAATTACAATTAGTGTCTGGAGAGTCCTTTGACTACAAACAAGGCTATGAATCTGCTATCTACGAAGTTCACAAACAATATAGCCTTAGGAGCAAAAAGAACACAGAGGTTCCTATTAAGAAATCAGTCCACACCCAAACTAAGAAAATAGTAGAAGCTCCTCTGACTAAATTTCTACAAATTCTCCCTAGATAAACTCAGAATACTTCTAGCCCAAAGATTGTATAAATCACATCAACTGCTAGTCAACTTGTTCCAGACAAAGAAGTTGAAAGCAAAATAGTTCACACACAAACTGAATTACCAAGTGTTAATAAAGAAGACAAAACCACACAAACAAGAATTGGTAAAGATGAAATCACTAAATTAGGCAAAACTCAAATTCCATTCAATATCAAAATTGAGATAGCCAAATTAAAAATACCAGTTCCTTTAACATAGCTGGTGAAAAATGACTCATACAAGGCACAAATTACTGAAACATTAAACATAGGTGAAGGTGAAGATGTTGTCAACCTCAATGATGATCAACCTGAGTTATTATTTGGTCATGAAGTGAATGGGAAACATCAACAACGGGGTGTCCCTCCATTCTACATTATCTTAAACATTCATGATAAAATCTTACATAATTCTATGTTGGATTCAGGAGCATATCATAACTTAATGCCTAAAGCAGTCATGGAAAAATTAAACTTAAACATCACCATACCCTACAAGGACCTGTTCTACTTTTATTCTAATCAAGTCAAATGCCTTGGCCTAATAAGAGATCTGTGTGTAACTCTAGTACAGTGCCCAGCAAAGAGTATCGTTATGGACATAGTAGTTGCTGATATCCCTCCCAAACATGGTATGTTATTATCTCGCTCATGGGGAGAAAAATTATAGGGATCAATGCAATTAGACATGTCATATGCTACCATTTCTTTGTTTGGTCAGCAAAGGAAACTATATAGAGAAACCTTGATGAAATTCATGGCAAGTAGTTTAGAGAGACCATATAATTACCCTATATATTCCATGCATTCTGGTCTAGACTCATTTATCTTATCTAATTTAGACAATGACAAAGATAAAATCACAGTTGTAGAAGAAAAACACAAAGAAGTCGATAGTGAAAATATATCACATGAATCTATGTGGAATTTACATTTTGATGGATATGTAAATAGATTAGGAGCAGCAGCTAGAGTATGGATATACAATTTAGAAAATGATCATTTAGAAGGACATGTTTACAGATTAAATTTCAAATGCACTAATAACATGTCAGAATACGAAGCATTAGTGTTAGGCCTTCAAATCGTAATAAAACTTGGAGCTAAAAGAGTTTCCATCATGGGAGACTCATAACTCATTATAAAACAAGTCAAGGGAGAGTACATTACTAATAACCCTAGACTTAGGTGTTACAAAGAAACCATCCTAGACTTGATAAGATGTTTCCTTGCGAGTGACTATGCTTTCATTCCAAGAACGCAGAATATGCAAGCACATATCTTAGACACTTTTTCTAGCACATGCAAGTTACCCTTTCAGCCAAATCATCATTACACAAATGAGGTAATACATAGACCAACCATACCTAATAATTTAAAGGATTGGAAAATCTTTTCACAAGACAAACAAATCCTTGATTTTATGATTTCTGAAGGAGAATTTCAAAATGGTAATATAGACACTGATTGTACATTAGATTATACCATAAATAATGAAATAGATGTAAATGATGTAAATAAGATAGAACTGACTAGATTCACTAAAGTAGAAATAGAAAAATTAGAAACAGTAGAAATTGAGGAATTAATCAATGATGAATCAAAAGTTTTAAACCTCAAAGAAAACATTTTACCTAAGGGATTAACCCCACTAGAAGACCTCTTTGACTCTAATGATGTAGCTATAAAAACTAAAATGGAGCCTCTAAGTTCATATATAGAGGAATGAAACATAGGAACAAAGGAAAATCCCAAGCTTATCAGGATATCTTTGACATTACCTCCAGCTGAAAAGTTGAAGTACATTATCTTGTTTAAATATTTCCAAGATATATTTGCCTGGAATTATGAAGACCTCAAGCCTTATGATACCAATATTATCTAGCATAAGATACCAATTAAAGAAAATCAGAATCCATTTAAACAAAATCTAAGGAGAATTAACCCTGTTCTTATGCCATTAATAGAGAAAGAAGTTAAAAGGATGTACGATGCTCAAATCATAGCACCCATCAGATATTATGATTGGGTCTCTAATTTAGTCCCCACTAGAAATAAAACAGGAGAAATCAGACTCTGTGTCGATTTCAGAAACTTGAAAAAAATATCACTAAAGGATAACTATCCCCTCCCTAAAATGGATCACATTCTCCAGAGGGTAGTAGGGTCATCCAGAATTTCATTACTTGATGGATTTTATGGAAACAACCAAATCCTAGTCCAACTTGAAGATCAAGCTAAGACTGCATTCACCAATCCTTGGGGAACTTTCGTGTACTTGAAAATGTCCTTTAGACTGATGAATGTTGGAGTGACATTCCAAAGATCCATGGAAAAATCCTTTGCAAAGGAAATCCATGAATTTTTAGTCATTTACCTAGATGATATCACAGTGTTTTACAAGTCATATAATGAACATCTGGATCATCTAAGAAGAGTATTCATAAAATGCAGAAAGTTTGGCATATCCTTAAATCCTAAAAATTCAATTTTGGATTAGAAGAAGGAAAAATCTTGGGAAACATCATTTCAAAAGAGGACATTAGAATTGATCCAGTTAGAATTGAAGCAATCTTAAACATCACACATCCTAGGGATATTAAAGAATTACAATCATTTTTAGGTAAAATAAATTTTATTAGAAGATTGATTTCTAACTTAGCAGAAATATTTAGAGATTTAAATAACATGTTAAAAAAGGATTCAATAATTAAGTGGACAGTAGAGGCTAAGCAGTCTTTTGAAGTAATCAAAGAAGCCCTTAATAAAACACCTATCCTCATAAGTCCTAAATTTAACAGAGATTTCATAATTTTTTCATTTGCTTTAGAGCACACCATTGCAATAGTCTTGTTGCAAAAGAATGATGAGGGCTATGAACAACCTATTGCTTTCTTCAGTAAAAATTTGAGAGATGCAACACTAAAGTATAATATCATGGAAAAACAAGCTCTTTCTTTAGTGAAAGCCATAAAATATTTTAGAGTATACATTCTATACTCTCACATAATAGCATATGTTCCAAACTCAGTTGTAAAGGAAATTCTAACTCAGAATGGGTCTGATAGAAAAAGAGGTAAATGGATTTCCATGATACTAGAATATGACATTGAGATCAAGCCTAAAAAATTAATTAAAGGCCAAGGTTTTGCCAAACTCATGGTTGAATCGAACTCTCGAGCCTTAGACATAAATTTCATTGCTGCCATAGATGATCAGGAAGAGATGGTGACTCCACAAATCAGTGAAGCTTTCATATATTCATCCTGGTATGCATACCTTACATTTTTTTACTCAACTTACAAGCTCCTCCTCGTTTATCTAGAACCAAAAGTAGATTCTTAAAAATGAAAGCAATGAAATATTATATCTTAGATAAAATTTTATTTTGGAAAGATCATGGTGGCATCCTGTTAAATTGTTTATTAAAAGATGAAGCTGGCAAAATCATGCAGGAATTTCATGCAGGAGATTGTGGAGGAAACCTATACTAGAAAACAACTGCTGACAAAATTTTGAGGGTAGGTTTTTACTGGCCCACACTTTTTGCAGATGTCCGAAAGTATGTGACCTCCTATCACAAATGTAAAATATTTGAAGGGAAGAAGAAACTCTTACCTTTACCCCTCAAACCTACCTCAGTAGAAATGCCATTTCAATAATGGGGTTTAGACTTCATTGGTGAAATTCACCCACCCTCCTCTGCCCAACATAAATGGATATTGATAGCCACTGACTACTTCACCAAGTGGATAGAAGCCATCCCTTCTAGACAAGCCACAGACTCTGTCATTCTTTCATTTCTTGAGAACAACATCCTTTCTATATTTGGATGCCCACAAAATATCATCATTGATCATTTTTTCTACCTTCAAATCCAAGAAAAGGTTATATTTTTGTAACTGATACCATATCACCCTAGGCCATTCCACTGCCTATTACCCTCAAGGTAATGGACTAGCAAAATCTTCAAACAAAAGCCTAGTCAACATCATCAAGAAGTTATTAGAGGATAACAATAAAACCTGGAATAAATGGTTGGTGAATGCCCTATGGGCAGACAGACTAACTACTAAGAAATATATTGGTACATCTCCCTATCAATTAGTATATGGGATGGATGTTTTTTTTCCATATTCATTAGGAGTACCAGTAATGAAAATGAGTCAAGAGCTGCAAGTAGAACCAAATGACATCAAAAGGAGGATAAACCAAAAAATTCATTTAAAACAAACTAGGGAAGAAGTTTATATCAAAGCCCAAGTAATTAAAGACAAAATAAAGAATATCTTTGATAAGAAAACTAAAGCAGATGATTTCTTCATAGGTGATCAAGTACTGAAATGGGATTCCAGAAGGGAAGACAAAGGAAAACATGGGAAATTTTACTATCAATGGAAAGGCCCATACACTATTTATGGTTATAGAGGCAACAATGCCTTTTTCTTGAAAGAATTAAATGGAATGGACCTACCAGGTGGATGAGTCAATGGTCAAATGCGGAAGCACTCTTTTTCACCAAACTAATTAGTAGTTCATTTTTTCTATTTTACTCATTGTAAATATCATAGAAAAGTTTAGATTGGAGTGGATGATTATTTTGTAAAGTTGAAGCCTGAAGAGGAAACCTTAAAGATTTAAAAGATATAACATCATATGTTTGAATAAAGGAGATCACAGAAAGTAGTTCCAAGCAAAGCAAAGACAAATTTTCAAGGCCACTAATCAGAAATTTCTTGACATCTCACAAGGAGATGCCATCCCCAAGTGGAGCCACTGTTAGGGTCCTATAATAATAGGGATCATAATTTTGAATTGACTATGTTAAGTCTTGTAATATTGTACATACCTTTGCATTTCTGCAAATTTTTTCCATATTAAAAAATGAAAAGAGGGTATGCCTTATGTTATTCATTATTATTTTTCATTATCTGTATATGACTATACATTTATTCTAGATTTCTAAAAACAACATTCTTTGAACATTGTGAGTTTTAGAAATCTCACTGCCTTCATTATCCTTAGGGAAAAAATTTCACTATTTCGTCAGCTTGCCATCCCATGGTCACCCTATCACTATTTCGTATGTTTTCCCTTGCCCATAACTCCATTGTCCATCTAGGGTTTTCTTATAGCCAACTCATTACCATGCTCCCCAGGTCCCTCAAGCATTGATGGTCTCAAAATTATCTCTATATTCACTTTAGGTAAATCAAGTACGTTGGATTTTGGATCTTCATTTCACCATTTTGTCAATACTCTGTTTTTTCTCTTAAAAGACTCCAAACCAATTTTCAGTCAAAGAAAAGGTCAAAGAATCCTCCCACTAGGTCAATTAGGGTTTCATATGGTCCAAGGTCATCATTGATGTTTCAGAAATTGTTTTTCTTTGTTAGGATCTGGTTCAGAGGTATTGGAATAATGAGACACAATTACTCAAGACAATATCTAAAGGTTTCCAAAGAAGACTACCTTATCAAATTCAAGTTTTGCAAAAAGTAAATGTGAACTTTGACATTTTTGTAGGAGTGTTAAAGGATCCATCATGCAGAAAGTTGGTGAGGTAGGAGGTCTACCCCTAAATGAATAAATCTTGCAGCAAGGAAGACAGGAAAAAAGTTGGTCTTAACGAGAACTAGGTTTTTTGAGCTTGATTAGGCCAAGACAATGTTTTCAAGCACCTACAAATCAGAAGTGGCCAAAGAAGGTAAGAAGCATGGTTTGACCTCTATGGTGCAGGCAAAGGAGATTTGTGAAGATTTTGCCTTGTTTTTGAGCCCCAAAGGTGTCAAGATCAATTTTTCATGCCTCCATGACCACAAGAAGAGGTCAAATTCATCATCTCAATCCCCTGCATGCAAACAGTGTCAAAAGTTTAGTAAGAAAGGGTGAAAAACTGAGTTGCTCTTAAATATAGAAACCACAGAAGAATTGAGGATGCTAGTATGTATAATCATCACAAAGTTATCAAAATAAACATGCCAAGTCTCAATTACCAAAGAAGAGCTAACTCAGTGATTTCAGCAATCCACAAGCAATGGCATAAAGAGATATCAATGAAAGAGAAAAAGGCTTAAAACCTTAGAAAATGGGTTTGTCAATATTAAGGTAAAATCATAAGACTATAAAAACTCATTTTACACCTGAATGAATCATTGATGCCTTGCAAAAAATTATAAGTTTCAAAGAGGTAAGAAAATTTGAGTTTTTTAAGGAAAAATTGGACAATTTTTCATGGCGCTGCACCCCTGGCTTGGCGCTGTGCACCTGGAGTCGGGCATTGCGCCCCTGGCACTTTCCTCCTGTGTATTTTACATAGGCATTGCATGCATGGGAGGTGGCATTGTGTGCCTAACAGGGCACTGCGCCCTTGTCCAAATCACCCACAGTAGGCTACCTTCGGCAATGCGCGCTTGGCTTTGGCGTTGCATTCTTGGCCAGGAGGGCCCTCCAAGCAAGTTAAACCTCAAAACTTCTTCAAGCTGCCTCCAAGTTTATCCAGGCACTAGTAGGGGTATGTAGTAGCCCTCAACTCTTGTTTCAAGCATCTTGATGGTTTAAATCGATGAAATCAAACCCTAAGACCTAAATTTTCAAATTAAGGTGTTGAAATTAAGGTGTTTGCATTGGTTTAAAGTGTGTCATCCATCAAGGCTTGACATAACACTCATTCCCTTGCATTACAAATAGATTTACATTACATGCCATTTTTCCTATCAATTTTACATCAGTACAAAGAGTTTCAACACAGAGTTTAAACAAGCAGCTGAGGTTGTCATTGGGTTTTGCCTCTCACTTAGCCTACTATAGATACACCCTCACCCATTCATCTCATTCACAAGAAAACTTCCATTCCATTACCCTCCTTCATATCAGTTTCACATCAAGTGCTAGGCAGAGTAATTAAAATGTCAAGGAGGAGGAAAACAGTGAAGAAAATATAAGTGAAGCATAAACCAATGATGAATCAAGCAATGAAGAAAGCATTTAAGAAGGAAATGAGGAGGCTAATGCAAATGAGGAATCAAGCAGTGAATAATGAAACAGAGATCAATGAGGCAAATGTCAAGGGGCTGATACAAAAGAGGAATCAAGCAGTGAAGAAAGGAACATTGAAGGTTGTGAGGCAAATGTTAATGAAATACAAAACAATGAAGAAGAGGTCAGTGAAGGTCAAATGTCAATAAGACAGAGAGCAATAAGACATATATCAACAGTGATGATGTTGGCAATGGTAAGGAAAAAAACAATGAGGGTAAGGAAAATGAGGCAGGTGCCAATGAGGGAAAGCCCTCAAGGAGGCTAAAGAGAAAGAAAATATTTGTAACCTAGTTGATCCATCCCCTACAAAGCCTCCCAAACATAATCAGCTGAACGAAATCCAACTGTGGGCACATTTTTGCACTTGTGAATTTTTTACTATTTTGAAGGGCCAAAGGAGCACTGCGCTCTTTTTGGGGGCACTCTTTTGATGAATGGTTTTCCTTTTTGAGTTCATCAATCCAATTACATTATCCACGCAAACTTTTAGATCATTTGGAGCATATTTGGTCCTCCAAAAGTGTCGAAAACACCCAAAAAATCACCTTTCTGCCCTATTTTCAGAGTTGGCGCTACGCGTTGAGAAGTCTTGGGAGATTTAGTTTTTGAGAAGGTAAATGAAGTCCAATCAGAATCCTAAATGAAGTTTTGGAAAGTATACTTGATAATCTTTCCAATGATCTATCATGGAGCTCATTCAAACACTGGGAAGGCCTTCAAAACTAAGTTGCACGATGACCTATTTTTCTGGTGCAGGCACTGCGCCTTTGGACGTCAGTGCTGCGCCCTTGCTTGCAAAGTCAACAAAAAAAACTTGGAGATATTTTGGATTTATTGAAGAGCCTCAAAGTGAGTTTTTTTATTCATCAATATTTTTCACTTTTTGATGATGACTAGTTGTTATACCCAAGTTTTCTAGCAGCTGATCTCAAATATGTCAAATTTGTCAGCTAGAAAACACCCTTAAACATTTTTTCCCTCCTAACCTTTTAAATCAGCCCATGACGAGATAAAAACTCATTTTCAAGCCCTATCTAGCCTCAGCCATACAAAATTGTCCATCAGCCCCAAATAGAATACTCCAAATCTGTCCAAAAAGTCTCCCCTAAGTTAGGTAGTGGCGCTTTAGGCGATTTTCCCTTGGAAAACTATCCTAGAGCCAAAATAACCTCTATCTATTATCAACCAGTCCTATAAGACCTTTCTATTCTACAAATAAAGTTTGGTTACACCCTTAAGTCACGCCACTAACAAACCTTGATGTCTCAGCAGTGCATATGCCCTAGGTCAAACTGATATTAGGTGGATTTACAGTATTTCAATGGATCTTTCAAGAGTAGAAGTGTACTAGTGTTCCAGAAGAAATTATTGAACTCAACATGAGAAGACAGCTGCTTCTCATGTGGTTTTGAGCCTGGAATGCAGCTACAATACATAGAGTTATTTCAGTAAACCCCTGCAAACACATTCAAGGGTTAGTCACTTATGAACAACAAGAAATAATCTGCAGATATTGTTCAGGTTGCCTCTGATTGTCTAAAGATGCACAAAGATGATGAAATGGCATCATTGAGAAAACCTCCTCCATACATCAGTAGAGGTTTGAAATACTGAGAGGACCTCCTCCATACATGAGCAGATAATCAGATCATTGCTTGAAAACCTCCTTCATTTTACAAGCAGAGGGTTTGGCAATGTGATAAAGGCCTCCTTCATCTAATAAGTAGAGGGCCAGGAACAGAGGCAAGGTTTTAAGTGCAGTGGGAAAGCAACTGAAGGCTTATGGATAGAAAAATGGTGTTCAAAACAAAAGGGAAGCAGTGGTACCATGATAATCCAAGAGGTTTGATTTTTCTTCTATCAGAGTTTTCCTTCAAAGGAAATATGAAGCCAAAATGAACAAATCCTGCTGAGGTATGTGATTTCATCAAAAAAATTTCCAGAGATTTCCTCCTTGATCAACAGGCATGAAATCTAGCCATTGTTTTCCTTCAAAAAACAGAGTTTAAATTAGTTGAAATTAGCCGGGTTTAAACAGAGGCCCAAGAGTGATGTTGATGTTCAGAAATTTTTCTCTTCCTGTCCATGAGGATCTTTTTCAAAAAAATCATCAAAATGGACAAAAAGGCAACCTAAGCCTAGTTTCTGAAGGAGGCTTTGCAAATAGATGCATAGGTTCATCAATATGAAGAAAGGATATGGCAAGTGTTTTGAATCCAGAAACAACACTCAAAGCAAATGGATCATGCCACTATCACAAACAAAGGCGTTTTCCTTATGAAAACATGTAAAATACCTTGTTGTTGCATTTGATTGAAGGAGAGGTTTTTAAGGGAGTTCATGTTGACAAACATATGATGGTAAAACCTAGGTGAATGAAACTGAGTTTTCAACCATAGTCAAAGAGGAATATCATGCAGAGCATGCATCTATAATCATCAACATGGTTTTGAGCAAGTTTTCTTATAAGGGACAGATATAGGCAAACAGTGAAAAAGAGTTTAGCCTTAAGAGGAGTTCTTCACTTAGGGAAAGGTCATATTTATGAAAACCTTAAAGCAGCCTCCACAGCACTTTATTATCAACATAAATTGGATAAGGGCCACTTTGGCGTTTTAAAAGTCATTTGATTTTCGTTATAACAAAGGAAGTTTTCAAAAAAGGCGTTCAAACCCTCACAAAGCAAGTTCAAAAGGTTTGTCGAATTTAAGGGGAGCTATAGATCGTTGCAAATCCCATTTGCAAGTTTCAAAAACATAAACGAGTGTCCACAATCGCTCTCATAGTTGCTCACTAGAACGAAGAGGCATTTCAAGCAAATTTGCAAAGTTTTCAGGCTTTTAAGCCCGCGCGGCACACCTGGAAAAGTGCGTGGTGCGTTTAGAAGAAAAAATACACAGACCTACAATGGTAGCGCGACGCGCCTGTAGTGGCACGTGGCGTGCCTGTGTGCGCGGTCACCACTGCCCGAAGGCCGAACCGACACCTTGTCCACTGCGCGGCGTTCTTTCTAACAAACGTGCCGCACCTCGTAACACCTTCAAAGAAGCCCCTAAATGATCAATCAAGGCTCGTGAAGGATCTTTGAGGTATTTTTCATCACCTCATGGTAAATTTCGAATTCTAAAGGGGTGGTTGATGCCATGTTTTCAAGACCAAAACAGTAATTGAATAGTGAAGTTCTTTATATAAAAGCAGGGTATTTTGTTATTGTGTTGCCAAAGACTATTACAGTAGAAGGCTAGGGTGTGTTTACATTAGTTTCAAAAGCCCTAAAACTGCCCTCAAAAACAGTGATAAACCATAACACTAATTGCAAGGTAAAAAACACAGTGGTAGAAGGTTTTCAAGTTGTTGAAGGTGTCCTAGCAGTGGTGAAAACAAAATTAATCTATGTTGGCAAATCTAAGGTGAAAACAGTGTTTGTAAAGGGAAAACAGTGATCCTAAGGTGAACACTGTTTTTGTAAAGTGAAAACAGTGGTCTTATTCTGAATGCTTGTCACTTCAAAAGTGTCCTCTTTGAATGGTGAAATAACAAACTAGTGCTGCCTCCATTGTCCCATAAGACAGAGTGTGGTGAGAAATTTTGTAAAGGTTAGTTGAGGGTGTTTTGTCTACCTGTGTATAAGAAACAGTGAACAGCAGAAGATTTTTTGATTAGGGAAGGGTGTTTTGTTTTTATCTAAATACAAGGCTGTTTTTCTTCTATCAAAACACAAGGAGAACTCTGTTTTAACAAAAAAGCCACAAATACCTCTTTTCAAATTACCTTTCCCAAGCACAGTAATCAATTGATTTTTTGGTTTTCATTTGAAAAAAACTTGTTGTTTAGCATAAAAGAGGACAAATCAATGATTTAGAAAGAGCAGAAAGTTGGTGTTGGAGGACTATTCCACAAAAAATTTGAAGCAGCTTGTCTTGGTCAAACAGTAACTAACAAGGAGGACAGGGTGTGTGCTTCAGAAACATTCCAAAATCCATTTGAGATAGCTTGGTATTGCAAAGAACATTCAAAACAAAATGCCTCCCAGGCAAGACAGTAGGAGTGGCCTTCATAAGAGATTTGAGCCTATTTCCACTGAAGAAGTAAATGCTCATCCATCAGTCCTTTTTAACTTCCATGAGATTGGGTGTCTATATTTTTTTCAAAGAGTGTAAGAGGTGAAGATTTATTCCCCTTTGACACATCTTTGTGCTTTGAGGTTTCAAGAGAAGCACTTTCAGCTGGCAGGCCTAGATTTCAAATTCTCTCCAAGGTCCATTTCCAAGGCCACCAAAATCCCTTATGTCGGGGAGAAGTGGTTTAAACAAAGCCACCTGGACTTAGAATAATACAAGCCTTTTCTGAAGCCTGAGCATAGAGATTCATGCCCATCCATTTTTCCCTTCTCATATCTATTGACTAGTTATGCCCCACTCATGAAGATAATCATGAAATACTTCACTTGCGAGGGAAGATTCTCCCGAGTCTATGCCTGTCATATCTGATTGCTCATGCATTTCACGAGGTCCAAATTGTTAAATCTCCCTTTCTTCCTACATAGACGTATTGAGAAAATGGCCTCCACTGTTCAAAAAAAGCCTCCTTCTCAGCGGACAGCCTGCCTCTTCCATCACTCCCTCATCAAGGTTATCATCCTTCATCAGCTTGAGAAGAAGGAAGTCTCTTGGTATACTTTCATCACACATCCCGATTTTGCCACTTTCCATTCATTTCATACATCTCCTTCACCTTCTACTCACCATCCTTCGCCTTCTTCAAGAAAGCATATTCCCAAGAAGCTCAAATTTCCCATTGAACAAGAAAAAGAGCATGATGAGGAAGAAGAGCATGAACAAGAGGAGGAAGATGATGATGAGCAGCATCATGATGAAACAGGGCAGCAAGGGGATGATGAGGAAGATGATGATGAGTAGCATCATAGTGAAACAGGGTAGCAAGGGGAAGAAGGGCATGATGAAGAGGAACATCATGATGAACAGCAGACTCCTGGGCATGATGAAGAGGAGCATGATGATGAACAAGCGCAGCACAGTGATGGTGATCAGCCTCATGATGAAGAAGGGCGTGATGAACAAGTGCAGCATGATGAACAGAGGCAGCCACAGCATGATGAACAGCAGCCTCATGATGATGAACAGCAGCTTCAAGAAAAAGAACAACAGCCTCATAAAAAATAATAGCAGCATGATGAACAGATGCAACACAGTGAGGAGGAAAGCCCTCAAAAAGAAATGCAAAAAGACAGTCAAGGCATCCATGAAGAAATACAACACAGTGGCAATAATGATGAGCAAAGTAGCAAGGATAAAGAGCCAATGGAGCATGTGCTAGCTGCCTCTCCTAGGCAAGGGGCCATGCTCTCTTCTCCGAAAGTGGCCAAGCCCCGGACATCAAGGAAAAGGGTGCCTAGAGTTGTAACTCCAAATGTTATTAGGGCCCTCCAAAGCAAAGGAAAATTTCCCAAGAAACCCATTGTCGAATTTCCCAAGAGGAGGAAGACTAAAAGAGCCACCCAAAGCAAAGGAAAGGAGAAAGAAGAAAGCAGTCATGAAAAGGAAAGGGAATTTGACATCATTCAAATCCAAAGTGATGATAGTGACAATGAAGCCTGGATCCTAGAAAATCTCTTGATCAATAGAGAAAATCAAATTGATGCTTTGAGGATTGATCTTGAGAGGGCCAGAAACTTCAATCACTTTTTTCAACTTCAAAACAAACATATGAGTGTCCATATGGCGGTATATGAGACACGGGCCATCAAATACAAAAAGAAGGCCTCCAAAGCACAAGTGAGATTGGAAGAACTCATGGGTGAGTTCGATGAGAGCAAAGATGAAGATCAGCCTAGGAAAAATAGGCCAAGAACCATGGGGTTCAAAAAGGCCCTTGAGAAACAAAAGGAAGAAGAAGCTGCCCTTCTCCAATCTACCGCTCTCACTACATTGTTCACACAAGAGATAGAGAAAAATCAAGAAGCATGGCTTGAGAGGGTTAATGATCACTTGGAGAAAAATTTGGAGAAGGAAAATAGAGACTTGGACCTTCAGCGAAGGATGACCCGGCATTATAAGAAACTCAATTAGTTTGCCCGGTGGAAACTGAAGGCCACTCAAGAAAAACTCAAGGAGGCTAAAAGGAAGCGCCTGGTACCAAAATTGAGGAAACACACCTCAAAGCTCCAAATTTTGGCCTCAGCTTCACAGCATGTTTCTGAAAACCCTTGAGGTTCATGCTCGCCAAAATTGGGCGAAATTCGACAAATTTTGGTATTTTGTCATTTTTGGGTCTTTGGCTAAAACTCATGGGCATCACCATTTCATTTTGGGGCATCCTCAAAGGATTAGAATGGTATCATTGGATGCCATAATTTCAGGGGCATATACTCAGTGATTTTTAGATCAATTGAAGATCATTTGCTCCCCCAAAATGGCGAAAAACACTTGCTTTTTCTACACTCTGCCCCGTTTATCAGCAAGGCCTATTTTTCGGGTTTTTACACACAAGTCTATTTTTGGAGGACTTCTAGTGGTAATTTTGGATCAAAATAAACATTTTCATAAAATATACATTCAAATATTTCCAACGAGCCATCATGGGCCTCGTTTTGACATCGGAAAGGCCTCCAAAAGTTGTCGGCAAGTTAGGGGACTTTCTGCTGATGTATTTCTTGAGTATTTTTGTAAAAAATGCACTTTTCAAAAGTGACTTTTCCTCATGTGAGTTTAGCTATTTTTATACATGGTTAGTTAGGAAAAGTCAATTTATTTTCCTTTTTTAGCATTTTTGAGATATTTTATTAGATATTTTGTGCCTTGGGATTTGCAAAGCCTCAAGGACAAAATCAGATATTTTGGATAGGCCAATGAGATTGCAAGTTGAACTAGGAGGTTTTCCTATATGGCTAAGCACTATATATTCAGAAACTCATTGAAAAACAAAATTTGTTTCAGTAAGATAAACAAAAGTATCTTAGTCATACAAAGCTTTGGAAAAACACTGTCTCATACTTTTGAATCAGTTTCTTGGATGTTTTTGGATGATGAAGAGGATTTTTGTTGGATTCCATGACTTGGTAGAATGGTATAGTGTCTCTCTCTCTGTTTTGTTTCCTAGTTTTCATTTATAATTCCATGTTCTTGCTTGCTATAAGACGATAGAGAATAGATTTGAGACATGCCCTTGGAGGCACCTCAAATTTCCTGTTTCTTTATTTCCATGTTTTCTTCATTCTTAGTCATATTAAATAATTCTTGATTGGTCTTTAATAACTGAAGAATATTGTTTGCTTGTTTCATTTATGGTTTTATGCATGCTAAGTATGATTCAGGGTATGCCCTGCTTACTCGTGGCTAGCCATAGTTCCACGTATGAAACCTCTCTCTAATTGATTAGATTGTCATTTGTTGAACAAAGGAGGTCTTGTACTGATCTTTCCATTTGCCTAAAACTATGCAATCTTGTTTTCAAAGTGCCCAATAGCTTGAAGTACTATGTTTAGGTGTTCCTGCATAGTGATTTGAGTTGTTTGTCTGTCTTAAATGTATTTCTCCAAATTCTGATAGCCATTCCCTAAAGTTAGAGAGTCATATATCTCTATGCATGGCTTGAATATTTATTTCTATGCATTGATCAGTTTACAGTTACATTTCTCATGATTAATGGTTAGCCGTACCATGTTTATGTCAGCTATTAAACCAGTTATGCTTGAAATCCTTTGTTCTTCACAAATTTAATGTCCATCTCACTCCATTTTTCCCAAAGATCCATTTTACCTCGAATTAAATCGGCCCTTCAACAACCTTGTATCACCACCTGAAAGCTTTCTTGACCTTTTTGACCCCATAGCCCAATTGATCTGACATATTTTTTACCTATCTTAGTCTTTGATCAGTTCATCCCTCACAACCTAAAAACCAAAACCAAAAAACCCACTTCATAACTAGCCTAAAATAAAGAACACAAGAAGCAAACACACAGATATCTCTTACACAAATAGAGAGAGCCCTCTCTGAGTCCAGTAAGGCTAGGTCCTTGGGCTCCAAAGATTGGTTTGATGTTACACTATCATTTGGCTTTCCAATCAGCCAAATCACGGGACCCTAACAAGTTTTTGCCAAATTTATGTGTTGTAAGTTATTTTGCATTTATTAGCTTAGATGTTTTGTGCATTGGGCCTTGCATGGTCTCTTTGCACAAAAATGGAATTTATTATGTATTTATGACATTTTGGAAACCCTAGTTAGGGTTTTGGTCCTCCTTGCTAGTTAAATACAGCTTTGAGGCCTCATTGTGCATGTTGGATGATTATTGAGAAGAAGTATGATAGACTTGAAGATTGGAGAAATTGGCTTTGGTTTTTGTGGATGTCTTGTTGTGCATGACAATGGAGCAAGCTCACTTGCAGGATTCATGAACATAGTTAATGGTGATGTGTTTATTATTTAGTTCTTGTTTTCTTATGTTATCATTTTGTTTCATCTTTCTCATGCAGTAGGACAGAAATTTTAGGCTAAGAAATGTTGTTTAGAGGCACCTTAGCTCTGTCTACTCTCTATTGCTTGTATGTTTTCCTCTGTTAGGTCAAATTAGAGAATCCTTGAATGCTCTCTAGTCCCACTTATGCTTGTTTATCTTAAAGATGATTTGATGAAGCCAATGTCAAAGTAGTTCATGGTTAGCCCTGCTCTTTGATGTAACTTAAACATTGTTTTTAAGGTCTTTGCTTTGAAGTATTTTTTATTAGGTTTATCTAAAGAGGTATATGATTTGCCATGCCCTTTTGTTCATATTAAATGGTTGCTTTGGAGGTATTTGTAGTTTGATTAATGAAGTTAGGAGTTCCCTATTCTTGATCTCTACTATGTGTTTATCTCAATTTTTTTCTTAGCCTGAAGGTAAAATCACTAGAAGATTTACAAGTTTCTTGCTTTCTTTGATTCACTAGATTGTTGTCTTAGTGCTTACTTTCTAGGGTTTAGTAAAAGAAGTTATTGGTATGCCCTGTCTTTTGTTATTTCCTTATGCTTAGTAATATTAAAGGCCATTCTTGTTAAAGTATATGACAAAGGATTCTTAACTGCCCTTTGCACCTACTATGTTCACAATTTAATGTTCACTTCACTCACATAAGCTTTTAGATCCATTTGGCTTTGTTATACTTTCCCTCCAAGACACCCTTGACCTATTGTTATACCTTATAAGACCTTTTGCAGACTCCATAGCCCAATGGTTTAAACTTCTCTCACTCTATCTATTCATCTTGAAAACCTACCCAACCAAACAAACAAATAAACAAACCCTAATCCTTATAAATAGCCTAAAATCAAAACCTAAAAGCTATGAAGTTACACCTTTCATAAAAATATAGAGAGAGCCCTCTCTGAATCTAGGAAGGCTAGGTCCTAGGACTCCAAAGATTGGTTTGATGTTACCCCTATTCGTTTGTTCTTTCTAATCTAACAAATTACGAGGACCTAACATAATGCCGATCATGGTGGGACTCTGAGTCAGTAACATCCTAGACATCCTTAGGAACTCAGAAAACCCAAAAAAAATCCTTATATTGGTATTTAGTTGTTGATGGTGGACAAAAAGTACATCCTTAAACCAGTAAACATCATCCACCTGGTGACTCTACTAGTCTTCAGTAGCCCTGTTCACCCCACTAGTTCTCACAGACTCCCCTAGGAATGAATTAATCAATCCTATTATTGCTGATGGTGGATAGAAAAGTTGAAATCTTCCACCTGGAAACTCCATAACTCTCAATATACCTAAAGACTCCACTGATAGAGGACTCTAGACTAGTTGAAAAGATGCAGTGAACCTTTCTGATTTACAAACATGGATCTAAGGATACAACGAAGATATGCTCCGACGAACAGAGATCACATCCCTGGACTCCCACACAAAATGCCTCAAATAAATTGGGTTTCAAACCTACCTATGTTTCAAGATGAAAAATTTGATGACCCCTTCTTACATCTCATCAAATTTCATATACATGTATGGAGGTTAAAATTTGAATGGCATGAGGACTACCTCATGAAAATGTTCATGGGGACATTAGAAGGAAAGGCAAGGAAATGGTATGAAGGCCTAGATCCTGGTAGTTTGTTTTCTTTGAAGGATTTCCACAAGGTGTTTTTTGAACATTATAAAGAAAAATGTTCATCTTTATCATTAGTTGAAAATTGTTGTGATCAATCTGAAGATCTCATACAATACCTTGTAAACATTGATGAGGATTTGGGAAATTGGCATCGTGAAAGTATATTAGAGGAAATTCATGCATTTCATACTCAAGTTAACTGTCATGATAACCACGAAGATTTGATTGAGGATGAAATCATTCAGGAGATAAGGGAGGATCCACAAGATCTCTATAAAGAGACAAGTGTTGATTCTTCATCTCTTCTAGGTGAGGCTCAAGAAGACATTCAGCCTCAGAATCAGCCTTCACAAGAGAAAGAGAACTGATGTAGTTCTATCCAAAGAAAGAGAAAAATTCCTCCTCTTTTAACTGAAGAGGAAATAAACCAGATTCTAAACATGCAGCTAGCCTTTAAACCTTCATGTGAATGGAACATTTCTATTTACCTTCCCGCTAATCCCAGCTACCACAAATCAAAAAATGGATTTGTAGATCAATTCAAGGAGAAACAATCTGATAATCCAGTATGTATGATTGGTAACATTACTTATATTGATGATTTTCCAAAGTTTGATCAGTATGATGATGGTTATGTTCTCCAAACAGAAGCTAATATTTTAGAGCAATCAGCAGTTGTTTTGTCGGAGGAAGTTCAGTTTCATCAAGTTGAAATCAATAATCAGCCAATACATATCGGTTATGACACTGATGAGGAAAGTCTAGAAGATTTGGAAGTAAGTGAAGGATCTCTGACTCTTTGTTCTACTTCATTTTAGTCCATCAGAAATAAATTTAATGTGATTAGAAATCATTAGTCTTTCAATTTTGATGTTGTGGTTGGGGAAGATAATGAACTTCTTGAACAAGTTTTCAATGAGAAGCATTTTCCTAAAATGGATGAGAAAGTCATTTGTGACATAGAATTCTCCTTAGCTCTATATTTGCAGCCACTAAGTTCCATTGAATTTCAAATTGCAAATGAATTCTTGGAAATTGATAATCACAGGAGAGTTCTTGTACTACCTTCTCAAGAATATTTATTGCCAAAGAATACTCCTATTCATCAACATGATGGCCTTCACCCATAATTCAGTCCACTCAATCAGAGCATATTAGGTTTGCTAGAGGAAAACATTTCAATATATGATGAGGCTTCCAGCACAGATGATCATGAAGAAGAGGTGGAGTTTCTTTCCCAAAAGAATCCCAAGCTTAGCCAAGTGGAGGAAAGAGTATTCCGGGATGAAGGCTATTAAAATCCTCAGAGCCAGGTATTGTTTCAAGATCCCTTTGTTGATTTCTTAGATACATTTGAAGAGGGAATAAATTATGTCAGAAGCAGTTTGATGCAAGGTTTAAAGAAAATTTTAGGCACTACTATTCAAACACAAGTGAGGTGGGAGTGGCCTTTTTATTTTTTCAGCACACTGAAAGAGCTGAACAAAGATCCATGGAACCATCTACTTGACTGGTTATATTGGAAAAGGGAGTTCACAAAATGAACATATATCATATGTAAGTTATATTAGGATAGATAGGTATGCAAATAAGCTCAACACTATGAGCATCTTTCAGCTTTAGTTTCAGATTGTTTTGAAAAAAAGGAAGAAAAATGAAAACACAAAAACAAAGGAAAGAATAAAAAGAGGGCAGGAAAAAGAATAGGTACAACCCCATACCAAAAAAGAGTATTGTTGAAAGTGTGCAATCCTAAATTCCACTACTTGTTGAAAAAGAAGAATATTTTTTAGTCATACAGCCTAATCATGATTAAACATGTTTTAAATTTATGCTGATAAGTTAGTGAAAGGAAACTTGTGAAACCATTTAAGCTTGACTTGTCAGTAAATTATATTAGGAAGAGATTTTGGTTCCTAAAGCATAAATCTGAACCAGAGAGAAATGAGAGGGATGCACAACCAACTCTGAATCACAGCCCTCATGTTTTCTAGTTTTTTATTGTACAAAATAATGTCTATGTGCAGCTTGTCCAAATGCCACAGCCCATGGAAAATCATATTGCTTAATCCTGGTTTGGTCATGTTTTGAATTTCATGTTAGTAAGTTAGAAAATAAAGTCTATCAAACAGCTTAAACTTGACAGATCAGTAGACTAGGTATATAATAAGAGAGTTCATTAGCCTAATCTGAACTCTTGGAAGTGATAAGGGTAGAAGTAGATAGTTTTTATTCTTTCAAAAGAAAAGAATTTCAAGGGTTTTCCAGTCCAAGTGCACCCAAAAGAAGAAACAATGTTAGGCAAAGTATGATGGGTAGGTAGAGCTAATGTTGAAGCAATCATGTATTTTCATATTTTTGAGATCATAGCTTCAAGAGAACATCAGAAAATGACGGAAGAGGGATCTACCAAGTACAAGTAAGGTACTGGTCTTCAAAACTCAGAGATCTAAACTCTGAGGTCTTGGACACCTCCTGAAAAGGAGCTACCCTCCCCAAGTGGAGCCATTGTTAGTCATCAATATTTTTCATTATCTGTAGATGACTATAGATTTATTCTAAATTTTTAAAAACAACATTATTTGAACATTGTGAGTTTTAGAAATCTCACTGCCTTCATTATCCTTAGGGAAAATTTGTCAGTATTTCATTAGCTTTCCATCCCATGGTCACCCTGTCACTCCTAAAAAGACTCCTTATGGGCTTGTGCCACTCATCTCCATCCTTTTTTCCTTCCTATGACCTCATTACTCTATTTTCGCTTGCCCATAACTCCATTTTCCATCTAGGGTTTTCCTATAGCCAACTCATTACCATGCTCCCCAGGTCCCTCAAGCATTGATGGTCTCAAAACTATATCTATAGGCTCTTTAGGTAAATCAAGTACATTTGATTTTGGATCTTCATTTCACCACTTTGTCAATACTCTGTTTTTTCTCTTAAAGACTCCAAACCAATTTTCAATCAAAGACCAGGTCAAATAATCCTCACACTAGGTCAATTAGGGTTCCATATGGTCGAAGGTCATCATTGATGTTTCATACATTTTTTTTCTTTGCTATGATCTAGTTCAGAGGTATTGGAATAATGAGACATGGTTACTCAAGACAATATCTAAAGTTTTCCAAATAAGACTACCTTATCAAATTCAAGTTCTGCAAAAGGTAAATGTGAACTTTGACATTTTTGCAGGAGTGTTAAAGGATTTATCATGCAGAAAGTTGGTGAGGTAGGAGGTCTGCCCCTAAATGAAGACATCTTGCAGCAATGAAGATAGCAAACAAGTTGGTCTTAAGGAGAACCAGGGTTTTTGAGCTTGATTATGCCAAGACAATGTTTTCAGGCACCTGCAAATCAAAAGTGGCCAAAGAACTTAAGAAGCATGGTTTGAACTCTATGGTGTAGGAAAAGGAGAGTTTTGAAGGTGTTGCCATGTGTTTGAGCCCCAAAGGTGTCAAGATCAATTTTTCATGCCTCCATGACTAAAAGAAGAAGTCAAATTCATCATCTCAGTCCCCTGCATGAAAACAGTTTCAAAAGGTTAGTAAGAAAGGGTGAAAATCTGAGTTTAACTTCAATATAAAAACCACAAAAGACTTGAGGATGCTGGTATGTATAATCATCACAAAGTTATCAAAATAAACATGCCAAGTCTCAAAGACCAAAGAAGAGCTAACTCATTTATTTCAGCAATCCACAGGCAATGGCATAAAGGGATATCAGTGAAAGAGAAAAAGGCTTAAAACCTTATAAAATGGGTTTGTCAAGATTAATATCAAATCATAAGCCTATACAAACTCATTTTACACTTGAATGAATTATTGATGCCTTGCAAAAAATTAGAAGTTTCAAAGAGGTAAGAAAATTTGAGTTTTTTAAGGCAAAATTGAGCAAGTTTGCCTGGCGCTGCGCCCCTACCACTTTCCTCCTATGTATTTTACATAGGCACTACGCCCTTGTCCAAATCACCCACAGCAGGCTGCCTTCGGCAATGTGCCCTTGGCCTAGGCACTGTGCGCTTGGCCAGGAGGTCCCTCCAAGTAAGTTAAACCTCCAAACTTATTCAAGTTGCCTCCAAGTTTCTCCATGCATTAATAGGTGTATGTATAGGCCCTCAACTCATGTTTTAAGCATCTTGATGGTTTAAATGAATGAAATCAAGCCCTAAGAGGCAACCCTAATACCTAAGCTTGCAAATTACTATTTTTCATTTCTTCATCTACCCATAAATAATATTAATCTAGACAGGAGGTGAAATTAAGGTTGTTGCATTGGTTTAAAGTGTGTCATCCATCAAGGCTTGGCATAACACTCAGTCCCTTGCATTAAAAACAGATTGACATTACATGCCCTTTTTCCTATCAGTTTTACATCAGTACAAGGAGTTTCAACACAGAGTTTAAACAATTAGTTGAGGTTTTCATTGGGTTTTGCCTCTCACTCAGCCTCCTATACATACACTCTCACTTATTTATCTCATTCACAAGCAAATTTCCATTCCATTACCCTCCTTCATATCAGTTTCACATCAAGTGCTAGGAAGAGTAGTCAAAATGTAAAGGGGGAGGAAAACAATGAAGAAAATACAAGTGAAGCAGAAACCAATGATGAATCAAGAAATGAAGAAAGCAGTGAACAAGGCAATGAGGAGGCTAATTCAAATGAGGAATCAAGCAGTGAAGAATGAAATAGAGATCAATGAGGCAAATGTCAAGGGACTAATGCAAATGAGGAATCAAGCAGTGAAGAAAGGAGCATTGAAGGTTGTGAGGAAATGTTAATGAAAAATAAAACAATGAAGAAGAGGTTAGTGAATTTCATATGTCAATAATACAGAGAGCAATAAGACAAAGATCAGCAGTGATGATGTTGTCAATGGTAAGGCAAACAACAGTGAGGGTAAGGAAAATGAGGCAGGTGCCAATGAGGGAAAGCCCTCAAGGAGGCTAAAGAGAAAGAAAAACTTGGTAACCTAGTTGATACATCCCCTACAAATCCTCCCAAACATAATAAGCTGAACAAAATCCAACTTTGGGCACATTTTTGCATTTGTGAATTTTTTACTGTTTTGAAGGGCCAAAGGCACAGTGCCACTGGAAATGCGCTCTTTTTTGGGGTACTATTTTGAGGAATGGTTTGCATTTTCTAGTTCATCAGGCCAAGTACATCATCCAAAAAGCATTTTAGATCATTTGGAGCAGATTTGGTCCTCCAAAAGTGTTAAAAACACCCAAACAAACCACCTTTCTACCCTATTTTCAGAGCTGGCGCTGTGCCCTAAGAAGTCTTGGGAGATTTAGCTTTTGAGCAGGTAAATGAAATCCAAACAGAAAACTAAAGGTAGTTTTGGAAATTATACTTGACAAGCTTTCCATTGAGCTATCATGGAGCTCATTTGGACACCAGGAAGGCCTTCAAAACTCAGCTGCAAGATGACCTATTTTTCTGGTGCAGGTGTTGCGCCCTTGGACCTCAATGTTGCGCCCTTGCCTGCAAAGTCAACAAAACACACTTGGAGATATTTTGGAGTTATAGAAGAGCCTCAAAGTCATTTTTTGCCAAATTTAGGTGTTAGATGTTATTTTTCATTTATTAGCTTAGATATTTTGTGCATTGGGCCTTGCATGGTATCTTGCACAAAAAAGGAATTTATGATGTATTTATGACATTTTGGAAACCCTAGTTAGGGTTTTTGTCCTCCTTGCTAGTTAAATACAGCATTGAGGCCTCATTGTACATGTTGGATGATTATTGAGAAGAAGTATGATAGACTTGAAGATTGGAGAAATTGGATTTGGTTTTTGTGGATGTCTTGTTGTGCATGACAATGGAGCAAGCTCACTTGCAGGATTCATGAACATAGTTAATGGTGATGTGTTTATTATTTAGTTCTTGTTTTCTTATGTTATCATTTTGTTTCATCTTTCTCATGTAGTAGGACAGAAATTTTAGGCTAAGAAATGTTGTTTAGAGGCACCTTAGCTCTGTCTGCTCTCTATTTCTTGTATGTTTTCCTCTGCTAGGTCAAATTATAGAATCCTTGAATGCTCTCTAGTCCCACTTATGCTTGTTTATCTTAAAGATGATTTGATGAAGCCAATGTCAAAGTAGTTCATGGTTAGCCCTACTCTTTGATGTAACTTAAACATTGTTTTTAAGGTCTTTGCTCTGAAGTATTATTGATTAGGTTTAGCTAAAGAGGTATATGATTTGCCATGCCCTTTTGTTCATCTTAAATGGTTTATTTGGAGGTATTTTTAGTTTGATTAATGAAGTTAGGAGTTCCCTATTCTTGATCTCTACTATGTGTTTATCTTAATTGTTTTCTTAGCCTGAAGGTAAAATCACTAGAAGATTTACAAGTTTCTTACTTTCTTTGATTCACTAGATTGTTGCCTTAGTGCTTACTTGCTAGGGTTTAGTAAAAGAAGTTATTGGTATGCCCTGTCTTTGGTTATTTCCTTATGCTTAGTAATCTTAAAGGCCATTCTTGTTAAATTATATGACAAAGGATTCTTAACTGCCCTTTGCACCTACTATGTTCACAATTTAATGCTCACTTCACTCACATAAGCTTTTAGATCCATTTGGCTTTGTTATACTTTCCCTCCAAGACACCCTTGACCTATTGTTATACCTTCTAAGACCTTTTGCAGACTCCATAGCCCAATGTTTTAAACCTCTCTCACTCTATCTATTTAGCTTGAAAACCTACCCAACCAAACAAACAAACAAACAAACCCTAATCCTTATAAATATCCTAAAATCAAAACCTAAAATCTATCAAGTTACACCTTTCATACAAATATAGAGAGAGCCCTCTCTGAATCCAGGAAGGCTAGGTCCTAGGACTCCAAAGATTGGTTTGATGTTACCCCTATTCGTTTTTTCTTGCCAATCTAACAAATTACGGGGACCTAACATCCTAAAATAATATTCAAAGGACCAAAAGAAATAAAAGAGAGAAAAATCAAAAATCAAAAAAAGAAAGAAGATTATGAACCCCATAAAAAGAAACAAAAATAAATTCTAAAATTGTTTCACATTCAAATGCCACTACTCTTTGTTTACTTTACCTTTTGCAAATAAATTGTGTACACCTTGTTCAAAATGCCACAATTCATGATGATCATGCAATCTAATCTTGATCATTCATGCCTTTAAATTTTATGTTATGATAGTTAGTGAATAAATATTTGACCAAACCATTCAATCTTGGCAGATCAGTAGTTAGGTAGAGAATAAAGATGAGCTCATAAGTTTAATCTGAGCCATTGGAAGATATAAGGTTAGAAATAAGTTAGTTTTCTTATCAAAAGAAAATAAAAGGGTTAGCAAGCTCAAATTCACCCAATAAAGGAAAGAAAAAATGTTAGGATAAATAAAAGGGTAGGTAGAATACTTTTGAAAACTTATATAAGCATCATTATGCTTATCAAAAATATATTTCTAACCCTTCCCCTTGCTAAAAAACCATTTCCCTCTTCATTCCCCCTTATCCTAACTCCCTTCCCCTTGCTAAAAATCCAATTTCCCCTTTGAAAACCCCCTTCACCTTGCTAAAATTCCTTACCCCCTTAAATAAAACTCTGCATTTTCGTAAAAATACAAAAACCTAATTTTTCAAAGTTTAAAAGCACAAAAAGATCAATTGGACCCCACTTCATTTAACTCCCCACATTATCATTTTTAAACCCCCGCTTAATGAATTTAATCAACTCATTTTTCATTTAACCCTCTACATATCTGTTACCCAACCCCACCTCATTTGAAAATCTGCAACTCTGCCAACCGTTAGATTATCGCCGAATAGATCTAACGTCCAATAATCCATTTCGCATCCCCCGATGTTATATGTTTAATGCCAATTGGGGGGGGAGGTGCGAAATGGGTGGTTTTATCCGCCCGCTCCCCTGCCATGCGGTGCTTCCTCATTTTATTGCACCCCCTCATACGAAACCCCCAAACCACTTCCAAACTATGCGATAAACCACCCACATTTGAAAAATAAATAAAACCCTGCTATTCTGTTATTTCCCTATGTCTTTCAACTTATGGAAAACACTGAAGCCCACTCACCTCCCTGCAAGCCCTTTTTTTTCATTACAAGTAGTTTTATTTTTGTTGTGTAGGTGATTAACGGAACCAGGAGATGGAGGAGCAGCTTGATACTAGTTCCATCCTACTTACTTCAGACCCACAGGATAGGAATTCGAAATAGATAAGGATTTGTCATTAACAGAGCCTTTATTCCAAGCAAAATAGCTTCAAACTCTACAAAACTTCTTTTACCTCCAACATGAGGTAAATCACCTTTTCGTAAATAAACCTACATTTTCCAGATATACAGAGGCAGATAAGATTTACCGCATGATGATGAAATCAAGATCACAGATGAAGAAACATGGGGAAAATGGTGTGATTTACTATAAAGGGTGAAAGGAACATAAAGGGTGAAAGGAACAGACAGCATGAAAGAAACAAATAGATGAAAGAACAGACAAATAACAACAAGCAAAGAATCAAGGCCAGATATCACCCAGTTGAAAGGTGTCACTATCTTTTTGCATAAAGATATTTTATTTTCCTAGAATAAATCCTAGTCAGTTGACATGATATTTTTTGTAATTTTTTGTATAAATACTTCATAATTTGAAGTATCAAGTGTGGATTTATGAATATTTCCGTAGCTGACTGATCTATTGCCTAAGGGTTATTGTACCAAATTCCAGTTGACAGACAGAACAAGTTATAAAGAAACTTCTTTATAGGATTCATGTGTTGAGCTATCTCAGTGAAGTATAAATTTTAATTTTTCATGTTCTCTTTCGAAGTATTCCATAAACTTATATGTGTTCTAAATTTGAATGTTATAACAGGAGTAGTAATGCAGAATTTGCTTAAACATTACACTCTGCTTTTAACTGTTATACATTCCTGTGTTTTCTTCTTATATCTGGTTTATATAGTTCTTAATTTCCCTCTGATCCCGATTGACTTCTTCATCCTTCTTCATTATCTATTTTAAGGAATTATTAATTGCTCCTTGATCCCGATTGAAAAATCACTTCACCATTCAACCTTGAGATCTGATATTGCTTACCTGTAATAACTGTAACACTTTCTTTATAATTTGATTTTGTTCTATTTTCAAAGCATATTGACTCCATAGCCCAATGGAAAATGGAAAAGCACCTATTCATCTAAATCATTACTTCAACCAATCAATCAAAACCAATCCAAATTAGGCATACATAACTAGCCTAAAAACCATAAAATAAACAAAGTTAATTCATATAGAGACAGCCCTCTCTGAGTTTAGGAAGGCTAGATCCTAAGCTCCAACAATGGTTTTCATTTACCTCTGATATTTCTTTTTAACACTTGAAGAACCTTTGGAAATTTCGGAGTGATAACAGGTATGATAATTATGAGATTTAAGACACATCTTCTATCCATTCCACCAATGACCTCTTTCACTATTTTCCTCCTGCTCTTGGCCAAAAATATAAAATAACAAAGAGAATAAACATCGAGATTTATTTCTCATCCCCTACTACCACTTCCTTTCCTAATCCCACTTCCCCCCAGCCAAGTCGTCAACCCACTTTGGATGAACATTAGAAAAACAATCCAAAGACACTTCTTATTAATACATTGCTAGATGGTGGTATCCTGCAAATATCCAATTTCATGATGCTTGTTGAACTTTTTTCCAAGCTATGTAGGACTCTATTATATCTATTAGTAAGGTCTTCAAAGGCCCTACTATGCATGACTTTAGAGGAGTTATTTTACAAAAAGATATTTCTTCCATTGATGGGTATTTGGATGAGTATAGAGAGTCATGGCTTGAAACAGCTTGTTCCATCATGTCATATGGATGAACCAGTGGAAATAACTGCACAATCAATAATTTCCTGGTTTCTTTCCCTCGATGAAGCATGTTTTTGAGATCAAATGGTGCATCTAATAAGGTGAAGGATGAAACCCTTCTATTTGATATTTTGGATGAGATTATTCAGGAAGTGGGGGAGAAGAATTTTGCAAACGTCATCACAGATAATGCCTCAAACTATGTTCTTGCTGGAAAGATGCTTCAATCCAAATACAAGACTATATTTTTGAATCCATGTGTTTCACATTGCATAGACCTCATGATTGAGGACATAAAAAAAAATAGAGTGGGTTAAAAACACTATAGAGCATGCCAAGTGCATTGCAAAATAAATCTACAACCACTCATGGGTTTTGATCCTAATGAGGAAAAACACTATGGGAAAAGATCTTGTTAGGCCTACAATTATGAGATTTTCAACTCACTTCCTCCCATTATGATGTCTCAATTCCCAACAAAAAAACATGCATAAAATTTTTTTTATGATGATTGGACCAAATCTCGGTGGGCTTGTAGAAAATATGGCAAAGGCACCAAAAAGATATTTTTTGACAATTATTTTGGAAAAGGTCTGCAGAGCTTGTGAAAATTACCGAGCACCTTGATAAGGTGCTAAGCGTGGTGGATGGGGAAAAATTGGCCATGGGCTACATTTATGAGGATATGGATTGGGAAATTGAGCATCTACATGCAACTTACAAGGATAGGCTAGCTAAATACAGACATATAAGGGAGATCAATGATAAAAGTTGGAGAAATCAACTCCATCATCCTATACATGGAGTTTAGTATTTTTTGAACCCAAAGTATCATTGTAAATATCGGATAGGAGATCTACATGTTGGGTAGGTCAGAGATGGATTTATTGATTGATTGGAACGCATGGTCCCTCACCATGTAGACTAGTTGGAAATACATAAAAAACTTACTCTTTTCAGTATACTTACCTCATGGTAAGTGTGTATCTCCCATATCTTCATATTACAATGGTGTTTGATCATCATCACGTGGTAAGTGTGTATCTCCCCTTGCCAAGTATACCCTAGTATGCATCCTACCCATAAGATGTCCTTGTTGTGATTCTTCCTCCCCATCTAGTCAATGGGTTGAGAGGTTACTTTGGCATGTTTTATCCTTTCCTTATAGCGAAAGTGTGTATTTTCCCCAAGTGGCCTGGGTTGTGTCTAATCCTTACCCCAAATGGTAAGTGGGTATCACATCATAAGGTAATGGATGCAGGTGCTCTACCACTTATCTCTTTAGGGTCTTGATGGCAATATCAACAGACAATAGGATAGCTAATATCCTTAACTTCCATGGTAATTCATATCGTGGTTTGTGTCCTTGGATAAAGGGTGGTAGCTTTCACTCCCTTATCCTGTAAATTTCCTCTTTCGTTATATTTGTGTTCATCAAATGAGTATAGTTGAGGAGAGATGACAAATGGCATGATGATGATGATACATTCAATATGATATTTATGATGTAGTCATAAATTTCTCACTAGCTGAGAGGGAGTGTTAATTTTTTAGCTGGGGCACAAATTCCCTCCATTAGATAGTCTTCCTCATCAAAAGAAGCCCCAAATGTTCATTGGAATAATTTAATTTTGTTAAAGAAAAATGTATTTTTATGTAAAAACCCACAATGGTCAAAATTCAAGGTCCAGCTAGAACAAAAATTAGCCCCCCTCCAATGCCTATAAATTTAAGGAAAGTAACCTTCATTTGGATATCATATCAATCATCCCCCTCTCTCTCTTCCTCTACTTAATCATACAACTATAAAAAATAAAGGTTTACCTCACACATGTAAAGGAAAGGGTGTTCGTTCCTATCTACCAAATAGTATATCTATTTGTCACACTTTCACTAGCATTTACTAGCTTTGTTTTGGGAATTTTTGACTTGGTTTAACTCGTTTTAAACCTATTTTGGAAGGCCTGATTTATTGGCACATGGATTGAGGAATTATGGACATGTTGAATATCATTTACCATATATTTAATCATATAATTTGACCACGTCATAGAGCTACGAGCTATGAGTTGGCATATCCACATCACAGATTTGAAAACCGGTCAGCATGAATCAGAAACTAGTCAAACTAATCAATTCATTAGGAAACCGGGTTGAACTTGGAAAAAAATCAGTTCACATAAAACAAAACTTAGGACTATCTTGTGCAAGTGAGATCATGGTCAAGTGAGGGCTTGGTTGGGTTCCCAAGTTGCAAATTAAGTAAGGGTAGTTGTGAGGCCATGATAACTATGGACATTCATGGCATGCACATTAGGAATGAAAAGGCATGCAAACACATGTTAGATAATTTCAATGCATGTTGAAGAGTGTTAGGGAGTTTCGGGGCATATCAAGGGATAGCTAGGTCAAAATGCATGGAAAAGAATGAATAAGAGTGTGTGCTAGGGAGTGGCAATGAATTCAAGTGTGTTAGGAGAAGTTCATAATAGGATTTATAGGATACAAGCCTATGGTTGCTATATGGGGCTCGACATAGAAGTTTTAGACAAAGGGAGATCACTTTGTGATAGGCACAACATTGTTATAGGGAGTTCTTAGGTGAACAAGGCACAATCTACTTGTAGTAAGTGCAATTGGTCAATTTGTTGCGGTTGAAGCAAGCCAATATTTTCACATGAACTGAAGTAGCCAAGGAACTGATTGGGTTCCCAAGTCATGAAAAAATGTAAAGTATATATGTGAGGACATGAGTGTTAAGGCATGCTAGGGAATGTTAAGATGTGTTAGATAGTGTGAAGGCATGTGAAACATGCTAAGATGTGCCAAGTGATAAGGCATTCTAAGATGTGCAAGGGTGCGTCAATGCGTGCCAGGGACTGTCAAGGAAACAAAAGGGAGAAACAAGTTAAGCTACAAGGAAATGAACACATAAGAGGGTTAATAATTCATCAATTTACCTATTCCAAGAGGGGCATGCTAGGCACACCAACACTAGGTGCCAATAGATTCCAAGTGCAAAGTCTTAGTGCATTCTAAGTGCCAAGTATTCCTTGTTGCTTCTCAGCTACTTTCCAACAATTGATCTCAAATAAATTTAATATTAAACCATGTCAAATCATACCAAGGCACGTCAATGTATTCCATACTTGGTAAGAATTTCCAAGCGCCAACACCTGCCAAGTGCCAGTATGTGTCACAGAGTGTTATGCATGCTGTGAAGTGGAAGGGCTTGTTGAAGAGTACTAAGGTGTGCTAGCGAGTGCAAATGCATGTTGAGGAGTGTAAAGGAAAACTAGGACAAAAAATGAAGGGATTACTAGGTCAAAATTCATGGAATTTAATGAATATGAGGAATGTGTTCCAGGGACTAGTGTTAATGAGTGCTAGTTGTCATGCTAAGGATTGAGTGACAAGGTATGCTAAGGATTGGTAAGGTATGCTAGGGAATATCAAGGCATGTCAAGAAGTATCAAAGTGTGCTTGGGAGTTCTAGGGTGTGCTAATTATATGTACCAAATAGTGCCAAGATATGCCAATACATGTCAGGTACTAAGGATGTGTAGGGTGCCTAGGTATGTCAATATGTGTCAAGAAGTTGCAAGGAAACAAAATGAAGAACAAATAAGAGGTCCAATAAGTCGAGACTTTATATTTTTCAAAAGGGGCATGATAGCCACACTAATAATAGTTCCCAATACATGCCAAGTGGCATTGTGTGCCAAGAGCTAATGTATGTTAATGCATTCAAAAAAGGTGTTCTAGGGCATGCTAGGGACTACATGCGTGCCAACACATGCTAGGAGAGTTATATGTTGTGCTAGCACATGCCACCATGTGCTTAGGCGTTAGTGTCATGAAAAGATGTTCTAAGTACAAAGATTTTCCAAGACATGCGTGGTGCTAAGAAATGTTAATGTGTGTCAAAGCATTAATTTAAGGTGTGCCCAGATTGTCGAGGAGTGTTAGGTCTTTCTCATTAATAGAATTGGCAGAGCTTGATTATGTATTAAATAATATATTTCCTACACATGATAGTGGGAATTTATCTAAAGGGAATTTTCTAGATAATAAACTTAATAGATATGAATCATGTGTTGACTCATATTAAAACTCTATTAGACTAGTCATTACTTAAGGGAATTAATGATACACACTAATTACTTCTTAAAAAATTGACTAACTCTAACCACTATGGCCTTACACGTATTATAAAAAAATACTCCACAATAATGGTATTAAATCGTTATCTTTTGACAAAAAATATATTAACAAGCACATAACGTCATCACAAACTCATTGGAACGATCAATGATGGCGAACATTTTTTAACCGTCACCAAAAGTTAAAAAAAGGGAATTGGTGAGGGCCATTAAAATTTCATCACTAGAAGTGTCACCAAAGAGAGAATTAATGATGGGCCTTTAATGACCCTCACCAAAAGTGTCATTGAAAATGGATTTTGTGACGGATCTTAAAGGACCATCATTATATACACTTACAACAGTGCTTTTTTAAGGACTATCGCCATAACCCTCACCAGTGTCATTTTTTATTGTAGTGACTATTAAAGATAAATTTCCCATCCCCATAATTGATGAATTGTTGGATGAATTACATGGAAGAATTTACTTCACCAAGTTGGATATTCCTTCAGGATTTCGTCAAATTAGAATAAAGACTGAAGATATTCTAAAAATAAAAATCAGAACTCATGAGGGTCATTATGAAATTTTGGTCATGCCTTTTGGCCTTACTAATGCACCTTCCACATTTCAAGGTTTGATGAATTCCATTTTCAAACTCTTCCTTAGAAAATTTATGTTAGTAATTTTTTATGATATATAAATCTATAACATGTCTTGGAAGGATCATGTTCAACATGTTGACGTGATGCTCAAACTACTGGAGGAGAAATAATTATATGGAAAACCTCAAAATGTTTCTTTGGAGTGAAGGAGGTGGAATGTTTGGGTAATATTGTATCTCATGAGGGTGATAAGGTATACCATAAGAAAATTAAATCAATTAAGGAATGGAAAATCCCCACAACGATAAAGCATATTTGAGGATTTTTTGGGTTGACAGGGTAGTATCGCAAGTTTTTTAATAATTATGGGAGAATATCGGCACCTCTAACATCATTACCAAATAAAGACACATTTTCTTGGACTCCATAAGAAACTAAGGCCTTTTAACATCTTAAGGAGGCAATGTGCCAAGCATCGGTCTTAGCTATGCCAGAGTTCAAAAAAACCTTTATTGTGGAATGTGATGCCTCAAGAAATAGAATTGGTGTAGCTTTAATGCAAGAAGGAAGATCCATTTCTTTTGAAATTCGCCCAATCAAAGGAAAGGATTCACGAAAACCTATTTATGATAAGAAAATGTTGTCAATACTACATGCACTAAAGCAATGACAAATGTACCTTATGGGAAGACACTTTAAGGTAAAAAGAGATCATGGTAGTATTAAATAATTTTTGGAACAAATATTATCTTCAAAAGAGTGTAAAAAATGGGTCACAAAGATGTTGGGTTATGTCTTTGAGATCATCTAAAAAAAAAGGGAAGAAAAATGTTGTTGCAGATGCACTCTCAAGAAAGGATGAGGATGTGGAAGCATTTCTCCGTGCCATTTATATTATCCAAAATGAGTGGATAACCAAAGCAAGGGATGAATGGAAGAATGATGACGAGGTGTGGACACTCATTCAAAATTTGCAAAAATATCCCAGTACATCTGATACATTTAGCTGGAAAAATTATTCATTATGGTACAAATATATTACTCACCTTATGGAATAGGAGATGGCTTGATATTGTTTGAATGAAGATGAAGGTATCTTAACCTTCTTTGACCTAATGGAATCCACACTAGTGGAGTGGAGGCTCGTATGTCCATTGAATATTTAATGTGGACATTATGAAAAACTTTATATAATGTTTTCAAAGCCTTTCTTCATTTTAATAAATATTTCAATATTAAAGCTTCTATTAAATGTATATGTGATATTTCATTGCATATCTGATAAACAAGAGCTTCATATAAACAAAAATCATAAAGTTAATTTGGTTTTTTTGTTATTCAATGTCTAAAAAAGTAAAGAGAGGATGTTTTTTATTATTTATTTATTTTTAATATTTATATTTTAAAACAATAAGATCTACCTAAATGGTTTGATATGAATATTTCAGCTTTGGCGAGCATAGTTAAATTATGAATATTTCAGTTTAGGTGAGCATAGTTAAATTTCAAAGGTTTGTGTTTAAAACAATATGTTTTGTTGTGTAATATAAAAAATTTATATGAATATTTAAGTGTTTTCATAATTAAACTTGTTTTAGCCAATTGCACAGTAAATATGATAAATTCTTGAAATTATGAATAAAATCATAAATTTTGGAATAAATAAATTGAAATTTGCATTGGAATGTTAAATAGGATTTAATAAACTTGTTATGAAACTAGATAATTTTAATAATAATCTCTTGAAATTTCACTTTAGTATTACATTTACTTTGGCTGATTTTACCATGCATTTGAATAGTAAAAGAGAGAGGCCTTATTTCATTAATTGAAATTTACAAATATCAATTTAAAACTCATTTTCCACTTATCCAATGTGTCCTCAATGATTTTATTAAATTGTAAAGTGTGATTTCAATACATGTTGGGAAATCCTTTAATTCTTTATATTTACTTTCATGTATTACATCATAGTTTACTCATGATAACCTTTGTAAAATTATGTTCTCTAATATATATATGTGTGTGTGTGTGTGTACATTTAAGAAATAAATTCCCTTAATCATTGGAGCACCAAATTTTAAATATTTAATATATATATATATATATATATATATATATATATATATATATATATATATATATATATATATATATATATATAGAGAGAGAGAGAGAGAGAGAGAGAGAGAGAGAGAGAGAGAGAGAGAGAGAGAGAGAGAGAGAGAGTCTCCTTTTTGTGGATAGTTTTTCCTCATTTTTAGAAGTTCTTAGTGATAATAATATTATCTAAATTAGGTTTAGTTACATATACTAGTTAGGAATACAAATGTTAATAAATTTTAATGATATACCTTAATTAATGAATTTAATATTTTAATTATTGTGTTTTAAACTCATATGTGATTTAAAAATTCAAAATCATAATAAGGTATTAGATATGCATATTTATAGTGTGACATTTCTTTAACGTCGCTTAGTTATAAGCCCTACTTAGTTTTGTTCTAATCCATTTGTTGATTTGTCATTTGTTCTTTAGGGAACGATTTTTTTTATCATGAGAATAAGAGAGGGAGGTGCAAGGTGCAACAGACAAAAGGAACCACCATCTAATTAGGGTTAAATTAGCGACAAAAAGCCTAGTTACATATTTCAACACAGGGAGGGCTAATATTATTGGAGAATTTATTTCACCAATTTATCAAGTTCCTTCTAATATTTTTGTTCTAGACATTTCTTTGTTTAAAAAGTTCCTTAGGGAATTTTGTTGTCTCTGTTCCTACGTGGTGGGATGAGAAACTACAATAAATGTTCCAAATTGAAATCTCTATATGCTTTATCACACATACAAAAAAAAAATTATGTTCCACTAGGTTGATATCATTTCTAATGAAATAAATTTTTGGTTGGCCAATTTGTCCAAGACCAATAGATTCTTCATGATGGCATATTTGATAATAAATTTTGTTTCCAACCATAGATTTTGGAACTTTTAAAATCCTAAATTAAATTTGAATCAAGAACCAATGCAGTTCTGGTATCCTATACTGAGGAAGCATAATTCTTCTTTGAACTTCTTTATAATTCAAGATGTCTTTGTAAAGAAAATAAATTACATGATAACTAGACAAGAGCCTCATCGAATATATGTGAAACCCAAGTTTCCCTATGGGGAAAATGTATGCATGAAGAAAGAGAAAGTAATACCCTAATTAGAATTTATGGGTTTGAAGGTAATCTATTTTTGTTTCCAAAAATTGTATTTCGTTTCTGAAATTTACAGGAAATACTGTGACTGGCTAATTATATGTCAAATCGAAAATAAAAGACAATTTATTTCTTTGTTGTTTACTTTTGGAGAAATCACAGTGAAAAATGTGGATCATGTTTCAGAGCTCACAAAGACTTTACATTCTTTTAAATTAATTTAATTTGAATCCATTAAATCCTTTCATAAATAAAACCTATCTAGCACACAGTTGGGAACTATTGAGTACATGAACTTGTTTCCATGAGTTAGGGAAAAAAGCAAGGAAAGTTAGAATGCATCAATAAAAAATCAAGGGTTAGTAATAGATCCTAAAGAAGTCATTGAAGAATCAAGCATTGGTACTTCTATAAAGAAATATGTACCATCCACAGCTAATACTAATGTGAGTTCATCCTCGAGTCCAAAAAAGAGGTAAGATACTTTAAGTACGAAACTACTTCACCAAGGGATATTAGGTAACGGAAATGATAAAAATCCTCTCCAAAGATTCACTCTGGAAAGAGTGTATACGATTTAATCATCCAAATCCAGAACTCCTATCAAAAGAGAAATCGTTGAACAAGCTATAGACATGGAAGTTGATAGCATTGTGCCACCTGATTGGGTTATTTATTTTTTAACAAAAAATAGAAAATGGTGCAGCAAATTGTTGAAGAAAACAATACTTTCGATGACCCTCTTGTCACATTGAAAAATGAAAACTATGATAGGCGTGGTAAAATATTGAAGTTTGAAAAAGTAAAGGTTCATAAAAAAATGTTATTTACCAAGCATAAATGCATGTTAATATGTCTGGGGTTGGAACCACATGGCTCATGAAATTGCATCAAGCTACCAATGACATACTTGCATAGTTTGTTCACCAAAAGGAAGCAAAAAAACTAAGACTGGAAACAAGAATAAAAGGGATAGAAATTCTCTAAATGTGGGTCCTTTTTTTATGACTCTATTGGAAATACACACACCACTTTGTCATTTTCTATCCCTGAAATATCACATAGATTTGATAAACCCTTTAATCTCCTTAACGCGGTGAAAACATATATTATCATTAATATATGCGAAGATTGAAAATTATTGAACATGCATGGAAAGAAGTTTTCGATTTGCAGAATTTAGTACAAATAAATAAGTCATTTTCTGAGTCCATTAAACATGATCTCGAAAGAGACAAGTATTTCGTAAATAATGACTTCTGTGATTTTAGGTAGAAGCTTGATTTACTTTCTGATCTAGAGAAAAAAGGGAACATGGAAATGTCAAATGCTAATCAAATGAACCAAATTAAAGTTGCATGGTCTCAGAGAATTAGAAGATTGAATAACATTATTTCTAAATGTGAAAACATAGAGAATCAAAGATCTTATGCCTATGCCAAGGTCGTACAAATTATGCAGGATCTAAATAGTATATGCATCACATTTGACTCTAGATTAATTTCAAGAGACACGTTGATGGCTGAATTGAATAAGATAAAATAGTCAAAGGCAAGATAATTCGATATTATACTTGATTTTAGTACACAGTAAATTATCAAATGGCTAATTACTTTTGTTAATATTAATGAACAAAACTCTTCTTTAGATGCGCAGTTGCAAGAAGAATCTAGATAAATTGAGAAGGATGTATTCAATCAACATTTCAAAAAAATTATTACAGTCACCCCCATGAAATATTACATAATTCCAAGCTAAATAAATTCCTCGAACAAATTGAAAAACTGAAAAACAGTTGAAAATTAAAAAATCAAGATTTATGCTTTTACATATTTTGAGTTGTTAATTTTGGGAAACTAGGTCCAAACTCCATGTTTTGATGCTCAAATGACGATGCCAATATTTTTATTGGATTCCTCTTTCGAAGAGGTGCAATATCGATCTAAAGATCATCTTGATCCGATGAGCAGAACAATTATTTTGAATTAATTCCACTTATGTGCAAGGTCGGCCAGAATTGTAACGTAGGCTTGGAGCCCCAACAGATGTGTCACACGCCCTCACTGATGGATATATATAGGTCAATGTTGGAGGTCATTTTCACCATCACTCATCACACATTCTCTCTCTGCATCTGATTGTTTCAATCATTATCTTGGAGGCTCCTCTTCACTCACACGTGGGAAAAACTGTAGCTAGGGTTTCAGATCTAGGCTAGGGTTTTCAGCGCAGATTTGACCAGCGTTGAATTTTTTCAACACTTGGTTAACTTGACCCGAAACTTGTTGAGATTCAACAAGATGATGAGCTTAGTGAAAAGTAAGCACCTTCACTAGGGTTATTGGTGGCTCATGCATGGAGGACTCGGTTAGAACTGAAGTGGAAAAGTTGTGACAGAGTTGGAAGAGTTGGAAGAGTAGTTATGGGAGTTGTTATTTAGTTTAACTCAGTTAAGTGAGTTAAACTCAGTTAAGCTAGTTGTATCTAGTCTAACTGAAAGATACACTAGTGAGAGTTTAGTGAATTAATTATTTAATTAATTCACAACTAATAAATCACTAACAATTGAACAAATACAACAGTTAACTACTTGCATGTCAGTTCTAGTGATGACCTAGTGGAGAGATAGGTGAAAGGGTGAGATGGACTATTTGTTGTGACTATAGTGATGCATTCAATGCATCTAATACACATTGGAGATTCCAATGAGGATTTCACAATGAAGGCAAGGCCAATTCAAATTCATTCAGGGGTCTTCTTTAGCAAGGATTGCGCAGTGGAGTTAGGCTCTCAAGAGGCAAGAAATTGGTGCATAGCAAATTTCTGCATCACAGTGTGTAATGATTGTTGATTTTACTAATAGCTTGACGTACTAAGCTTTGTATGAGATTATTACATGATCCATTGATATACATAATATATGATAGTTGGGGTTTTTAGCTTTAAGCTTTCCCTTTAAATAACTATGTTTATGTGTGATTTATTTTCTTCACATGTGTTTGCAATTGACGATTTAATTTCCGCAAGATTAACAGTGGAAGGATTCTGTATTTAGCAAGAAGATAAATATTCTTAGATTAGGAGAATTTGTAATACATAAGTATTAATAAATTTCTACATGGTATCGGAGCAATGTTAATCACTGGAGATTGCAATTGTGAATAAGTGCTAAGTTTTGTGCTGGTGGACAATTCGAATTTGCTGCAAAAATTTATTGGTGCGACAGTTGAGTATTCATTGAAATGTATTTCAATGGGTTGCAGTTGGATTATTCCCTTGAGGGTAGCTCGAATTACATAGCCTGGAAGGACATGATGGAGGCAGTGCTTGAAGATAATGGACTGAAGGAGTTCATCGATAGCGATGTTCCTAAGCCTACTTCTAGCGATGCTACATTACTTGACGCATGGCAAAAGAAGGTAGCGAAGACAAAAAGAATTCTGTTGGAAGGTGTGAAAGACCATATAGTGTCAAGCCTTCATGAGAAATCCACTCCATTTGCAATGTGGAAGGATTTGACAGATCTTTTCCAAAGCAGCAGCAACCATAAGAAGTTGGCGCTGAAAGATAAGCTCAGAAAAATCAAAATGGATAAGGGCGACAGTATTCCAAAATATCTCACGAAGTTTGTCCAGTTTAGGGATGAGTTGGGGAGTGTGGGAATTATAGTTTCGGATGATGACTTGGTGAGCTTGGCTCTCCTTGGGCTTCCAAAGAGTTGGCATAGCTTCGAAGACTCCATTAATGGACGGGAGAAACTACAGGATTGGGAGCGACTTTGGTCGGATCTTGTGCAGGAGGAGATGTGGCGGAAGACCAGGGATGGCTCTTCATAAAAGAATGATGATGAAGAGAATTTTTCTTTGGCTTCCAAAGCAAGGAAAGGGAAGGGGAAGAAATCCCTTCCAAAATCCGAGGCTAAAGGCAAGAAGTTGGATTTTTCCAAGGTGAAGTGTTTTCACTATCACGAACATGGCCATCTCGCCACTAACTGCCCACAGAAAAAGAAGAACAAGAAGGCTACTAGAGTTGTAGCTAGAGAGGCCTTAGCCTCGAAATTTGAACTTGATTTCTCCTTGATCGCATGCTTTGTTTCAAGCGCAATGGGATAGGTATGGTATCTTGATAGTGGTGCTTCCTTCCATATGATGGGAGACAAGGAGTTGTTTAGTGACTTGGAGGAGAAGGATATCCAAATTCATATAGATATGGGTGATGATGGTAGATACAATGCGACCAGCATTGGAACCAATACCTTTAAGAGGGATTCAAGTAAACCATTTCTGTTGAAAGATGTTATGCATGTTCCATGTCTGAAGAAGAACTTGGTCTAGGTCACCATGTTGGAGGATAGAGGTTATGACATTGTTTTCAGTGAGGGAAAAGCCTTCCTGCAACATAAAACAACGGGTCAAACCAAGAGGATAGGGATTCGAGTTAAGAATCTCTACAAGCTAGAGGTATATGGCTACGTTGCAATGATGGGCAAGGCAGAAGAAGTGGTGAGTCGGGATGAGGGCAAATTATGGCAGAGGAGATTGGGCCATCTTCACCATGGTGCCTTGAATATTTTGCAGCAGATTTCTACTAGACTTCCCAAGGGTACTCTTGTGCAGTCAGATCAGTACAAGGGATGAACTATGGGTAAGTTTGTGAATACCACCTTTCATGAGAAGGAGAATCGTGCTTTGGTGATCATGGAGAGAATTCACACAGACATGTGTGGACCTTTCTCCGTTGCTTCAATAGCAAAACACAGGTATTATGATATTTTTGTTGATTACTATTCTCGTAGATTCTGGATCTTCTTCATGCAGAAGAAGAGCGAAACATTCTCAAATTTCTGTGAGTTTAAACCATTGGTGGAGAAGGAGTCAGGGAAGCAAGTGAAGTCTCTGCAGAGTGATAATGGTGGTGAATATATCTCTAACGAATTCAAAGAATTTTGTAGAAAATAATTAATTCGAAGAGAAATCATAGCGCCTCATAACCCACAGCAGAATGGGGTCACGGAGAGGAAGAACAAAACGATCGTGGGTGCTGCACGAGTTATGCTGCATGACCAGGGCCTACTGATGCACTTGTGGGTGGAAGCTGTAATACTTTTGTTTATGTGCAAAACCGTTGTCCTCGTAGAGTACTTGGCATGAGTACATCTGAAGAATATTTTACTGGTAAGAAGCCTGATATTTCTCATTTGAATATTTTTGGCTCATATGTTTACATTCATGTGACAAAGGACGCCAAGAACAAGCTAAGCCGACTGCAGAAATTGGGATATTTGTGGGGTACATTGAAACACCCCATAATTATCATGTGTATTTGCTGAACAGTCGAATGACTGTGGTGCGACGGGATATAAAATTCAATAAGGTGAAAGCCATGAAGTTGTCACTTGAGAAGGAGCTACACTTGCATGCAGAGGAGGAGCTACTTGTTCCCAAAGATGAGCCTCTAGATGTGGATCAGCCACAGGAGGAGATTCATGGAGTGGAGGAGTCCACTCATGCAAAACCAAACATCAGAACTGGCAGAAAGCATACCACAGAAGCTAAGAGACTGAAGCTTGATGCGGCACAGAATGTAGGATTCCCTACATCACAGTGTAGACAGAGACATTCACTTGACCGATTTACTAGATACATGGCTCTTATGAGCAAGTGTATCGTGACAGAGCCATCTTCTTTTGAAGAAGCAGCGCAGGGGCCGACATGGGTAGATGCCATGGTGGAGGAGTATGACTCCATTGTCAGAAACAGTTCTTGGGAGATTTTTCCAAGGCTGGTGGGTAAATTAGTTGTAGGATCAAGATGGATCTACAAGGTAAAGCAAGCTGCTGATGGGAGCATCGAGAAGTATAAGGCAAGATTTTTTTCCCAAGGCTTCTCATATATCGAGGGGATTGATTATGAAGAAACCTTTGCACCTACCAAACGGTATTCTTCCATAAGGACCATCCTTGCTCTCTCAGCACAGATGGGTTGGCACATTCATCAGATGGATGTGAAGACTGTGTTCCTTAATGGGATCATTGAGGAAGAGGTGTACATTGAGCAGCCTGAAGGATTTGAGATCTTCAGCAGTGAGTCGCATGTGTGCAAACTCAAAAGAGTGTTGTATGGGTTGAAGAAAGCACCACGTGCTTTGTACACACAGATCAATAGCTATTTCACCAGACTTGGCTTCACCAAGAGTGAGGCGGATGCAAACCTATACCAAATTGTGGTGGAGGGTAAGCTTTTAATCATTGTTCTTTATGTTGATGATTTAATACTAACAGGTGATGAGTAGATGATACACTCATGCAAGGCAGATCTTGCAAAGGAGTTTGAGATGAAGGATTTGGGCCTCCTTCAATATTTCCTTGGATTGGAAATATGGCAGCGAGAAGGTGAACTATTTGTGTCTCAAGGCAAGTATGCTCAGGAGATACTTGGTAAGTTTCACATGGAGGACTGCAAGCCCATGGATACTCCTCTTCCAGAAAATTGGAGGAAAGAGGATGCCACATCAGCAGAGGTAGTGGATGCCATTGTTTATTGACAGTTGGTGGGTTTGCTCATGTGTTTAGTTAATACAAGACTGGACATATGCTATGCGGTGAACCAGCTTTCTCAAGCGATGGTTAAGCCTACCAAGCTCTTTTTGAAGGCAGACAAGCATGTCCTGAGGTATCTCAGGGGCACATTTGAGTATGGCTTATGGTACAGATAGACGGATGAGGTGAAGTTGCATGGCTTCATGGATGCAGATTGGGCAGGCAGACCAACGAATAGAAAGAGCACATCAGGAGGGGTTTTCAGTATCAGATCTACAATAGTTTCTTGGTACAGCAGGAAACAAAGATCCATGGCACTCAGTTCAGCGGAAGCAGAATACATGGAAGCAAGTCAAGCTACATGTGAGGCTATCTGGATGAGGAAGATCCTGGTCGGTTTGTTTGATTCTCATTTAGATCCTACAGTGATACATTTTGATAATCAAAGTTTCATTAAAATCTTGATTAATATTGTGTTTCATGATAGATCTAAACATATTGATATCTAGTATCATCATATCAGAGATTTTGTGCAGCGAAAGATCATGTTGCTTCAGTACATTCTTACGGAAGATTGGGATGCTTATATTCTGACAAAGGCGCTCAGTAGGAGCAAATTCAAATACCATAGAGGCAGGATCAGGGTGAAGGATAATCCTTATCATGTTGAGAGGGAGTGTTGAGATTCAACAAGATGATGAGATTAGTGAAAAGTAAGCACCTTCACTAAGTGGGGCTCGTGGGCTATTTTTAGGTGTATGTCTATTTTTATACATGGTGAGCATATTCTATATGTTGTAGGATGCTATTTGTAGATGGTTGGCCAAATGTGAAAAATAGATGAAATCCTATTTTAAGAATATTAGGCGAAGTCTATTTATAAATCGTCAATCTAAAAATAGATGCATGTCGATTATTATTAGCCCTTAATAATAATCCGACAATAAATATCAACTTATTCTCATGGAGCACTTTATTTCAGTGATCAGATTTGAAAAATCAGTGGGCTGAAGGAATTACGCAATTCCTAGGGTTATTGGTGGCTCATGCATGGAGGACTCGGTTAGAACTAAAGTGGCAAAGTTGTGACAGAGTTGGAAGAGTAGTTATGGGAGTTGTTATTTAGTTTAACTCAGTTAAGTGAGTTAAACTCGGTTGAACTAGTTGTATCTAGTCTAACTGAAAGATACACTAGTGAGAGTTTAGTGAATTAATTAGTTAATTAATTCACAACTAATAACTCACTAACAACTAAACAAATACATTAGTTAACTACTTGCATGTCAGTTCCAATGGAGACCCAGTGGAGAGATAGGTGAAAGGGTGAGATGGACTATCTGTTGTGACGATAGTGTTGAATTCAATGCATCTAACACACATTGGAGATGCCAATGAGGATTGCGCAGTGGAGGCAGGTTATCAGGAGGCAAGAAATTGGTGCATAGATATGCAAATTTCTGCATGACAGTGTGTAATGATTGTTGATTGTACTGAGAGCTTGATGTACTAAGCTTTGTATGATATTATTACATGAACCATTGATATACATAATATATGATAGTTCGGGTTTTTAGATTTAAGCTTTCACGTTAAACAACTATGTTTATGTGCGATTGATTTTCTTCACATGTGTTTGCAATTGACGATTTAATTTCCGCAAGATTAATAGTGGAAGGATTTTGTATTTAGCAAGAAGATAAATATTGTTAGATCAGGAGAATCCGGAAATACATCAATATTAATAAATTTCTACAAAACTCTCCCAAAACCTTGATCTCTGCAATCCACATTTTTTGGCACAAAAACTGAGGCTAGACGTTGACTTTGAATTGGCTAAGTTGACATTTTGCTGCTGTTGTTTTGCATTGACTGTTGACTGGACAACGTTGAATTTGGTTGACTTTGGGTTGACCATTGTAGAGTTGTCTGAGAGGGTTGTGTGACACATGTTGGTTGGCTGACTGTGAAGAGACTTTTCTAGTTGAAGCATCCTATTGACTGTCATAACACACCACAATACATATATTTAGCTAATCAAATTAAGTTTATTATTGGCTTGTCTTCCCTCGATCTATTGGTATGTTCTATTAGTGTTTTACTTTCTTGTTTATGTGATTTCTATTTGATATCGGGAATAAAATTAAAATTGCATCAAGCATAGAACATCTACAAAAATTTACATGGTATTAGAGCTAAGGTGAAGAAAAATCCCAAGTTTGTATTGAGAGCAATCACCGGTGACTTAGCATTTGTCAAGGACCCATGGGTACCTCAAATTATAATTGCTTCAAAGCTAATGACAAGTTGACTGGAAACGTTGACTTTCATGCCTAGAAGATGTCTTTGGATTTAATGTTGCAAGACCAAGATGTCGTGGACTATGTGCAGGGTAAAATCCAAGAGCCTCCATCATTTGCACCTGCTGCCACCAAGTCAAAGTGTAAGAAAGGAGAAATCAGAGAAAACCTGATCATCTGGGATTCCATTCATAAGAGTTTGGTTGCCTACAACTCTGAGTTGTGCACATCCAAGGAGATGTATGATAAGTTGTTCAATATGTTCAGGGCCAGCAATGCAAATCAAGTCTTTTTATTTAAGAACCAACTGAAGAATCTTAAGAAAGGCATGGATGAATCCATTCAATCTTATTTTCTGAAATTGACTAAGATCAGGAATAATCTTTTGGCCATTGGGGAGACAATAGTTGATCAAGAAATGGTTCTCACTACACTTGGCGGTCTCTCCTCTAAATGGCATGTATTCATTACTGCCATTCTCAATAATAATGTGATACTTTATTTTGATGAAGTATTGTCATGATGCACTCAAGAGGAGACAAGAATGATGGAATATGAAAATGAAGGTAATGTTGCCTTCACCGCTCATGCTAAGAAGAATAACAATGGTGGTCTGAGGAACCATGGAAGAGCATGGGCCCAAGGAAGAAAGGAAAATATTACACATGTAACAAGACCAGCCACTATGCTAGAGAATGCCCTAATAAGAAGGATTCTCCCGGGGATGATGACAACAACAACAACAGGAAGAATGGAAATCAAAGGAACAACTAGTTTGAAGGAAAGAGGAAGGCTCCCTCTGGTCGCAATGGAAATGGGCAACCTTTCAAAAGGTAAATAAATTCCAGGTATGAGGAATCTAATGTTGTTTATGATAGAAGAAATAAATTCATTCTCGTATCTTCCCTCTCTACTGCATCTCCACTCGACACTATGGACGTTTGGTTGATTGATAGTGGTGCCTCAAGGCACCTCACTATGTTTAAGGAAGTAGTTTCTGATTTGATTGAGAAGGATACTAATCTAAAAATTATCCTTGGAGATAATGCCACCTATCCCGTGAAAGGGACTAGGACTGTGACCCTCCACTTATCTCAAGGTCAATTCCTATTCTTGCAAGATGTACTATATGTACCTTATTTGAAGAAGAACCTTGTGTCTGTTTCAGCCATGGAAGATAAAGGTCTTAATGTGGAATTCGTTGATGGGAAGGTATGCATCTCGAAGAATATTTTCAAGGAAGCAATCACGATTGGGTTTAGAGTTGATACACTCTACCAGGTTGGAGGAAGTCCACTGGGGGCTATGATACGTGATACTATTCGTCAAACTGAACTATGGCACTAGAGGTTTGGACACCTTCATTACAAAGCCCTTCCCGAAGCAAGGAAGGTGGTGATAGGGATGCCCGAATTTAAAAATTACCATGAAGGTGTATGTCAAAGTTGTGACGAAGGAAAGCATACAAGGGGACCTTTCCCTCAAGTGTCACAAACACATCTAATGTCTTACAATTGATACATTCTGGTTTGTCTGGTATGTTTCTCGTGACATCCTTGGGAGGATGCTCTTATTATATGACATTTATAGAAGACTTCTCTCGCAATACTTGGATATACTTCTTGAATAAGAAGGATGAGGTTTTCATGTGGTTTCGTACTTTCAAAGCCTTGGTGGAAAATCAAACAGGGAATAAGATCAAGATTTTGAGGACCAATAATGGCATTGAATATGAGACGAATGAGTTCAATAACTTTTGTAGAGAAGCTAGCATCAAGAGGGAGAAAAAAACCGTATATACTCCTGAGAAAAATGGTGTTACTCAAAGAAAGAATAAGACCATTGTGGAAGTTGCCCATGCCATGCTATGTGACCAAGATATTTTGAAGTTTTTGTGGGGAGAAGCTACGAACATTGTTGTGTACATACAAAATCAATGCCTGCATTCCGCTCTGGACTCCAAAAATACCAAAGAGTTTTTCTCTGGTAAGAAACCTAATGTCTCTCATTTTAGAGTTTTTCTTGTTGTCCCATTTATTTTCATGTGCCGAAAGAGAAGAGGAGCAAGATGGATGCTTCTTGGAAGAAGGGAATTTTTGTGGGATACAGTGAAACTTCAAAGGCTTATAAAGTCTATGTGCCTAGTCAAAGAGAAGTTGATATATGCCACAATTTTACCTTTGATGAAGATGCTTCCCTCAGGAAAGTGATAAATCTTCCAAGCTATGATGAAGATCATGAAGTAAGGTCTAGGAATTAGGAAGAAACGAAAGATTAGATGATGCCCGATGTTGAAGGACCGATGGACCCTATTGATCCACCTCTTTCAATGAAGAGAAGACCCTCATGGCTAAGGGATACTCTCAAGGATGTCGAGATACATATGGCCCCAAGGGGGACATTTTGTGAAAGAAAGAAGTCGAATAGATACCAATGGTATCTAGCAACCATGAGTACAATCGTACAATCTGAGCCTGGATATTTTGAAGAATTCGTAAAGCATCAAGTCTGGAAGGATGCTATGCACGAAGAGTACGATTCCATTATGAAGAATGATGTATGGGATGTAGTTCTGAGGCTGAAGGACAAAGCTGTTGTCACCTCAAAATGGCTCTATAAGATCAAGCATGGATTTGATGGTAGTGTTGAAAAGTTCAAGGCAAGATTCGTTTCCTGATGCTTCTCACAAAAGGAACGCATAGAATATGATGACATATTTGCACATGTGGCCCAATATGCCACCATTTGATCTATCATAACCTTTGCTACTATGCAAGGATGGAATCTTCATCAGATGGATGTGAAGACCGCCTTTCTTCATAGTGCAATAAATGAAGAGGTGTATGTGGAGCAACCTCTGGGGTTCGAAGTCTAGGATAGAGACACCCATGTATGCAGGTTGAAGAAAGACCTCTATGGGTTGAAGCAAGCCCCCAGAGCTTGGTTCAAGAGGATATATATCTACTTGATGAAGTTGGGCTTCACTCGTAGTAATGTTGATCCAAACCTTTACTTCAAGGTTGATAGAGAAAAGCCTCTCATTTTGGTTCTCTATTTGGATGATCTCTTCCTGACAGGTGTTGACCCTCTCATTCATCATTTTAAGAGGGAGCTCGCTTCTGAGTTTGAGATGAAGGACCTAGGACTGATGCATTACTTCCTAGGCCTATAGGTCTAGTAGAGACCTGGCGAGATTTTCCTCTCTCAAGGAAAATATATTGTGAAGATGCTGGAAATATTTGGAATGGTAGATTGTAAGTCCGTGTTGACACCGATGGAGCTCAACTTTAAGAAGTTGAGTGGCAGCATTGTTGGGCCCGTGCTAGAAAATCCTACCAAGTATCATCAACTCGTAGGGGCCCTGATGTTCTTAGTGAACACTAGTCTCGACATATGTTTTGCAGTGAACACTTTGAGTCAACACATGGTTGATCCTCACCACATTCACTGGGTTGGTGTCAATAATTTGTTGAGATATCTTCAAGGAACGATAAGCCATGGGCTGAGATACATTTCGGGGAGTTTGAGACTCTACATATATACTGATTCTGATTGGGCTGGAAGTGTGGTGGATCGCAAGAGAACATCTGGATGTTGCTTCACACTTGGCTCTGCTTTGATATCTTGGATGAGCAAGGAGCAGAAGTCGGTTCCTTTGAGCACCGCTGACGGTGAATACATTATAGCAAGTATGGCCTATTGTGAAGTAGTTTTGTTGCAAAATATCTTCAGTGAGTTTTTCGGTCACGTGCTAGATACCACCGTTATCCTTTGTCATAACTAGAGTGGGATTCGTTTGTCAGAGAATCTTGTGTTCCATGATCGATCCAAGCATATTGATATTAGGTACCACTTTAACCAGGATATGGTACAACAAGGGGCTGTAAGGCTTGAACATATAGGAATTGATGAGCAGGTCGCGGATATTCTCACAAAGCCCTTAGGGAAGGTCAAGTTCCTAACCTTCCATGAGAATCTTGGAATTGTGGAACGACCCTATCCTGAGGGTCCTATTGGACGATTAGCTCTGGGAGATCTAGGAGATTTTGGGATACCTTCTTAGAGTTATAAGAAACCATAGGGCTAGGCTTGCCGAACATTGTTGGTGTGCTTCTGCCCCACCGTTATGATATTGAGTTGGTTCACCTCTCTTTGATCTGTGCCTCGTATGTATCCTACCCATGGAGTCTCAGACTCATGGGAAGTACCTCTCATCTTGGCCAATGAGATGGGAAAAGCTAGAGACCAATACTATGTAAACAAAGAAATATATAGAAGAGAAATATGGGAAGGAACTTGAGAAGTTGAGGAAATTAATTGTAAAATAATATTAACCTAGTGTGGTTATGAGTTCAAGAAACTATGTTCTTCAAAAAATTTAAAGCACTTATTCACTATAACATTTGTCAATATACTAGTGGAAATCTTGTTTCTTTTTTTTTCGTTAACAAATTCACATAGTACTCATAGGTAGATTACTAGTGAAATTTCTCATTTATACGAGAAAATTAGTTAATCGTATAAGTGCAAACAACCTATCTCCTTTCTTTTCTACCCATTTTTTCTTTGCACTAAAAAATATTATGTTAATAAATAATGCTCTCAATTTTGTTTAGACTTTAAAATTCTCATCTCCCTTCACAATCACCAACTATTACTATTTCTCACGTGAAAACTGTTATACAAGACACTCTCAATAAATAACAATTTATGTAATCAAAATCGACATTTACGGGAAGTAATGGAAATAAATCTCAAAATGTCAAAACCATCTTGTCCATTTACTCCACACATTGATACGTCTTTAATACCATTGGTATATGTGTCATAAGACTGAGAAATTTATGATATAAAATAATTGTGAATTATTTATGATCATGCCAATTATCTAGATATTGTCAATAATACCTATAAATAGAAATTTGTGCAAGGAAATTGCAAATAAATATTATACGCATATTTTCTAAGCTACCTCTACCATGAATCGACTTGGTGGTTGAGCTAGTCCCCACCACTATATCGATGTCAATTCATTTTATTAGATAGATTATGAAATGAAAAAGGTTGAACCAATTTTGATTTATCAATACTTGACACATAGTTTTGAAGACTACAGTACAAATTTAACTGCCACGATGTGTTAAAGCTGACCACACAGAGCAACGAACAAAAACTCTCTTTCAAAATATTTTGTATCTCCATATGCATTCCCTTCACACATTTATTTTGCATACCTCCCTTCGACACAACACTACATATTAATCCATTTGTCACTCATTTTCTCTTATTAAAGTTTATGCAATGAAAACTTTGGTTTATGTTTATATCATATGCAAATATTCACACTATATGAAAGTAAATATTTCAATCATTCAAAATGATGGATGTCTTCTACATTCATGATTTCTCAAAAAAATATTCACCGACTAATGCTACCAACCATGAATTAATATCTTAGCCAACAACTTTATGTCAAATTTGTTTATTTAATTGTCTAAAATCATATACTTTTGGAATACACATTACATTTGTCAATTATCTACTCCAAATCTTATTGTTATTCTTATCCTTTTTTGGTGGGTTCATATACTACCTATATGCGCTCGACCAGTGAAAGTCCTCATGGATAAGAGCAAGTGAGTTAATTATATTAGTGCAAATAATTTTTTTCATTCCTCTACTAGCTATTCAATGTTCTTAATGTCGTTTAACTATATATTTCTCTATATTCTATATAATTGGTAATTTTTATTATCTAGCATGTGAGATACGTTATATAAAACACTCTCAATAAATAGCAATCAAAAATACCACAGTGGGCATTTAAGAGAAGTAATGGAAATAAATATCGAAATTCCAAAACCAACTCATTATTTTACTTCGAAAATTGTTACTACTTTAATATCGTCGATATAAGTGTACCAAGTAGAAAAAATTTATGAGCTAAAATAATTATGAATTCACTACCATCATGACAATTGGCGTACAAGGTGTCATTACAACTGCACACAAATATTGTCTGCACACGTGATCAGCTAGCTCTACCATGGAATAGCTTGACGGTTGAGCTGGTGTTTTCTACATGGAATCACGTGCCATTCTTATAATTTTCTTTGATGGATACTCGATTCGGAGTGCACAATGGACTAATTATATCTTGATTAGCCGAAAAAAATCCAAAACATTTTACATTTTATTTTTAATGCTAAGTGCAGAGTGCTCTGCACCTTGTTGATTTTTTTAAAACTAATAATCATTATACGATGCATTAGATTAAATTATTCTAATAACATGAAAAATTTATTGATTATGTGTCGATTAAGTGCTACTTGCACTATCACATCCCTTGTATTATTTCTATACACATTTAAGAAGTATATTTAGATTTAGTGACAATGTAGCTTTTGCTAGTCATAGAAGTAAGATTTAATTACTTTTTTAATGGATGTTAATGCGTACCACTGAAACTTGATTAATTTTATGTTACATTTCACATGTGTCCAAAAATCATGAAAGTCAATGCCTTGGAGACATGCCCAAAAAGAGAAAGAAAAAATAGATCGTTGTGATACCACTGATTTGAGTTTATGAAAAGAACAAAATGAAATACAGATTTATAACTCATGATAGAGACATATGCAATTGAAATGTGCAGAAGAAAAGTTACATGGAATCGATTTTTGCGATGGGGAAATGTGTGCAGAGATGCGAAAATAACAACGTAAAGGTTCTAGCACATAATCGTTTTCTACACAATCATTTTTTTGCACACTAAAACACCCGAACTTTCATAATTGATAAGAAAACATATATTTTGTATCATTAAAATGAAAATAATAGAAATTGTTTCCATCTTGCTAAATATATTACCATATCAAAAATAAAAATAGTAATTCATTTGATGTGAATGGATTTCTATTGAATCATTATTTTGAAGTGTTATTGTATAACATAGTACTTTAGCTTACATTGGATTTTGATATATATAGAAATAATTAGTGTTATTCTTTCAAGGTGCAAAATTCGAAAGTGAGGGAGAAGCTTTCATTGTGTGGAGTACAAAAGAAGCACAATCAAAGCTTCGTCTGCATTTTCACACTCCATACAACGAAATTAACTAAATTAAAAACAAATGATTTGAATATATAACATTTTGAAATTGGAAATTTTTCTTCTGTGATCCATGAATTGTGTAAGAAATTCTTTCGGTGAAAATCACATGTAGAGAATTTTAAAAGATTAAAACATATAAATACAAGATTTTGATAACCAAACTAATAAAACTTTCCCTATACTACATATTTCCATTGGATTTTTTATTAACTAATTTGGGAACCTGCAATGACGGATACTAAGTGCAATGCAAAAAATTCAACATCTAGTATTAAAAAATTAATTGTCTCGCCTCGCATAGTCACATATATTAGAATCATTTTCAAATCCACTTGTGTGTAGTGTAATTGGAGGTTAGATTCTCTATATACTATAATAACTACTCATATAGAAACATGGAAAAATAAATATGGCATATAGACCTATGCAAGAAGTGTATGGATTCAAGAATGTCTATTGATAATTGTATTTAGATTTATAATTCCATTTACATATAAAAAATGAAAAATTGTATTCTTGCTCATTTCCTAATGTCTATTGACCTATGTTGCAAGTTCCTTTGTTTGAAAAAATATTACTAGCACTAACATTGGTAAAAATAAGGGATATGTGCAAAAAGATGTTAGCATATCCAAGGTATCTAAGAGTTAAAGTTTGTGTAGACAAATAAATGTGCATCAATGTTTTTTCTGCAATCCGAATAAACACTTTACATAAATGCCTTTGATTATTGACTCGACCTCCTCGAGTCTGCTTCCAGATTCAAGATGAAAATATTATTACAATAAATTTTCAATTGAGTGATATGTTAAATAAGAAATTTTTGAATCCAAGACACATATTAATTAAAGATTGTTAAATTAATATGTGTTTAGATCTAATGTATACCTACAAACTACACATATGGCATATGGAATGGGAAAAATGTAAGTTTAATAACATTGCAGAAGATGGAATCAATATGGAAATAATCAATTTATTATCAAGCTATGTAGAGGTGTCATATGGGATCAGAATGCGCTAAACAAATATGCAGAGGGAATATTGTGTATAGACATGCAAAACTTGTGCATATTCATAACAATTTATTTGCAAAAAATACGTGTATCGAAGATGTCTATGGGGACAGAAATGTGTGTGAACACGAAAATTTGAGTATGTGAAGAGAAAAAAGATTACATGGATAAGAATGCTCCCTACCAATTAGTATGGTGAATCAAGTCATGTTACAGGCTAAATATCGTGTGAAAATAAACAATGTATACAAAACACAAAACATATCCTCGAAATCTTATGCCAAAACATCATTTCAGATAATTTCACAAAACTGGTAAACAAATTCAAAATTAGAACAAAGTGATCACTATTTGTGCTTGAAAATTATCTAACAGTAACCAAAACAATTACAGTGACAAGAATTGTACCTAGATTCAAATGAAAATGATCATAACTACGAAAAAAATAAACACCAAAATGTAACATATTTATGACACCCAAAACTATTGTTGAACCTAAATTTGATTTTGATCAATAAAAGAACATTAGATATAATATAAAATCTCAAAGTATATTTTTGAAAACTTATGCAAAACATCATCTTGGATTTGTCCATAAATTGGTGAATAGTCTTAGAGTGGGGACAAAGTAATCAGTCTATGTGGTTGAAAAATCTTGAAGAGTAACGGATTCAATTATATTAACAAGAGTTGTATCCAGATTGAAATTCCAATCATCATAGTTATTATTAAAATAAATACTACAAATGGAACAGATATCTCAGATCCAAAAATATTGTTGAATGTTCATTTTTTTTTTCATCACTTGTAGGAAATTTTACATAATATAAAAGCACAAAGCATATGCTCAAAAACTTGTCTCCAATCAATGTTTTTTGAACAACAATAAAGAATTTAACTATATGACATTGGATATAGTATAAAAGTTAAAAGAATATTCTCTAAAAAGTGTGTTCAATTAATGTTTTTGGTCAATTCCACATAATTCAAACATATGTAAGACCTCATTCAAGACATTTCTTGAGAACTTTTAAAATTTTGGTGAACAGACTCACAATCAGAACATAGTAATAATAAGTGCAACTAGAATTAAATAGAGTCTTTGCAACTCCTAATTTATTGTGATCAACATTTTTTTTATCTTATAGGTTGCTTATATCCATAATGTTACTTTTTTGATATCCCGGATCACTAGCTTATTCACTATGGCCATCTCGCGTTTTGCCTCTTTAACTTTTGGCACCCACATTTCAAAAAATAATAACAATTTTTTTATAATAAATTAAATACATGTAATAAATGATAATTTAATTCTGAAACAAATTATTGACACCTAGTCCTAAGGGATTGGGTGAGATTATATTTTATTATATTTTAGTAAATAATGAAGGCAAAGAGACATTGGGAAGTGAATCCCAATAGTCTCACCTCCATGTATAAGTACACACACAATCTCCATCTAATACACATTGAGTTTTGTGGAGTTACCTCCTAGCCTGACATGGTATCAGAGCCAAGTTTATTTCTGGCATCCCTGCCCTTGTAACTCCCTCCTGGAAGACCTGCCTCTTTTCTTCTCTCCTAGCACCTCGAAAAACTACTCTTCTACAAATTCTGCAATTCTACAAACTCTTCACAACATATATCATTTTTTATTACAGGCAATTATTTGCAGGCCTCAACACCATGTTGCCTCCCTCATAGTGACTCACTCTTCTCCTTGCAGTCCTCACTCACCTGTGATTCCTCTTTCTCGGCTGTTGCTCACAAGCTCATGCTCATTACTCTCTCCCTACTGTTCCCTCCACTCCTCACCGCATACCCCCTCTCCTCGCGCCCACTACTCATTCCCTTCCCCCTCACCACAGACCCCTTCCCCATCTACTCCCCTCCTCTTCTACCTCCCTCACCCTCTCCTCCCCTCACGCTCCTCGTGCCCATTCCTCCCCTTCCCCCTCACCGCATACCACCCCTCTCCCTCACCTCCCCTCTGCTCCTACTCCTCGTGGACTCCCCTCCCACGCATACAGTCGCCGGACTATCCTGCCGTCAGCCTGTACTCCCTCCCTCCCGCTGCTTTACTGCTCAGCTTCCCTCCCCAAAGTAAATACCTCCCCACTTCCACCCTCCCCCAGTTAATAACTTCCCCACTTCCACCCTCCCCCAACAAATACCTCCCCAAAATAAACCCTCCCTCAGATAACACCTCTGAATTTTTTTTCCCAAAATTTTTTTTTACAGATTTTTTATTTCTAGAATTGAAACCAGAATTGGGTTTTTACCTTGACAACAAAGTTTTTTTTTTCCCTTCAAAATAATGCATTCTCTCATATCTATTGTAGGAATTGTTCTCTCCGTCAAGGAGAACTATCCCGAATGGTCTCGGAAAATCAATCACACTCTCATTTTTAATGAGCTATGGAGAGTAATTTGTGAAGGAGAAGGAGACCTTCCACCAGCAAATCCCACTTCAGACAAGAAGATCGAAATTTGGGAAAACAAAAACTGCAAGGCCTATGCCTTGATTGCAACTTCCGTAAATGAAGAGGTGAGTCGCCATATTACACCGTTTTTGAATGCCTATGAAGCCTTGAGAAAGCTAAAAGAACTCTATGACTCACATTCAGAACTTGAAATTGTTCAATTAAGGATCAAGATGTTCAGTCTTGAATTAAAAAATGATGACCCTCTTGCTTTAGCTTCAGAAGTAAGATCTATCATGCATGACATTAAGAACACTGGTGTAGAAGTTGATAAATATATCATAGCATATGTTAAGGAAATGTATCTGACTTACTCACATTATCTTGAGTCATTACAATTAAGTGGAAACCTCGTGAAAATCACCTTTGATTCCCTTGAGAAAAAGTTTGCAGAAAGAGAGAAAGCTTTTGGAAAGATGACAGCCCCTCTGTCTTCTAAAGAGGTTGCATGCTTTGCACATAGAGAGAAGAGTCATGCTCAAGATTCTTCCAGAGGAAGGGTTAGCCAAAGAGGAAGAGGAATAATAAATTTCAGAGGAAGGGGGGGCAGACAAACTCAAACTGAAAAATATGATCTTTGTTCCATATGCTGCAATAAAGACTAGCATGATGCATCTACATCTAAGTTGCCTTGGGATAAAATTGAGCAGCAAAGAAATCAAGAAAAATTTAAAACTCATGATAGAGACAAAGGTAAAGCACATGAATCCACTCATTATGTTGTAGCACATTGTAACAATGGAGTAACTGAAGACTTGTTTGATGTTTCATTTACTTCTTGGAGAAATGATTGGTTGCTAGATTCAGGAGCAACATGTCACATGACATTTAGAACAGATTTTTTTGAAGAATTTATTGACAAAGTTGATGGAGCAGTATACTTCGCAGATAAATCCAAACTCAAGCCATCAGGGCTTGGAACAATCAGGATTAAGTTGCCTGGTCTTCCATATCATCTTCTACATGAGGTTCTATACCTCCCTGAATTAAGAAGAAAATTGTTGTCCTTGGTCTAGATCCGCTAGCAAGGACAGTACATTCACATGTTTGATGGCAAGGTTGAGGTTAGAAAAGCATCAGATCACTCACTTTTCATGGAGGGAATAGAAGAAGGGAGACTCTTGAAGCTACAAGGTTCCTCTGCTCATGCACAAAACTTTGCATTCAGTTCACAACATGATGAAGGTACATTCCCATCAAGTCTTTTACGGCATGCTAGATTTGGACACTTAAACTATGACAACCTTCGATTGTTGAAGAAAAATTGTGTTAATGGACTGCCTACAATTCCTAGGAAACTTAAGCAATGTGATGCTTGTATTCTAAGAAAACATAGCAAACATCCATTTCATGATTCACATTCCAGAGCACATAGAAAACTTGAGGTTATTCATTCGGATTTATGTGGCCCTATGCATGTTTCTTCTGCAAATGGAAATAAATATATGATGACATTTATTGATGATTACACCAGAATGTGTTGGGTTTACTTATCTAAGAACAAGTCTGATGCTTTTCAAACATTCAAGAATTTTCATGCATGGATTGAAAATGATGCACAAACTCATATTGGCTCTTTACGTACTGATAATGGAAAAGAATACAGTTCAAACGAATTTGAAAATTATCTTCGTTAACATGGGATCAAACATCAAACAATTGTGCCCTATAATCCCCAAAAGAATGGTGTAGCTGAAATAATGTACAGGACAATTTTAAATATGGTTCTCTCCATGATGTTTTTTAAGAATGTCAAATTGATGTTTTTGGTTGATGTATTTCTATGTGTTGTATACATAAAGAATAGGTGTCCTTCAAATTCAATGAAAAACAAAACTCCTTATGAAATGTGGCATGGCCACATTCCTTTGGTAAAGCATTTTAGGGTCTTTGTTTCCACTTGTTATGCTTTGATACCCAAGGTACAAAGGAATAAACTTGGTGCTAGAAGTAAAAAATTTATATTCTTTGGGTATTCCAATACCTCCAAAGGATATCGTCTCTATGATGAAGTCAATAAGAAGTTTGTAATAGCAAGAGATGTCATATTCCTTGAATATTCCAAGACTAACAATGTTGTTGAGCGATAACTTGATCGCCTGGATAGATTCACACATGCAAAGTACTTACAAGAATTTGATAATCAGATTCCACATCTTGAACTGGGGATTCCTATATTGAATCAATTTGTGGAATCATTTCCCGAAGCACTCTCTCCCCCACATGAAGAACAAACCACGGATGACACCTTGAATGATGTGATTGACATAATTGAGAGATTGAATCTTGATTCAATTCCAACTCAGTCAAATGAGCAGCATGGGCCATCTCAAAAAGTTCCCCCCAAATGGCTGACAAAGACACTAAAAACCGTTCATCCCAATGATGTTGGAAAGACAAGAACAAGAAGTTAGACTAGACAAAACGAAGGTGATGTAGAAAATTCTGATTCACCTGTTGATATGGATATTTCTTATAACTGTGAATTGATTTTTTCTACAGATCATGAACCAACTTCCTTCAAAGAAGCCGCTTCTCATGACGAATGGAATGAAGCGATGCAAAAGGAGTATGTTTCCTTGATAAAAAATGGCACTTGGGAGCTGGTTGATCCTCCTTTGGGAACCAAACCAATTGGTTGTAAGTGGGTCTACAAGAACAAGTACAAAGCAGATGGCTCACTTGACAAGCACAAATCCAGGCTTGTGGAAAAAGGTTTTGCACAGAAAGAAGGGGTCAATTATGAAGAAAATTTTTCTCCAACAGAAAAATGGGCCACCATACGAACACTCTTTTCCCTAGCAGCTCAGAAGGGATGGAAAGTCCATCATATGGATGTAAAAACTGACTTTTTGAATGGAGATCTAGGGGAGAAAGTTTTTATGTCCCAGCTAGAAGGATTTTTTGTGAAGGGCCAAGAACATAAAGTATGCAAGCTAAACTTGACTTCAAACATTTTGATCTTGATGATGCAACTTTGTTTGTTAAGAAAGTTGGAAAAACAGCTGTATATATTGTGGTGTATGTAGATGATCTTTTGATGATAGGGAACAATGAGAGTTATATTGCATCCATAAAGAAAGAATTGAAGAAAGGTTTTGAAATGATTGATTTGGGTTATGTTCATTACTATCTGGGTATTGAAGTAACTCAACATCCTAAATTTATATTTCTTTCTCAAAAGAAGTACATTGGATATCTTTTGAACAATTTTGGCATGGATGAATGCAATCCCTTAACCACTCCAATGGAACAAAACTTGAAGCTCACATCCATTGAAGGGAAGGAATTCGAGGATGCAACGAAGTATAGACAGCTTGTAAGAAGTCTTATCTATATGACTACCACCAGACCAGACATCTCATTTGCCATTGGAATCCTCTCCAGGTTTATGCAAAAACCTTGTGAAGGACATTGGTCTGCTGCAAAAAGAGTTCTAAAGTACTGGAAGGGGACTCAAGACTTTGGACTCAAATATACACAGGTAGGTGATTTCAGCTTTATCGGATACTCTGATTCAGACTTTGATGGGGACAAAGAAACTGGGGTGTCTAATTCAGGTTATACCATGAGTCTAGGATCAAGAGCTGTCTCATGGAGATCACACAAATAGTCAGTTCCAACATATTCCACAACCGAGGCAGAATATGTGGCAGCAACTGAAGCAACAAATGAAATTGTGTGGCTCAGGAAAATCCTAGAAGATTTGCAGATGAAACAAATTCATTCAACACCACTCATGATCGACAAAAAATTTGCAATAAAGTTGGCCAAGAACCCGAAGTTCCATGATTGAACAAAGCACATCAATACAAAATACCATCTGATTCGACATCATGTTGAGGCCAAAACCATCCATCTACGTCATTTTTCCACAAATGAGCAGACTGCAAACATCTTCACCAAAGCGCTTGGAAGAGAAAAGTTTGAAAAGTTTAGAATGATGCTTGGACTCACCAACATCCCTTCAGATTAAGGGGGGAATGTTGACACCTAATCCTAAGGGATTGGGTGAGATTGTATTTCATTATATTTTAGTAAATAAGGAAGGTGAAGAGACATTGGGAACTAAATCCTAATAGTCTCACCTCCATGTATAATTACACACAAAATATCCATCTAATACACATTGATTTTTGCGGAGTTACCTCCTAGCCTGACACAAATATATTTGGAAAAATGAAGGCATCTGAAAATCAAAGGCATTATGTAATTGAGCCTACATTTTGGATATTAAACCACATCGAAATTTTTTGGTGCGGAGAATATTGTTTGATTCTTAAAGCACTTATCAAATATTTATACTTAATCACAAAAGTAAATGCATTTTTCAGAATGAGGATTGGGATTGGACTCCCATGAACCATAATTTGAGAAAGCTACCTGCAAATAAAAGCAAGAAATTGCATCCATAAATTGGCTAGGTCATGATAAAATATCTAACAAGCCTAAACAATTAATCATTAGTAAACAAGAAAATCAATGTTCCAAGCTTTAAGAGCAGTCATGTAAATTATTGTAGATGTTCTATGCTTGATGCAACTTTACTTTTATTCATGATATCAAATAGAAATCACATAAACAAGAAAGTAAAATGCTGATAGAACATACCAATAGGTCTACAGAAGACAAGCCAATAATACACTTAACTTGATTAGAAAAATATATGTGTTGCGGTGCGTTACGGCAATCAACAGGAACCTTCAAACAACAAAGTATTTTCACGGTCAACCAACCAGAATGTGTCACACAACCCTCTCAGACAGCTCTACAATGGTCAACCTAAAGTCAACAAAAGTCAACGTTGTCCAGTCAACAGTCAATGCAAAGCAACATCAACAAAAAGTCAATGCATCCAAGTCAGAGTCAACATCCAACCTCAGTTTTTGTGCCAAAAAATGAGGACTGCAGAGATGGAGGTTTTGGGAGAGTTTCGGGTCAATTTGACTAAGCATTGACCAAAGTCAACGCTAATCAAAGCTATGTTGAAAACCCTAGACCAAATCCAAAACCTTAGCTGTTGTTTTTCCCACGTGTGAGTGAAGAGGAGCCTCTAAGATGACAATTGAACCAATCATATGCAGAGAGAGAATGTGTAATGAGTGATGGTGAAAATGACCTCCAACATTGACCTATATATATCCATCAGTGAGGGTGTGTGACACATCTGTTGGGGCTCCAAGCCTACATTACAATTCTGGCCGACATTGCACATAAGTGGAATTAATTCAAAATAAATGTTCTGCTCATTGGATCAAGATGATCTTTAGATTGATATTGCACCTCTCCAAAAGAGGAATCGAATAAAAATACTAGCATCGTCATCTAAGCATCACAACATGGATTTTAGACCTAGTTGCACAAAATTAACACTCCCTCTCAACTAGGGAGAACTCCATCCACCTATGCAATGCAAACATCATGCGTCATCCCGCCATAACTTTCTTTGTTGGCTTCTTTATTTCAAAACAGAAAGGTGAGTCACAAAGACATCACTCGCGGCTAGAAAAATCAACTCAGAGGTTCGAACCCTCTATATGACTCAAAGGAGTCACATACCAACCTGAAGTTGGTTTAACTGACCTAAAGTCAGTTGGGGGTCCGAAACCTCACTAGAATTGATCCCAGATCAAGTGGTTGGACATGTGCCATCCTAGACATAGAGAGTACGACAATCTCTGATGCATCCATCGATCTGTGCATCTAGGGATTTCTAAATAGATCATGTACATGATAACTAGACAAAATCTAGATAAAATATCTATGCAAGGCCAAGTTTTCCAATGAGGAAAAGGAGTGCATGAAGAGAAAGAAAATAAGTTGGTTATTAAAATTTATGTATTTAAAGGTATGCCATCGATGCAACCAAAATTAGTTATAGTGTTCATTTTTGCAACTAGGGTCAAATTCCACATTGGAAAACCTAGATGATTTGAATAATAAGTTAATTAGATTCTTCCTTTTGATAGGATCAAAATAGACCTATAGATTGTCCCAATCTGTTAAGCAGAAGTTAAGTTATGATTTATTTTATTATTTTATGGGTCGGCCTAACCGCATGTTGATTTGGTCAAAGCCCCAAGCGATCCCTCACAAAGTTATAAATATAAGAAACTCCAAGTTCATTTGCACACATTATATTATGAGATATTATTCATGTTGTTTTGTTTATTGGTTGTATTTTTTGTTTCTAGCTCGCACAAATGTGTCACAAGAGGCTCGTGTAGTGGATCCAGATCGTAGATAGAGGCACATTTTAGATCTTGGTATTTTGGGTCAGGGTCGCGTGCAGGAAGAATTAAGGTAGTGACTATGTTGTGCCAAATCCGTGGGCTAGGCTTGTTCAGGTCGCAACCCAGTTGCTAAAGTGACTGGTTAGAAATATTAACGGTGTGGCTAGAGTTTCACGGTGTTTAGACCCTAAGCTGGGGGATTAGTGTGTTGTGGTAGCGGCTCTAAGCCCCAAAGCCATGAGCTAGGCATGTTAAATACACGACTTAGTGAGTTACTCGATCGATTGATTTTTAATCTCAGTCATTTTTTTGCACAACACCATCACGCAGACACAGATGCATCAAAACAATCATCGACAATATCCTAGATCTAGATCTAGATCTGGGCAACTGAGATCACTCGGTATTGGTGATCCATTTTCTTCGTGTTTTTCTATTTTAGATATTTTTGGTTTTTAAACTCATGTGGTGATCATTTTTTAAAGAGCTTTCCGAATTATCCACAGTGCTAGAGAACAAGTGTCGACATTTCGAATCCCAACGGGGATCCATATTTTAGATATGTCGATCCGCATATAAGATTTGTTTATTTCTATTGTATACATTTACTAGGCTCATTGTACCCTCCGCGAAATCATTTGAAGGAAATATATAGAAGAAGAATATTTGAAAGGGTTTCCCCCATAGTGGGGTTTTTCTCCAGTCTTGGACGAATCTTTATGTCTCATTGTTGTGATATTGTCTTCTATGTCGTTGTGTGCATTGTTCTATCTTTAGTTATAGTTTATCGTTATATATATTGCATAGATTTGAATACATTTTTAATGAAAATATATTTTGGGCTAAAGTAACTTATACAACGTAGAGTAATATTGAAAAATTAACACGGTAGCAGAGCTAAGGTGAAGGACAAGCCCAAGAGGAGACAAGCAGTGAATCCCACATTATCAGAGAAAAAATACACAAATATATCAATGATCAGGTGCTTAAAATAATGCTCAAAAATGAAAGTTGTCAGAATGATGGGGAACCTAAATTACTGTGTAGATCTTGTCATTATGAATCTGGTGCAACCTGTTTCGTGGAAAGCTGACATTGTATGCTCCCAGAAACGTGTTATGTTCATTTTGCTAAATAGGTAAAATAAGTCAGAAAAATTCTACAGGTTGCCTATTCAGCAGTTCGTACAACTGACTGGGCATGGTTGACTGGGTCCGTTGGGCCAATTAGGCCTCACCACTTGTCCAATTTTCAATGGTGCTAGTTGGTGTGATTTTATTGGTTGGAGTCCAACCAGAGGCCACCATGTGGTAGCTCAGGGGCCACAAAAATTATGTCTAAGTCCAAATTGCACCACGATAGGTTCGAACAATGGACCTATCATCGAACAATAGAGCGCTATACCAATGGGCCATCGTAATCCTTATTAATACATGCAGCCAAAATTTTATTTAAACATTATGTTGGTAGAGTTCGGGGGTAAGATGCCACGGCTAAGCCCTGCCCCTCCCCCTGTATTTCCATATGGTATGATAATGAGTGTTGAACCAAGGGCTAGGCCCTAGACGCCCCACACTAATTCCCAACGTAACAACCCATGTGACACCGCCACCTTGACCGCCGACGGTTAGGATAACCATCGAAATTTTTATATTAAAAAATATTTTTAATGCGCCATAACATATAGTTAATAATTCAGGTTTTAGGCGTTATTATGAAAATTAATGATCTGACAATTTCACCCGGATTTTCGCCAAAATGGCACTCGGTTAGCGGATTATGGGGCGAATTTATAGGACCGGTCCGGATTTTGGGTAATTTGTGGTGTGGTTAGCAGAAAAACTAGGGAGGCTCATAACTTCTTCAGTTTTTGACCAATTTTGGATTAGAAAGAGGCTATATAGGAATTTTTGGGCGTTCTAAAGTTGATGGAGCATTTTTTGAAGCCATCTGAGCAGTGAAAATGTATGTAATCACCATTTTGAGCATAATGAAAGAGGGACAAACCATCGAAAGCTAGACCAAGGAGACCTAGCCCAGGAGGGGTGAACTCCTTCATCATTTTTTGTGTTGTGGTTATTTTTATGGTGTATTTTTGTATTGTTTCTACATATTTCAGAGTTTATTTTCATTCTTTATGTGTTTAAAAATTAACATAAATATCACAAAAACTCAATTTTTAACACTTGCAATTTACAAACCCTCAAGCACATTTACATTAGGACCTCATACATATAAATCAGAAATCAGATCTAAAAGCCAAGGTTGAGATGTCTTCCTATACCTTCAAAGAGCATGAGAAGCTAGGTGAGGCTTCAAAATTTGTTGCATGGAAATTCAAATTAGATATTATTGGTGACAACAATGATGTGTTGGAATACATTCAAGGAAAGATGCTCGAACCTTCAAAAGATGCCTCTGCCATCATCAACAACATATACAATAAAGGTGAGTCCAAAGAAAAGAAAATCTTAGTTGATGGGTTACAAGATCACTTACTTTCTTATGTTGGGAATTTAAAGAGGTCGAAAGATATGTATGATAAGATAGCTAGAATGTATGAAGTTAACAATTTGAATGAAATTATTACATTGAAACACTGACTCAAGGAAGTGAAGATGAAAAAAGGTGATATTTTTCAGTCTTACATCATGAGGATCTCTTGTCTTAAAGATAAATTGTTGAGGGTTTGTCAAGATTTTTCAGACATAGATTTGGTTACCATGACTCTAAGAGGTCTCCCTCCTATTTGGGAAACCTTCATTACTACTATCAGCAACAAAAATGTCCTTCCGTCATTTAATGAAATTGTTGGGAAGCTAACTCAGGAAGAATCCTGAATGATAGAAGGATAGAGGATTCAAAAACATGGAGAATTAGAGCATGCTTCTTATGTTTCCCATAACAGAAGAAATAAATATAAATCAGGTCCATCTAGAGTACCTCCTCATCAAAACTCAAAAGGAATAAATGCAATATCCATTGCTCGCATTGAATGCTACAACTTCCACAAGAAAGGTCATTATGCTAGTGATTGTCCAGAGAAGAGAAATAAGCCACGATACAACAACAGAAGGAACAACTATGATAAAAGAAGGAAAGAAAATCCATGGAATAGCCCTGATAAAAATTATGAGAGGAGAAGAATAGATTCATCAAACGACCATGAAGAAGACCATCCATCTCATAAGGAGTCTCAAGAGATTATAGGTATGAAAGTAACATTTTGGATATAAATTAATATATTCGTATTCCTTCACTTACTAGTTCTTCTCCACCAAATTCATGGGATAGTTGTCTAGTTGATAGTCGGTCCACTCATAAATTTTCTAGTTATAAATAATTCCTCTCTAATATGGTAGAGAGGGAGACTAAGTTAAGGATAATTCTTAGAGATAACTCCATTAATCCTGTAAAAGGATTTGGGTTGGTTAAATTTGCTTAAACTCTCGGAAATCGATATTTTTAAATGATGTCATGTATGTGTAGGGACTTTTGAAAATTTTGATTTCTATATCTACATTAGAAGATAAAGGGATGAGGGTTTCCTTCATCAATGGTAAGTTCCTGACTTGGCCTGTTGATTCACATATACACCTGTGAATAAATATTCATAGGTAACAAGCCAGACACTAGTTATCTTCGCATATTTAGATGTCATGTATTATTTCATGTTCCGAAAGACAAAAGGAATAAGCTAGAAGCTACAGGTAGAAAAGGCATATTTTTGGGTTACTGTGAAAACTCCAAGGCTTACAGAATATACATTCCTGGTGAAAGGAAGTTTGAAATTATCAGAGATGTAACCTTTGATGAAGATGCAATGCTTTGTAAAGCAAGAGATCTTGCTCCGCCTCCCAAGGAAGATGATGTTGATAAGGGTATTCTAGATATCCCTTCTATGTCCAAGTTAGGAAATGATGATACACCCATGGAAGCTATGGAACCATTAGATACACCTCCCAGTGGTCCTCCTGTAAGGAAAAGGTTGCTTTGGCTTCGTGACACTCTCCAACGTAGTGGAAAGATTATTCCCATTCGTTGATCATTCAGAGAAAGGAAGGAACCTTGCAAGTATCAGGGTTATGTTTTAGCTATGAAGAATTCATTGAGTTATACAAGAAGGAAGGGATCAAGAAGGAAACTATTCTACCTTATACACCTGAACAGAATGGCATGGCGGAAAGAAAGAATTGACCAATATTGGAGGCTAATCGTGCTATGCTTCATGATCAGAAGGTACCTAAGTTCTTGTGGGCTAAAGCAACAAATGTTGTTGTATATAATCCGAACCAAGTACCTCATTATGCGCTGAGAAATAAGACTCCAGAATAAATATTCATAGGTAACAAGCCAGACACTAGTTATCTTCGCATATTTAGATGTCATGTATTATTTCATGTTCCGAAAGACAAAAGGAATAAGCTAGAAGCTACAGGTAGAAAAGGCATATTTTTGGGTTACTGTGAAAACTCCAAGGCTTACAGAATATACATTCCTGGTGAAAGGAAGTTTGAAATTATCAGAGATGTAACCTTTGATGAAGATGCAATGCTTTGTAAAGCAAGAGATCTTGCTCCGCCTCCCAAGGAAGATGATGTTGATAAGGGTATTCTAGATATCCCTTCTATGTCCAAGTTAGGAAATGATGATACACCCATGGAAGCTATGGAACCATTAGATACACCTCCCAGTGGTCCTCCTGTAAGGAAAAGGTTGCTTTGGCTTCGTGACACTCTCCAACGTAGTGGAAAGATTATTCCCATTCGTTGATCATTCAGAGAAAGGAAGGAACCTTGCAAGTATCAGGGTTATGTTTTAGCTATGAGTACCATGATATAAGTTGAACCATCCTCATTTGAAGAAGAATTCAAAGAACAAGCTTGGAAGGATTCCATGGCTGAAGAATATGAATCGATCGTTAAAAACGACGTGTGGGATGTTGTGCCGAGACCACATGGGAAGTATGTTCTGACTTCAAAATGGTTGTTAAAAATCAAGCATGGAATCCATGGAAGCATCGAAAAGTATAAATCAAGGTTTTTAGCTCATGGCTTCTCTCCGAAAGTGGGAGAATATTATGATGATATAATTTCTCATGTGGCTCGATATACAACTATATGCTCGATAGTTTCCCTTGCTGCTAGTCAGGGATGGGAACTTCATTAGATGGATGTAAATATCGTCTTCCTCCATGGTATGTTACAGGAAGAAGTCTATGTGTAACAACCAAAGGGATTTGAAGTGGAAGATCGCACAACACATGTGTGTAGGTTGAATAAATCACTGTACAAATTGAAGCAAGCTCTCCGAGCTTGGTATACTTGTATTGACAACTATCTAATGAAACTAGGTTTCACTAGAAGCAGTTTTGATCCCAACCTCTATTTTAAATTTTTTCATGGTATGCCTTTAATTATGGTTCTATATGTTGATTATTTATTCTTAATAGGAAGTGAACTATTGATAATTGAATGAAAGAGGAAGCTAGCCTCTGAATTTGAGATGAAAGACCTCAATCTCATGCATTAATTTATGGGTCTTGAGGTATGGCAAAGGCATGGTGAAATCTTTCTCTCAAAGGAAATTATGTGGATAAGCTGCTAGAAAGGTTTGGTATGACTGAGTGCAAAGCCATGATCACTCTAACGGAAATGAACTTCAAGAAGTTGTGTGGTAAAACAACTAGACCTGATCTAGCGAATCCATCCGAGTATAGACAGGTTATTGGGGCTCTGATGTTCCTTGTGAACACTCATATGGATATATGTTATGTATTAAACACATTGATTCAGTTCATGATTGAGCCCCTTCATGTGCATTTGATAGAATACAAGCATGTTTGAGATACTTACAAGGACTGATCACACTTGGTTTGAGGTACTCTGTTGGATATATCCAACTTCATGGATAAAATGATGTTGACTGGGCTGGTAATTTCATCAATAGAAAGAGCACATTTGGATGTTATTTCAGTCTTCATTCTACCATGATATCCTAGATGAGCAGGTTGAGTCAGTATCGTTGAGAAATGCGGAAGCAGAGTACATTGTTGATAGCACATCAAGTTGTGAAGTAGTGTTGGACACCACAATGATTTACTGTGATAATAAGAGAAAGATTCATTTGGAATAGAATCATTTATTTCATGACAAGTCCAAGCACATCGAGATTCGATATCACTTCATCTGTGACATGGTGTGGAGAGGAGTTTTTAGACTCCAACACATTGTGACAAATTATCAGACTACAAATATTCTCACCAAGGTATTACCAATAAGCTTGGACTGATGGAGATAGACACTCCCGATAATTGGTAGCACTGATCAAGGACACCGAGCTAGCTCTTCCTACCCTGTTTGAGCTCTTAGGGTAAGGAATTGAGATAAAGGGCTCATGGGGTTGATGGATCTCTAGACAATATGGCACTTGCATATATGTTACCCAAGGTTGAGAATGTTTCTCCCATATATTCATAGGGTCAGAGAATGATGCTCTCCTATTTGGTATTTGCAGAGTATACCCCAGTTGGCATCATACTCAAAATCAAGGCTTGTCAGAAATACCACTCCTCATTTGGCCATTGAGTTGAGATTGTACTTGGGGTGTACAACCCAATTGGATTAGGATACAGGTGTTCTACCACCTGACTGATGAGAGTCATTGATGGGAAGATCTATAGGAAACATGATTGGGTTGATATTTACTCCCCTTTTGTGATTTTGGGTTTATATTGTGCTCCTCGATGATACTCTAGGGTCAGATATGTGCTCCCCTGTGAGATGAGTTATCATGTTGCTAGATGCGGGTAGATTCTTATTCTTTTTCTAGATTCGAGAAAGTTTCAACGAATTGACTTGAGTTGTGATGACACCTTGATATAGATATCTACAGGTAGATATTACTGAGTGGAATTCTTCCTAGTTGAGAGGGAGTGTTGATTTTTGAAACTATGGTCAATTTCCACATTGGACAACTTTGATGATTTAAATAATAAGTTAATTAGATTCTTCTCTTCTAGAGGATCAAAATAGACCTATATATTGTCCCAATCAGTTACGTGGAAGCTAATTTGTGATTTATTTTATTATTTTATGGGTCGCCCTAACCATATGTTGATTTGGTCAAAGCCCCAAGCGATCCCTCACAAAGTTATAAATAGAAGCGACCCCAAGTTCATTTGCACACATTCTCTATTGAGATCTTCTTCATGTTTTTTAGGTTATTGTTTGTATTTTATGTTTCTGGCTTGCACAGGTACATCACAAGAGGCTTTCACAGTGGATTGGGATCACAAACAAAGGCACATTTTAGATCTGGGTATTTTGGGGTAGGGCCACAGGCAAGAAGAGTTAAGGTAGCGGCTCTGTTGTGCCAAATACATGGGCTAGGCTTGTTGAGTCCGCGTCTCAGCTACTAAAGTCATTAGCTGGAAAGCTTAAGGGCGCAACTAGGGTTTCAGTGTGTTCAAACCATAAGCCACGTCCTCAATGTGTTGTAGTAGCGGCTCAGAGAACCAAAGTTGCGGGTTGGACTTTTTAAGGTCGTGGCTTAGAGAGTTGCTAAGAAGATTGGTTTTGAATCTTAGTCAGTTACTTACACAATTTCATCACTCATCTATCACGCATTCATAGACACATCATAATAATCATCGACAATATCCTAGATCCAGATCTAGGTCTGGGCAGCTGAGATCACTTAGTATTGGTGATCCATTTGTTTCATGTATTGTTATTATAGATCTATCGATCCACAGATCATATCTTTTTATTTCTGTTGTATACATTTACTAGCCTCATTATACTCTCTACTGAAATATTTTGAAGGCAATCTATAGAAGAAGAATATTTTAAAGGGTTTCCCCCATAGTGGGTGTTTTCCCTGGCCTTGGACCAATCTTTGTGTCTCATGGTTGTGATATTCTCTTCTTTGCCTTTGTGTGCATTGTTATATCTTCAGTTACATTTTATGGTTATATATATTGCACAGATTTTAATAAATTTTTAATGAAGATCTAATTTGGGCTTAAGTAACTTATATAACGTAGAGAAATATTGAAAAATTAACAAGTATTTTATTGCTAAATTCTTTAGGAAATACCATAACTTGCTAGTTATACTTGAACACAAAAAGAAGAAGAAATTTATTTCTTTTCAATTTTTTATTCGTCAATTCATATTGAACAACGTGATTTACGTTGCAAATTTTCCAAAGTCTTTGGGCACTTATGACTTAGGAGAAGCTAAATATAATCGATCCTTTGATCATGTGGGATTATTTATGATACACCTAAGTAATTTTAAATATGGAAACTTATTTACAAGACTTAAAGAGAACCAAAAATCAAGAACTGATAATGGATACTTGAAAAAGTGTTGAATAAACCAACATTAACAGGGAAATATAATACAAGAAAAGACGTGTAAATCCTACAAAGCAATTCGTGGCTTCCATACCTGGTATTAGTGAAACTTAATCCTCTAGTCAAAGAAAGAGAAAACCTATTGCGACTAGAAAAATTGTTCATGGTGAGCTATCAAGTGGCGAAGATGATAAAGAACCTCCTTGGGGATTTACTGCATAAAAATCACATATGGTTCAAATAGCCAAATCCAAAAGTCGTGCAAAAAGAGAAATCACTGAAAAACCTATAGACATGGGAAATGACAATGTTGTACACCTAATTGAGTTAGTTCTTATTTGGAAAAGAATCAAAAAATAATGGAGAAAATTGCAGAATAATTCATTATTTTCGATGAGTGTCATGTCACATTGAAAAATGAAAATTATGACAAGGATAGTAAAAAAATGAGAATTGAAAAAGTAAAAGCTCATAATAAAAACTTTATTAATCAAGAAAAAATGGATATTTATGTGTCTCGCATTGGAGCCAATATGACCATGGCATTGCATCAATCTACTGGTGAGGCAATTGTACAGTATATCGATGAACAAGAAGTAGAAATTTGAGATTGAAAAAAGGAATAAAAGAGCTAGAATACACTCTAAATCCAAGTTCTTTGTCAATAAATCCACTAGCAATATGGGAACCACCATTTCCAGTTTCTAATCCTGCTACAATGCATAGATATAACAAAGCCTTCAATCTCCTTAATGAAGTGAAATCATATATCATCAATAACATATGGAAAATATTAGAAACTATTGATCATGCATGGAAAGAATATTTCAATTTACTACTTTTAAAAAAATAAATTAAGACAGTTATGGATTTGGTTAAGAATAATCTTAAGCGAGACAGCAAATTTGTTGACAATGATTGATCAGGTGATCAAATTTTGAATCCAATGACATTCATTTCACCTCAATCTGACATCAGGAACTCAAGTTATATCCCGCTAATCGTTTTCCTAAACAAGCCAAAAAATGGAAAAATTTGGGTTTTGACTGTGTTTTGTGGGTTTTTGAGGGCCAATGGAAGGTTTCTACTTGGCCTCACTCCATTGGTAAAAATTTGAATCATTCTCATTGGTTGATATTGGGTGAAGGTGGACCAATACTAGGGAGCTACATGGGCCAATGGGAGGTAGCCACGTGGCCTCCCCAAATTGGTCCAAAATTTTATTATGGAGGTCAAGAAACTCACAGGAGTCAAACTTGTGACCTCCCACCAAAAAACCCTAAGCCTTACCATTATACCATTGCATGAGTCTTCTTATATATATGGTAAAACATATATTTAAAGGTTGAATGGGAGCACGTTTGGTGGTGGGCTAGGGCTAAGCCCCAACCCTAGTCACCACGCCCACAAGAACAAAGGGGCGAGACCAAGGGTCAGGTATTAGCCCCAACCCCATGCATTGCCAAAAATTTGGTATCGAGGCATTTGAGGATGAATTAATGGTCCAACAAAATGCACCAGCGGTTAGCGAAATTGTCACTCTATTATTAGTTTTGGGGCGAATTTGTAGGAAAGTTAGCCAAAAGGGGAAATTTCTGGGACAATTAACTGTAAAATTCATGCAAGATCTTATAACTCATAAATTTTGGAGTGTTTTTCCAAACTGAGCTCAGAAATATTGAACACATCTAAGGAGTCTTTTTGCAGGTTGAATACCAAGGGTGTATGGATCAATAAGGATTTTGATTATAATGTTTTGAGTTTTTCTCCAAATTGAGCTCAGAAAGAGGTTTCTTGGGATTTTTTGGATGCTATGAATCCACTGGTGACCTCTAATTTATGTTTTGAGCACATATAAATGTCCTTTTTTCCACTTTGGAGACTAAGGGGTAAATGGATCAAGCAAGGTTTGGTAGCAATTCCTGAGGATGTTGAGCATGAAGAAAACATTGTAGGGGTTTCCTCACCTTCAGAATTCATTTGCAGCAGTTGTAGCTAGTAGGATTCAACTCATGTTTAAATTATTTCATCGTGAAGTTTTCATTATGTGCTTCTATGTGGAATTTAAGGGTGTGCATGATGTTTTTAACTCTTTTCAGTTAAAGTATGTCATCTTTGTAGGAGATGTTTTGAGTTGTTGTTGTTGTGAGAGTTCTTTGTAGGATGACATTACCTTGTAGGGGTAATAGACATATGTTTATTTGCAGAAAAAATTTATGTACTTCATTGATATTGAATATATATGAGTGGTCTAGTTATGTTAACAGGCCTGGAGATGTAGCCCAGGAGGGGTGAACTCCGTCAAAAAACATTTTGTTTTGCTCTTATTTATGCCTACATGGATTATGTGTATTATGTTCATTATGTTCAGTTGCATATGAAGACTAATTCATGTTGAAGAGACAATGAAATAACTTGTTGGTTCAAGACCCATTTTTAACCTTGCAAAGCATTGACACGATCCTTCACTCAAAATGAGTATTGTTAAAGTTAGTAAAAAAGGGTTGTGCAAGTTAGATCATGGTCAACTATTAATAATATATTCAATAATACTAGTAATACTAATAGTAATAATATAATCATCACCCTTCTTGTTGGTGTGGTTGTGGCTGTTGTTTTTAGTAGTAGTGATTGTCAATATTATAAATGTTAATAATATTATTATTAAACATTATTAAATATTAGAATTTTTCCAGAAATCCTAATATTAGTAAAAAATTTAAAACCTTATTCGCAAACCCTAATGTTATTATTATTAAGGTTCATGAATAGTTGGTTAACTTTCTATTCTAGTATTATAATAATAAGTTAGCGTTTACCATGTTTGATCATAGTCAAATATCAATAATCTATCAAATAATAATAATGATGAGGATTTCTTCAACCACCTACTTTTTAGTCTTATTATTTAATTTATTAATATTTAAAGTATTATTATTAAACATTATTAAATATTGAACCTTATTCACAAACCCTAGTATTAATATTGTTATTAAACCTTATTAGTAATAATACTATAAATATTAATATAATCAACTATAACAGTAATAATAATATTTTTGTTATTAATATTATTAACACAATAATAATAATAATAATAATGAACTTTGTTAATGTTACTTTTTCTTTTATTGTGAAACAATTTTTTCTATTAGATTAGATCAATCATAAATTGTGAGGGGAGGCATATTAAAAAAACTATGGGCCTCATTTCTACTAGACTTAGTGACGGAGAGTTAAACATAGAACCACATTACAAAAAAGAAGATGAAACTAGGTAGCCACAAGCGGATAACCCAAAATGACCAAAAAAACCTAAGAATCTCAAAGCACCCAACTCTCATCCCTAATCAAGAAGAAGAGCTGGAGTTGGGAACCCTCCCCATTGCTTATAGATGGACGAGGGAAGAAAGTATCATGAACATGACATTCCATATGATTCAATATTCCTTCGAGTCACTTTACTCTTTCATGGATAGTTTATTTCCCATGACAAAGGGAAGCCAACTTGTCCATCGTACAATACTAATTTTGTTGGAGGTCATTCAGAAATTAGATGACCTCATTCGTATATTCATGCATGACCAGAGAAAATTATTCCAAGAGCAATGAAATATTTTGAACGAGTTCATCTAGCGAATTGAAGGCATGAGGAATCTCAATTGTTCTATCAGAGTGCACAGTTGGTGGATTGACCTCTTAACCCATGTCGCAATTATCTCCAAGATGAGTCTCCTTGTGGTCCTGTGGTCCTACTCTTTGATTGGCTCATCAACACTATCGTATCATGTAACTAGAATAGTTTGAATTGTAACACTATATAGAGGATATATCCCCCATTGCACAAGTTGAGCTACCACACAAATGATGCCCTAACACACCTTATATCATGCACACAGAGATGAGTCCTAGTTCCTTGGATCTTGCTAACCATATTAAGAGGAAAATGAATTATCTAACAAAATCACCTGGCTCTCTAAACAATAGACAATTCCACAGGGGTGGCCTTCATCCATTGCCAAAATAAATTCCTAAACCCACCTTTGACAATAGTATTTGAACATTAGAGACAAACACTAGTCTCTCTCCACTTCTTATTGACAGGCTCTGTTAGGACCCTGTAATGTACCTTTTTGTTCATACACTTTGCTATCATTCCACCCTTTTCCAGTTCATATTTAAAGCCTATATCATCACTTTAATCCATTCTTCCAAAGGTATATAAGGTTTCTTCTCTTTACTATATGTTTAACTTGTTTTACATGTAATTTTACATTACTTTCATATTTAACTATTAATCGGAAATATATAGTTGCTAAAACAGTTTGAAGACTGCAGTTAATTCATCGTTGCTGTCTGAAGACTGTGTTGTTGAAACAGTCAACAATACACAAATCCCGTTGCTGAAACAGTCCGTGATTTACGATGCTGAGACAGTATTTCATATACGGCAGCAACAAGAAAGGATAATTAAGGGATCTGTTACACTGGCCGTAACAACTGCACCTCAAAGCTAGCACCATCATAACCATTGTAACAACATCTCTGCTATGAAAGAACAGAATATCCTATTCCAGCATAGAAGATCAGATCAGGTTAAGAATAGGATTTGTATGATGTAATCAATTGTGTAATAGATGTCTCCTCTTTAAATAGAAGAGACATCAGCATTAGAGGATTACATATTACGGGAGGTTTTAGTTCGAAAGGGAATTACAGAGAAGAGACGTGGACATTGTTTGTAATATGTTACATTTGACAAATGAATAAAATATTGTTCTGAGCATTTCTTCTTAATTCCTTTTTCTAGGGAATCTTGTGAGAAGGAAAGGGCCCACCTTCCTCACAAGATTCACCCATTAATTTCTGTAGTGTGTTAGTTGTTATTTTCCTTTACGCTGTTGGCGGATAAATCCGTCTTGCGGACAAGACTGATCTCCCTTTGAGGCTACCCAATGCCTATTTTTATAGTGGAAAAGAGGAGGTTTTATGTTCCAAGTATGAAGGGATAGAATCCTCCTTCAAAGGGATAAGCTCCTCACATCAAGGGGTTAGCTCCATAAGGTAAGGGATTCAAGCACCTCACAAGAGCGGTTCTGCCACTACAAAATCCATTCTAGAAGCTTCCAGAATTTACTTTTATTGAGCTTTTTGGAATTTACTTGTGCCTTTTTTATCTTACAGGGGTCCGCACCTTTAACACAAATAAAGTGTGTTCAGGTACGCAAGAGAGCTGAACATTAGGTGTGGGACCGCAGGCAAGATAGAGAGAAAGTGCGACACCAAAGTTTAGGAGATTTTTAGGAACATTTCTCTGATTTTCAAGGCTTGACATGAGGAACTAACATGTTTAGGCTTGTAGAGGGGGAAGTATGAGTAATAATGAGCTCATACAATTAGCAAAAAGTCAAGGTGACAATTTTTAGTGTAACATACGCCTTGTTAAAACTATGTTTTGCTGAAATCATTTATGCGTTATTGAAACTCTATTATCTATTGCTGAAACTCTGTTTCCATTGATTGTTGCATTGTTTTCATATAATTCATTCCTAGGTAATCGTTGACTAATTCAATTGGTAATTTTGTTTACAGAATGAATTTTTGAAAGCGTGGTAGTCAAAAACAGGTGCTAAAGATTCCTATTTTGGGAATAGGGTCCTGTTCTCTATTATAGCATAACTGGTCTTTCCTTCTGTAGATTGTTTTCTTTCCTAGATTGTTGTTTTCTTAATGTAATCTAGGATTATTCTGATAATTGTCTGCAATAGAAAGATTGCTTTTTTTGTAACTCAAAATATAACTTCAGTCTGTTTGAAGCAAGGTGTGATTAGTGTAATTTTTACCACAACTTTTCATTGCTTTTGAGATTGAGCATATACAGTGTGTGATTTCCTTTGAAATAAACAGACTTCCCTGGGTTGACGATTTATGTAGCACTTGATTTTTTAAATTAATAAGCAATTAAAGTGACCAACATTTTGGTGCCGTTGCCGGGGAAGGCAATTATAATTTTCAAAAGCATTGATGTTTTTCTTTTAGATGTGCAGATTGCATGAGAGGACGTGGAACCCACAATAAAACTAACCCTACAGGTGGCAAGGGAAAAGGAAGAGGAGGAAGAAAGACCTTTATTGAAAAGATCATATCAAAATCTGAACCTTCTCAGAGGCTAAGCTCTTGAAGGCCAAAGCCTCAACATCCTTCTCGATCGAACTACGAAACAGAAGAAATTGTGAGCCCTAAAAACGTTGCAGAGCAAGTGGAAAGTGTTGAAGAGCCAGTAGAAAGCGTTGAAAAACCAGCAGAAAATGTTGAGGAGCCAACAGAAAACGTTGAAGAGCCAACAGAAAACATTGAGGAGCCAGTAGAAAATATTGAGGATCGAGCAAGTGCAGTAGGAGACCAAGCAATGGAGGGGAACAATGAAGGATTCTTCGGCGGAGGACAAGTAGATCCTGAAGGAGAGGGAAAAGATGAGAATTCTCTCTCTACCTTGGGGTTCCCTATTGGTGATCTCCCTAGAGGAGAAACCCCCATGAAGAATATCCCACTTTCAGCTTTACCTAACTTTCATGGTTTATCCTCTGAAGATCCTGACGAATTTCTTTTCGAGTTTGATATATTATGCAGAAGTTACAATTACATTACCAATGCCCAAAAATTGAAGCTATTTCCAGCAACATTAAAAGGAAACGCATTAAGATGGTTCATGAGTCTTGGAGGCCATGTAATCACAACATGGGATTAGATGAAACAGAAATTTCTGCTCAAATATCAAGACTATTGCTGGACGAGAGAAAAAAGAGAGGAACTATTTAAGATGGTACATAAGGAGGACGAAAATCTAGAGGACTTTGTGGAAAGACTACAATATAATTTGTAGAGATCCAATCATCCCGATGTAAGTAAAGATATTCTTAAAACAATATTATTAAAAGGAGTAAGGGATGACTGTCTATATATGTTAAATATGCTTGGTAAAGGGGACATATCTAAAGAATCATATGATGAAATTACTAACCTCTCCAAAAGATGTTCAAGAGGAGCTGCAAGGAACAGGTCAAACAGTAGGGATACCATATATTCAAGAGTTCAAAAATCAGCCAATGGAGGAGCAACAAGAGCTGAAATAGGTAATTTACTTGAGGAATTCAAAACTAAAATTTTAAGTTCTTTTTCTTCACAGATTGACACCTTGCAGGTTAAGAAGAAACAAGCTGAAGCAGAAGCAGTCTTGTCTGTCTTTTGCCCCAAATGCAAAGATAAACACCCACTAAGGGAATGCCCATTGGACAAGGTGCCAATTTGCACCCTTTGTGAGAAGGATCATGAAATGAAACAATGCCCTTCTTTACTAGGAATAAAAGCAGCATTACAACCAACCGAAGAAGAAGCTGAAGTAGTCTATCTGTTGACACAAAGAAGGAAATGGCAACCGCGAGGACAAGGTATGAACTCTAATATGTCGTTTACATATTCTAATCATTGGAAAAATTATCATTATTTTAGTCAATAAAATTACCCTCCCTTTAATTAAATGTAATACCCACCCTTTAATCAAATGAATTACCCACCCATGCAACAAACAAACCCTCCTTTTTTAGACCTAGCAATGTGGACTCCCTGGCCTCCACAACAAAAATCTTACTTTAACCAATGGAATCCAAATTGGAGGGGTCAACAACTCCCATTTCCAAATCAATTTCCTCAATTTTAGTAACCACTCCCTCTACCATCAGGTGCTCCACCAAATAATCAAATGATGAGACCCCAGCTACCTGTTCAACCAAACCCTAACCCCAATAATAAAGCTGCGCAAGTTATTGATATTTAGAACCAGCCTATACTTCTTGTTTTCCCTGCACAATGTAATGATATTCATTTACGATTTGGGAAAATAGTTGAACCCATTATTGATGACATTAACTCTTCCGATTCTGATAAAGAAGAAACAGAAAAAAGTGACTCACATGAAGAGGTACCACCACCCTCTAATAAGGGTAATGGAACAATAGAACCATCATTCCCTGAGTGTTTAGCTTTAACTAAAACGACTGAGCCACCTACTTTCAATATTCTAGGGGAATTAAAGAACCTTTATGTTAAAATTCCACTCTTACAAGCACTGAGAGATGTACCAATTTATGCTAAAACTATGAGAGATATTTGTGTTAAGAAATCTGGTAGGAAAGCTAAAGATCCCCTTACAGTTCATGTTATGGGTGATCTATCTGCATTAATGTCCCGTAAAGCTCCCATAGTTAAATATGGTGATCTTGGCCATCCTATTGTCACGGTATAGATTGGAAAAACAATAATTCCTCGAGTTCTGGTAGATTTAGGTACTGTTGTAAATATTATGACCCTTGAAACTTCACAACTCTTACAGCTGAAGAATGTAATCAGAGATACACCAACCATTCTAGAGTTAGCTGACCATTCTACAATCAAACTAGAAGGAGTTATTGAGGACCTAATCATCTCATTTGAATCCTGGAATTACCCAGTCGACTTTGTGGTGTTACAAACTAAAACAAAGTTGGGGGGACATCCTCTAATTTTGGGAAGGCCCTGGTTAGCCACATCTGATTCCTTTATCAGCTATAGATCGGGTTTAATGACAATTTCGAATGGATATGAAACTAAGTAGCTTACTCTTTACCCTCATGCTACACCCATGATTAATAATGATAATTATGTATGGATGGACTATAATTATCATGCTACTCAACCTATTTTGACTATCGGACAAGCTTTAAGCCTTAAATATACCACTGAGGATGAGGTAATTAATAGTTTTATTTGTGAACCCTCCTCTATGATTTCAAAAACACATAATCAGCTGGCTGCACTTTTGAAATCAGATACCCAGGAAAAGCTTAAACCTGAAGATCTTCCTCAAACATCAACCACCATCTCTTCTAAAAGTATACCAGTAGAAATTGAACCTGGCAAAACACTGAACATAAACCCCAACTTGAAAGTTGCTAAAACACAGCAATTAATGAAGTTACTTCCTGAAAATAAGGAATCATTCGCATGGGACTATACAGATATGAAGGGAATCTCTCCTGAATTATGTACTCATCGTATCTATATCAAGGAAGGTTGTCGACCAAACTGTCAACCTCAACGACGAATGAACCCTAATTTAAGGGAAATTGTTAAAGAGGAACTTCAAAAATTGCTTAATGTAGGGTTTATATATCCTATATCTTACAGTGAATGGGTTTCCCTATTGGTAATAGTTCCTAAGAAAAACGGGAAATGGAGAGTGTGTGTAGATTATAGAGCCACTTTCGCTTACCATTCATTGATCGGGTGTTAGATAGCTTGTCAGGAAAGAAATTATTCTCCTTTTTAGATGGGTTTAGTGGGTATAATCAGATCAAAATTGCACCCCAAGACCAAGATAAGACCACTTTTACTAGTCCTTGGGGAACTTTTTCTTATAGAGTTCTCCCATTTGGACTATGTAATGCACCAGCAACTTTTCAAAGAGCAGTTATAGGAATCTTTTCTGATATGACCAATGACTCCATGGAAATATTTATGGATGACTTTACCCCTTATGGTGTGTCTTTTGAGGATGCATTACAGAATCTTGAGAAGGCGCTTAAACGATGTATACAAGCTCACCTCTCCTTAAGTATCGAAAAATGTCATATGATGATGAGTGAAGGAGTAGTACTTGGACATTTTATTTCATCTCAAGGAATTCAGGTAGATTCATCCAAAATACAAGTCATTCAAAACCTTCCTGTTCCTAGAACACAAAAATATGTGAGAAGTTTCTTAGGACATGCAGGATATTACATAAGATTTATTAAAAAAAATTCCAAAATAGCTTCTCCTTCGTTTGTGTTACTTATGAAAAATGTTGAATTTAAGTGGACTAATCTTTTCCAGGAAGCATTTGTTGAACTCAAGCATCAGTTATCTACAGCTCCTATTTTAAGGGGACCTGATTGGGCACTTCCCTTTCATATATCCTCTGATGCTTTGGATACTGCAATTGGAGCTATCTTGGGACAAGAGGAAAACCATCTTCCTTATGCTATCTACTTCATTAATAAGAATATGACTCCTGCTGAACTTAATTACACAGTTACCGAAAAGTAATTTTTAGCAGTAATCTATGCCATTAATAAATTTCGACATTACATTATTGGTTACTCTACTTTTGTCCATACTAACCACTCAGCTATTAAGTATTTAATGAAAAAATCTGTCACAAATGCTCGAATCACCAGATGGTTATTGTTATTACAAGAGTTTGATATTACAATTGTAAATCGACCAGGAAAAGAAAATGTAGTTGTTGATTTCCTTTCTCGGTTAAAAGCTGATGATAATACTCCAGAAGATGATTCCTTTCTTGATGAATATTTATTTGCAGTATCTGCTCACTCACCATGGTATGCAAACATTGCCAATTATCTGGTTGCAGGGAAGTTACCATCACACCTATCCCATCGAGAGAAGAAAAATCATTCAAAAAAGTGCTCGGTATAACTGGATAAGTGGGTGTCTTTTCTACACAGGACTTGATCATGAAATTCGAAGATGCATTAGAGAAGATGAGGCTTATGATGTAATAAAAGCTTGTCATGATGGCCCTTGTGGAGGGCATTTTGCTAATAAGGGAACGGCACATAAAATTCTTAGGATGGGTTATTATTGGCCCTCACTCTTTAAATATGCAAATAAATACGTATGGGCATGTGATAGCTGTCAGAGAATGGGTCAACCTAATCATAGAGATGAAATTCCATTAAACACCCAGGTAATACTTGAACCATTTGAAAGATGGGCCTTAGACTTTGTAGGACCCATTAATCCTCCATCCAATCAAAGAGTTTATATATTGGTTTGCACAGATTATATGACTAAATGGGTGGAGGCTAAAGCACTCCTCAGAGCTAATGAAGAAGTTGTCCTAACTTTCCTATTTGAAGAGATCTTTGTTAGATTTGGAGTGCCGAGAGAGCTAGTTACAGATGGAGGACCTCCTTTCACTTCTCATGGCTTTAAAGCCACCCTTAAGAAATATCATATTCATCATAGAATGACTACACCATACCACCCCCAAGCCAATGGGTAGGTGGAAAGTACAAACAAAGTAATAGAAGCCATTCTAACAAAAACAGTGAAGGAAAATCGATAGGATTGGTCCCAAAGGCTCCCTGAAGTGCTATGGGCTTACAGAACTACCTAGAGATATACTACAGGATTTTCCCCCTATGAATTGTTTTATGGTAAAAGTCTTGTTTTTCCTGTGGAATTTGAAATTAAAACCTTAAGGATTGCTTTAGCTGTTATCCTTGATTTGACTGATGCACAAACAGCCAGGTTGCAGCAACTTCATGAATTGGATGAAAAAATATTAGATGCCATTCATCAGACAACTATGATCCAACAACAGAGAACAAAATGGCATGATAAAATCATCAAGCATAACCAATTCCAAGAAGGTAATTGGGCTTTATTGTATGACTCTCGGTTTGAAAACTTTCAAGGGAAGCTACGTACAAGATGGCTAGGACCATACGAAATAGATATTGTTTTTCCCAATGGAACAGTAAGACTCTTAACAATTGATGACTCTAAAACACCGTTATTAGTAAATGGTCATCGGCTCCGTCTGTACCAACGCCCCATGTCCAAAGAAGATTATAAGGCTAGTTGCATGGCAGATTCACATTGTCTCTTTTTAGGGGAGTCTCCTGCCCCTCATTTCATTTAATTTTTCTGAATTGTATTTTTAGCATTAGAATTATATTTCTTAACTAATAATCCCTGTCAAGGGCTAGCATGTTACAATTGGTTATTTTGCAGATTCTTGATTCAGGAAAGGCTTACTAAGAAAGGACAATTTCACTACAAACAGATCCAAGCTTCATTTTGTGAAGCATTACTCCTCTTACTTCAATCCATTCATAGTTCATTCCCCATCTTCCAGTTTTCTTTCAACATTCCATCATTCATCCCCTCTCATTTCTTTTCTCCTTTTCATATCATTTTTCCTATTTTTCCCATTGTTGAAACAACACTCTTCAGCAACATTTTCCCTATCTTTCCCATTGCTGAAACGGCACTCTTCAGCAACATTTTTCCTATCTTTCCCATTATCGAAATAGCACTCTTCAGCAACATTTTCCCTATTTTTCACATTGTTGAAACACCACTCTTCAACAACACTTTACCCACTTTTCCCGTTGCTGAAACACCATTTTTCTTCAAAGACATGACCATGCAGCATTTCCTGTCATGAAATTATCTTCTTCAGTTCTTTCATTCTCACTTCTATTATTTCTCATGCTAATATTGTCCTTTCACTACCTTCTCCTACGATTAAACAGACCTCTAATATAATCTCCCTCGTGTTTCAAAAAGCTTCCAAAGTTTCTTCCATAACTATTGTCGATCTATTATGAGCAAGCACTATATTTTTCGAAGTACGAATTAAAGGTAAACATGAGGTATGTAAATTTTATATGTAAGTACAATTAAACTATGGTTAATGAGAATATTTTGTTTATTATCACCACAATCCCCACATACTTAAAGACATCATTTCAGCCATAGTTGGGGGGGAATATCGAAACTTTACACCATCATTTCACAACAAGTCGACTACCATCATTTTTCTTACTTATTACCTCATCTCTTCACCATCATTCCATGTTCCCATTCATAAAACTTAGTCTATTCGAGTGTGGTAACTTAGCTCTTTGACTGTAAATTTTACTAAAGCTGATTAGCTATGGGAGGACCTGCTATTTGACATGAACCTGGCACGATAACCCTGCTCAAATTATACCCAGAGGTATACCATATTTTTCAGCAGGCAGGCTGGGTCGGATATTTTCAAATGATTCAAGAATTTGATCCACAACAGGTTCTTGAATTTTCACGAAATCTTCAGGAAGATCATTTTATAGTTAAAGGAGTTCGGATTCCAATCTCAGAGGGTGACATAGCATAGGTTTCGGGCCTCATTGTCACATGCATTCGATGTTTCAACTAGAAACATATCATTCTTAATGCACAGCAAGATTTTCTCCTGCCAGGAGAACAAGTTGAGCCTAAAGGTCGGGGTGTCTGACTCAACTCGTTGTCGCCTCCTTGGCCGAAAGTTGTAGAGTTTGTTCAACATTATATCACCTATGAAGGCCGCTACCAGGTAGTTAACCAGCATGATTTTGTCTTGTTAAATCATTTACGACATGGTAGACTGTTGAATATTCCTTATTATTTACTGGGATGTCTTAGAAATATGTCGTATTATTGTAGATGGGTAAAATTCCCCCTCCTTTCCCTCACCCATCACCATCTTGTCCAGTTACTAATTCGAAAAGGTTTTTCTCAATAAAACCTTCCCTTAAACCATCTACCTTTAGACCCTCAACAAGCTGCTGAAAATCCTCTGGAAATTGTTGAAAATCCCTAAGAACAGCAACCACAGAACACCCCTGACCCTCCAGAAATTCCACCCACAGAACCAATTGATCCAATTAACTCTCCTACCATACCAAGTCCATCCCATAATTTAGCAGAATCATCTGATCCTATTTTTCATATCTCCAGTGATGATTCTCAATCAAATAACCCCTCCTCCTCTATTCGAAAAAGGAAAAGGCGAACCACGATCGCCTTTCTATCAAAAAGAAAAATGAGGGCCTCAACTAAAGCAACCAATACTTTTGATAGCCCTTCCCCTTAGGAAAAATCCACTCATAAAAGAAAGCGAACTACTACATTTCCTGCCTTTTTACCTAGAAGACGAATGAGGGCGTCAACTGAAGCAGCCACCATTGCCACTACCCTAGAATCTCCACCCATTATTTTAAAAGCCCATACACCACCACAACCCCAAATCTCGGAATCTTGACCTATCTCACCTAGGGGCATTGAAACACAAGAACCAGATGCCCAGGGTACTACGACATCATTTTTTTCAGAACAAGTAGCTGTCACACAAGAACTAGCTACTCATTTAGTAGTTGTCACACAAGAACGAGCTATAGCTACCACACAAGAACCAGCTACAACTGAAAAACAAGAACCAGCTACTGATGTACAAGAACTAGATGCCCACGATGCTGCACATCACATAGCTATCACACAAGAACCAACTACTCATTCAATAGTTGCTACACAAGAACCAGTCACTGAGACTGTGACTGATACACAAAAGCCAGTCACCTTGGCTTCCCTCTTACAAGAAAATGAGTATCTAAGATCAGAACTAGAAGCCTACAAGCAAGAATTGGTAATGGCAATTGAAGCCTATGACAAGGAGCTTAATTTTTATACCTTAGCTCACGCAGCATCCATGGCAGAAAAAGACAAAGAAAATGATCAGTATAAGGAATACATGTGCAGCCAATGTGGGAACATTAATCATCAAGCAGGATATAAAGTAATTCAAATCCCAATGCCGGGAGCATCTACGTCTTCTGCACTCAGAGGAATGCCCTACTGTTACACAAGAACCAGTAGGGCCTTCAAAAATTTCAGAAAAATAAGCTAGTTTACAAGTACCCTGCCCTACTGTAACTGATTCTGCTACATAGACTATACCTCAGCCTACCACTTGCAATGTTGAAACACAAACTGAACCATGGGATAAGCTGGAAATAATGAACAAGTGGAGGAAAGAGTATGCCATTTCACAAGACAAAATCTTGCATGAGCATAAATCACTTTGGCAGAACCACATATACTCAAACTGGGAGGCTTTGGAGCAAATACTCCAACAATATCACGCTCACAGGAAGTAGAATAAAGAGTTACAAAGTAAATTGCTCCTGATGTTTGATTTGGTATAAAAACTATTGGCTGCTAGAAAACCATCTTTGAATTACTCTCTTTTCCTTGCAGAACACCTTGCATTCTTTCAGATAAAAGCAATCAAAGATGGAAGACCACATAAGGTATTTAAATATGAAGATTTTGTGCAGACTTTTGCAGAGGCCTCTACTAGTGATTAGCATTTACTGTGCGAATTATATCTTCACAATGAAGCCATTCCTGAAAACAAAAACCTTAATCTTAATCCTCTTGTTGGTGATCTCCAGATTTGGGCATTTGTCTCTTTCCTTGCCAACCAGATTACGTGGCAGACTTCTTTTCTAGCGGCCAAGCATAATGAAGATAACTGCCTCCTCTGGATACGTCTAGAACCACAGAATCCTGCCACTTTTGTTGCAGAATACTATCAATTTTTGAAGAAACCAAGGATGATTCAACATATGTGGCAACTACAGGCAACAGTACTACAGGCATGCCAACACTTTATTAAGGCCAAAGAAATTGTTGCCTTAAGAGAAAATAATATGTTTTGGCAACAATCTTCTAAGGAAAAGCAGGAGTAGAATCCTTTCAGTCCTACTAACCTTGAAACAGCAATCTCCAGGGTACCATACTACACCAGGTGTGTTCAGTAATGTGCTGAAAAATGGATAGGGTATCACTTTCATTTTCCTATTCTGTGGATGCCAACAGAGGAATATCATGCTCATCATAGGTTGGCCAAAAAGGATGAAGCAGCAGCTTGGAAAAAGCGAAAAAATGTGCAAGGGTTCAGAGCTTCAAACGACAATACCTTCTATAGCTACTGCATAAGTAACTTGCACGCCAAGAGCCAGTATCCATTTTCTTATTCAGATTGAAGTTGCCTGAGGACATGCAACCTTTTTAGTTGGGGGGGATGTTAGGACCCTGTAATGTACTTTTTTGTTCATAAACTTTGCTATCATTAAACCTTCTCACTACATTTAAAACTTCATATCATCACTAACCCATTTTGCAAAAATACATAACGTTTCTTCTTTATTATATGTTTAACTTGTTTTATATGTAATTTTACATTATTTTCTATATTTAGTTATTAATTTGAATATATAGTTGTTAAAACAATGCGTAAGACTATGAAGCATCTATCGTTGTTTGTTCAAGACCTCGTATTGTTGAAATAAAGAATAAATAATAAAATCTGCTATTAAACATACGTGATTTAAGTATACGTACGCATTTCATATAATAACAAGAACAAGAAAGGATAATTAAGGGAGTTTACACTAGTCGAACAATCGCACCGTGCGGAAGCAATTTCGATTACAATCTTTATTGTAACAAGGATCCCCTACGTGCTTAAAACAGTCGAATATCTCATTCTTAAAACATAGAAGATCAGATCAGGTTAAGAATAGGATTTGTATGATCTAATCAATTGTGTAATAGATGTCTCCTCTTTAAATATAGGATACATCAGCATTAGAGGATTACATATTACGGGAGGTTTTAGTTCGAAAGGGAATTACAGAGAAGAGACGTGAACATTGTTTGTAATATGTTACATTTGACAAATGAATAAAATATTATTCTTACCATTTCTTCTTAATTCCTTTTTCTAGGGAATCTTGTGAGCAGGAAAGGGCCCACCTTCCTCACAAGATTCACCCATTAATTTCTGTAGTGTGTTAGTTGTTATTTTCCTTTATGCCTTGTTAAAACTATGTTTTGCTAAAATCATTTATGCATTATTGAAACTCTGTTATCTATTACTGAAACTCTATTTCCATTGATTGTCGCATTGTTTTCATATAATTCATTCCTAGGTAATTGTTGACTAATTCAATTGTTAATTTTGTTTACAAAATGAATTTGTGAAAGCATGGTAGTCAGAAACAGGTGCTGAAGATTCCTATTTGGGGAATAGGGTCATGTTCTCTGTTATAGCATAATTGGTCTTTCCTTCTACAGATTGGTTTCTTTCCTAGATTGTTGTTTTCTTAATGTAATCTAGGATTCTTCTGATAATTTTCTGCAATAAAAAGATTGCTTTTCTTGTAACTCAAAATATAACTTCAGTCTTTTTGAAGCAAGGTGTGATTAGTGTAATGTTTACTACAACTTTTCATTGCTTTTGAGATTGAGCATATACAGTGTGTGATTTCCTTTGAAATAAACAGACTTCCCTGGGTTGACCATTTATGTAGCACTTGATTGTTTAAATTAATAAGCAAATAAAGTGACCAACAGGCTCCTTCATCACTACCCCAAAAAATTTAACTAACAAGACAAGAAAATAAACACTACGACAAAAGGAACATATAGGCACCCTCCTTAATTCAAGATAGCTTAAACTTATAATGGACAAAGTGCCAAAAGTATACTGTAAATTATCCACTTTTATGTCCTGAAATGACAACTATGAGATCAACAAAGAAACTACAACACTACAAGTAGAAGGAAGTCACCACCTCGAGCCTCGATTCCACACTTTCTCACATTTATCCATACTACTTTCATACCTATCTACACTAGTTTAAGATTGACCTTCTCCATAATCCTTTGTAGCTTTGAAGGCAGGAGATGACACCACCAAATTTCCACCGTGCAAAAACAAACAAAAACCCAAGAACTTAAACCATTGCCAATCCGATAACCCCCAACACACAACAATGCATAAATCAAAATGCTCAAGATCATATAACCAATATCGTCTCTAGAAACTTTGGCATGCCTTTTCCAAGGAAAGCATGCATGGCACACTATATTAAAACAAGTTTCACATGGGATAGGGTGACACGACCCCACTGAACCATCCCTTTTCATATTTGTCCCATTGAGGAATTAATGATAAAATACTATTATTCAAATTTATGAATATTAAAAAATTTCTTAAACCTTGATTGTCATTCACCAAGGTTGATTAAGGTTGAGAATGTTTGACTTTGGTCTACCATGGTTGACTAAGAAACCACCTATAGTTAAAGTGTTTTCATAAATTCACCATGACTTCCATGAATAAATGGAAAGTAAAATTAATTGAGTATAGTGCCTTTGTATTTATTTCTACGAAAATGAATAATGGCTAAGTAATGGAAAACAACAATTGAAAATATTTTCTTATGATTACTGATAAAACATTATTATTTTTCCTTCTTGATATTTCTTGGAAATGAAATCCTTGATTTTGAAGGGGGAGGGTCCCCTTTTGGGTTATTTAGATTGTTATATCATGAGAAAAAATTAAAGTCAAAGAGTGAGATGAACATATAGGACAATTTTCTCTTTAAGGGGGCGAGAGCCTCTAACACCCATAAAACATGATAATTATTTGTTTTAGTAATTTAAAAAAAAAAAATTAACGATAAAAAAAGGTTTGATTAGGGTTGTAACATAACAACCTCATACTAACTTCAAGAGGATGTGACAGGGGGTACTTGGCGTGTCTCTTGAAGAGGAGGTTTTAAGAATTGGTGTCGGGGAAAGTTTTGGGAGGAACATCATGAGTACCATGAGAATGATCCACTCACCCTTTGGATTGGTACAAATCCCCCAACTATAGCTACCACTAATTCATTCTTGTTTTCATACCCTATTTAGATCATCCTTGAGAATCTGACTATCGTCATGGAATACAACAATTTGGTAAGAAGACTCTTGAAGAAAATATGTATAATTTTTATTTCAAAAAGTTTGTAGTGTCTAATAGAGTTTTTCGAATTCCTATATGTGCGTGTGGTATGGATTTTTTAAAAATATCCATTAAGAAGGCCGTCATTGCATGGGTTATTTATGTTTTTCTTAAAGGGTCTTGAATAATTTTGCTAGGAGTGAAAGTTGATTTGGATGGGGCTCATCAGTTTTTAAAGTTTCTAAGATAAGTAACCATATTTTCTTTAATAAAAAAATATTTCTTATGCTCTAAGGCTAGATTATTTTATTAGTAAAGGTTGGTGTGTAAAAATATTAAGTAGCCCTATCAGTTTATTGGAAGAAATTTCATGTGAATCCATTAATGGCCAAAAATTAACTCATCAACATTTTGGAAGACAACCTTTTTAGAGTGCCAAATCAAAATCTTATCCTTTTCTAATGATGGCTCTAACTGGTTCTATTATGTTCAGTTACCCCTTACCCTTTTTGTTGACTTATCATGATCTAATTTACAATCAATAAGAAGAGAAATTGTGGACAATTGTTGTGTCGCATACTTAACTCACGGTAATTGTCTATCTCCCATATCATCATATTACATTTGTGTTTGAAAATTACCACATGGTAAGTGTGTATCTCCTCTTGCCAAGTATACCCTAGTATGCATCCTACCCATAACATGGCCTTTTTATGATTGTTCTTGCCCATCTATTCAATGGGTTGAGAGGTTACTTTGGCATGTTTTATCCTTACCTTATAGGGAAAGTGTGTATCTTCCCCAAGTGGCCTCGGTTGTGTCTAATCCTTACCCAAAATGGTAAGTGGGTATCCCATCATAAGGTAGTGGATGCAAGTGCTCTACCACTTATCTCTTTAGGGTCTTCATGGGAATATCAACAGACAATATGATAGCTAATATCCTCACCTTTCATGGTAATTCATATCGTGCCTATTGTCCTTGGATAAAGGGTGGTAGCTTGAGCTCCCCTATCATGTCAATTTCTTCTTCCGTTAGATTATTTTTTAGCAGATGAGTACAGTTGAGGAGAGATGAAAAATGACATGAGGACGATGATACATTCAAGATGAGATTTATGATGCAGTCATAAACTTCTCACTAGCTGAGAGGGAGTCTTAAATTTTTAGCTAGGGCACAAATTCCCTCCATTAGATAGCCTTCCTCATCCAAATAAGCCCCAAATTTTCCTGGGAAGAATTTATTCTGGTTAAGGGAAAATGTATTTTTTATGTGAAAACCCACATTGGTACAAAATTGAAGGTCAAGCTAGAACAAAAATTAGCCCCCCTCCAACACATATAAATTTAGTGAAAGTAACCTTCATTTGATCCCCCTCTCTCTCTTCCTCTACTTGATCATACAACTATAAAAATTACAGTTTGACCTCACAAATGTAAAGGATAGGGTGTCCTTTCCTATTTTCCAAATAGTATTTATATTTTCCACACTTTCACCAACAATGAATAGCTTTGTTTTGGGAATTTTTGACTTGGTTTAACTAGTTTTAAACCTATTTTAGAAGGCCTGATTTATTGGCACACAGACTAAGGAATTTTGGGCATGTTGACTATGGTTTACCATATATTTAATCATAGAATTTGACCACATACCTTCTCTCTCCATTGACCATGCATGCTTGTGACTTTCAGGCTATTTTTACTCAGCTTTGAGCACCATTGGAAGTTGAATCTATTAACTATTGAATGATCCCTTGGAGGGTAATTTTTACCATTGAATTATGAATCGCTACGGCCTCTTTTATTGTTTTTGACATTTACTAGAACTACATATTCGATAGTTTGACTAAATTTGACTTTTGGGTTAATCTATTGGACTTTGAATATTGGCTTTGTTGAATTGTCAAAGATTTGAATTTGAATTTGTTGTTTATGAATGGAATCATTTCATATCTCTACTAAGAATTCTATTACAATCTAGTAAGAAGAAGAATTTGAATGGGTTTTCCCCCATTTGAGGTTTTTCCCTTGTCATTGACTAAATTTGGTGTCTCTTTTTATCACTCTTGATTATCGCTTACTATTCATTGCAATTTAACTTTTCTTTATACAATTACTATTGATCATTGGAAGATTATTTTTTTGTTGGAAAGATTTCTAATTAGAGAAAACAATTTGGATAGTAACTGATAAAACATAGAACATAATAAATTTTACGAAACATTGAAGCCATATCAAGTTATATTTCCACACCTTTGATTTTAGAGGCGTTTCTTGTATGAATTACTTCTTAGGCTAAGATTATGTTTTAAGTAATATATATTTTGGATATATAACCATTATGATTTTCTCATATCAATTTGTTTGTGACTTTTTTCAATTTGGTGGCTATCACTTTAGAGAGAATTTTATTGGAAGCATTGCATAGGCTTAATTGTCTAAATATGGAAAAGGATACTAGATTGATATCGTTAGGAATCAAGGCCAGAAATGTAGAATCGGTCCTTCCCCCAACTTTCTTGTTCTTCCTTGTCCATTCCAACATTTTACATAACTCAAATTTTCCTAAAATCCAAAATTATTTGAAGATATGAACATTGAACCCATTTAGCCTATTTGCCTTGAATGCTCCTAAGTTCTATACTGCTTCCATTAGCTCGTTTTTCTCCATGGGTTTCCACAACACTTCATTTTGTTCTTAAATTATTATGAATGGAATTTTCTCAACCACCCTATCTACACATTCATTATTGTCCTTATGCTTATTATGGTACTGCTATTTATAGTATTTATGGATGGCTTTCTTTATTTCCTCACATCCCTTGATTTTCTTCCCTTTAGAATCTTGTATTACCTTTATACAAATTTTCATTTCTCTTTCTTTGGATTTCTTGTGGAATTATTTTGTGTTCCTCTCTCTCGATTTTAGCCATAAACTTTTTTATTTTAACCTCCATATTTCTTCTTCTCTCTTATTAATGCTCTATATTTTAATTGTAATATCTTTTTCTAGAGTTGTGTGTTGTTCTTAGACATAATTACTTTCCATTTGCTTGTATATATCCTCTAACTCATACTATAAATCTGATTTGTCTTGATTTGGTTCAACATATTGATCTTTCACCCAACATTTTAAATATTTTTTCACCATATTTAATTTTTTTTCTAGCGCAAAGAATAGAGACCCTTTGACATCATTGCGACATTCCATTTTTATTACATCCATTGGTCGGTCATATTCCAACAGTAGAGGGTTGAATTATAAGGGGATTACACCCATATTCTCTTTCTTTGTGAGAGATAACGATATCGGCTTATGATATAAAGTTATGTTTTGTATTACCTCAGATCCTATGTCGATATATTTCAATAATATCATTCTTGATGGTAAAAAATGATAAATTATTGTTGCTATGTTGTGTTTCCCTATAAATTCGTTGAGCAAGGGGGCTTCTTACTAACTCGATTATAAATTCTTTTGCATGGGGACAACAAACCATTATTTACATATTCCCTTCCTTATTTAATTTGGAGAACTAGTTTGCATGAAAGGAATCAACTATATATTTATATGTTTCCTTAATAATTATGAATTTACCCAAGAGGGGTTACCCGTTATTTGCTTCCAAATTCCTCCCTATTTGGATCTAGAATAGTCCATACTTCCACCATAAAACGAGGAGAATTATAGTTCCATGTTTATGTGGTTAACATTTTTCCAGGTGCCACTATGTGTCCCTTCGGAGTTACAAGGTATCATATACATATTTGTTGGAAGAGTGACCTAATATTGGAATAAATAATTATACCATTTAGTAGGGGATGCTAAAAAGTCCCAATATATTCCATGGGATGTTGAAATTTGGCTAATTCCTCAAGGAGAGCTAGTTAAAAGAGCTTTAGATTATTAGCATTAAGAACATCATGGATTCTTAGCATTGAAGGCAAGTCTAATCAATAGGAATTTTCTCCAATGTGTTCTAGAATAATATATGGATCATATCTTAGAGGATGTAGCTTATTATGTTGTCCCTTAAATCATTGCTTGACCATAAGCTACATTTGCTACATCCTTTGGAACTGGTCAATTAAGAAGTGCATTCACCTTTTTGGGGTCCAATACAATATCATATTTATATATCACAAGGTCAAGATATTGTATCTTGTCTTGGTAAAATTCACATTTTTTGAACTTAGCATATAATTTTTGTTCGCACAAGGTATTTTTCAATGTCTTTTAATATATCAAAATATCATCTATAAATATGAATAAAAAAATTTCTAGGATTTCGCTAAAGACATTTTTCAGCAAATACATGAAGGTGGTAGGTGCATTCGTAAGTCCGAAAGGAAGCAATGTAAATTTATAATATTAATATCCATTTTGAAAGGATGTCTTCGATATGTCCTCTTATTTAATCCTTAATTGGTGATAAATAAATCTGAGATCTCTTTTAGAGAACATAGTTTCTCCACTTGGTCAAATAAATTATCTATTATGGGTAGGGTATACTTATTTCTTTACTTCTTCTAGCAGAGTGCATATTTGTTGGATATATCTCTTTCCCCATGTCACAATTATCTCCAAGATGAGTTTCCTTGTGGCCCCGTGGTCCTACTCATTGATTGGATCATCAACATTGTTGTATCATGTAGCTATAATAGCTTGAATTTCCACACTGTCCATAGGAACATATCACCCAAAAAAATGAAGCATCATTTGACAAAGTTAAATAGGTTCATGTGTCAAATGTAGGGTTGTAGGATTCATTTTTATATTCTTGGTCAAGGGAAATTTTAATTTTTCTTGTTTAAGTTTACCCTAAGGTCTAAACCCACTCATTTTCGAATCCCCTCATGTCACATCACTCATTATATTCTAAAAAATTTCAATTCCCAAGGTTTTGTACCGAAAATGTCATTTTAGCCAAGAAACCACAGTTTCGTAGCGAAATAAACTGAGAAATGTCACTTTTCGCTACGAAACTGTTGATAATTTTGTAGCGAAAACACCCAGATTTACACTAGATATGCTATGAAAGCGCGGTTCCCTGTCTGTCTTGTCATATTAGCTGTTAGGTGTCAGAATATTGTTGGGGAAGGGTAAGTTAGATGTCGTTCGAGTCATGGAGGGATAAAATCAAGGTACATGGTTAGGTCTGAAGTTATCATCACCAGTTTAGGCATGTATGAGTCATCATTGTGTCATGATAAGACATCAAAACTTCAAAATATTTCCTAATTTATTCATTTCTCATTTCTCATTCCTTCTTTGCGTGATATCGAGCTCTGGAAGAGCTATTGCATTAAGCCAAAGATGTGGCTGGTGTTTTCAAAGGTTTACATTGAGCACTATCAAGCAAGGCTGCAAACTACCAAGCAAGGTTGAAAATCATCAAGAGAGGTTGTGAAGACATTAAAGAAACCATGGCAGAAAAAGGAAGGACAAATAAGGGTGGAAAATGTCTGAGATATAAACCAGCAGATATGAATTTGATCAATGAAGACCCAATGGCTATGCAAGTATTCTTAAGGATAGGTTGCTTATAGTTTTGTGAGAAATTACAAGGCTGCCATGTACATGTTTCCAAAGAGTTTTCTTTAAACTTCAATGGAACAGCCACCAAATTGGGAATGCTTAATCTTTCCATCACACCAGAGGTTATTGCAGCTGCTACAGGGATTCCAAGAGGGCAAGAGAAATGGTTCAAAGGTTTCAAGTTTAACATGGAGCAGTGCAAAGAGTTTATGAAGCCTGAAAACAGTGTAATGGATCTCACCAATGCCATTCCAAGGAGCTACATAAAGGACAACTACTAAAAATTGTTGCTCATCATACAAAAGTACTTTACTTTTGAAGGGAGATACCGTAAAGTCTATTGATATCATTTCAAGCTACTTCTACACTTTACTGGTAAGATTTCCCTTGATCTTCCTTTCTATTTACATAGAAGTTTGTCAAAAATGGCAGATAAGGTCCAAGAACAATCTGGACTGAGACTTCATTGTTTCATCATGGTTTAATGAAACTATTGGTTTTAAATTAACTTCAAAGGCTAGGCAGAGACTGGTCTTCATTTTCATTTGATAGTGGTTTTGAGTTGGATGCCCTTACTCCTTCAAGAACTCCTAAACCTAGGAGAATTCCATCACACTTAGTAGCATAACAGAGTGAACCATTGGTGGCAGAACCAAGTGAACCAACTAGGGTAGGACCAAGTGAAACATTCATGATAGAAATAGTGCAATTGCATAGTTTTTATACACCAAATGTCTCACCTGCAAAACAGATATCAAAGGTGGTCAAACCTGGTAAACAAAAACAAGTTGTGAGTAAACAAGGAACTAAAAGGATGACAAGGAGCCAAACAGTGGCCTTAGAAGAGAAAACAATGGATGTAGAAGATAGAACAGTAGTTAAAGGAAATCTAGAAGATATATTACATGCCATTGACATATAATAAACTCCTATAGTCCAGGCTGAGGACATAGAGGAAGGTGGACAGAAACTAAAAAAGGCGAAATATGCTAAGAAATTAGAATTTGAAGGAGAAGATGCAGGTTTTATGTTCCAAGCAAGAAAGCTTATGAAAAGGCATGCTAGGAAGCTATTAGAGACTAGTAAAGAGGTTCGTACACCTACTGACACAGTCCAGCCACCACAAGAGATCATTGACCTTTCATCACCTGTAGAGAAAGATATAATTAGAAAATCAAAGAAAGGAAAAGAGAAGGTGATGGAAAAAACAGAGTTTCAACTTCTTGAAGAACAATTGAAGTTGGCTAATCATGAAATTTTTGTTATGAAAAAATAAGCAAGGAAACACAATGTAGAGAAGATTCAGTTTGAAAAGAAGAAGGTAATTTGGGAGGAGCAGGTTGACAGTGTTTCCAAGACTTTGGATAATACACAACAACTTATCAAATGGACCATTCCATTGAGGAAACAGGCCAAACATGTCAAGAGGATGAACATACATTTTAAAGCCACCAATAGTAAGTTGAAATATCAGGTTAAGGACCTCCAGGAGTAGCTTGAACTAATTCATAAGGATTTGGAGAAAAAAGGCCTAAAAATGATAGTGCTTGAAGAGCCAATATATAGCTCAACCCATCATAAATGAGGAAGAAATGCCTCAAGAATCATAGTGTGAGATGGATTATGATATTGAAGGCTAATGGCATGTTAGAATCAATGTTTTTTCACTTAGAAGGTATATTTTTCAAACTACAAAAAATTCTGGAATTTTGACTATTTTCAGCAGTTTCGTAGCGTGCCTGGGCTTGAAGAACAACAAAACGCTACGAAACTACTGTAGCTTTCTTTTTTATTTTTGAACCAGTTTTGGGAGCTTTCAAGAGGTGAAATTTGTATGGGAGATGTATCAAGGTAGAATGAACACCATGAAGAAAGAAAGAATCAAAAAGAACGATGGCAAAAGGCATTTTTTCAGCGCTATGAAATTGTCTTACTTTCGTAGCGTACTGTGTTGGAGTTTTTTAAGCAGGTTTTTGGGCATATTTGGACAGTTGGATACTATCCAAGTGTTAAAGGACCATGATAGAATTTATCCAACACTAATAGACCACGAAATGAAGACATACTACCAGCCAAAACATTCATTGAAGATGAAGACCAGTTTGCCTAAACAATACGGTTTTGTTTCCAGTTTTAGAGGAGGTCAATTAAGAGTTTATATAGTGATGAGTCCCGTCACTCCTATTCGAACATGAGAAATCATATTTGTCAAAATATGTAATTTTTGTTAGATATAAGGCTGTTAAATTTAATAATGAATAGTTTGAGTTCTAATAGGAAAAGGACTGTCAATTAGGATAGTTGTCGATTTCTCATTAAATAGATGTTTTATGGTTATGCAAGGTGTCATTAGGAAAAAATTAAATGAATATAGCCAGGAGGAAGATCATCTGAAGATGTAACAAGTCTATTAAAGGGCAGAAAGTCGAATTTGTCAAGGGTTGGAGATTTTTTGGAAAAAATGCAACTTTAAGTAATTTGACTGTTTCAGTAATACAAAGACTTGTTTCTTGACCAACCTGAGATTCTGACTGAGTTTTTTGTTCTTATCTTATCTATATATTTTATGTTTCCCATTTGCAGTGGTTTTCATCTTTAATACTCATAATTCATTCATATAATGCTCTGACTTCCATTATAGATGAATTAACTCTGTGATTTCATGTTTCATGTGTGTACTTCTACTAAAAACTCTTGCCTACCTTAGCTTCCATGTCAAGTGAACTTACTGTTGAATCACTGAAATTGTTGACTCCAAAAGCCCAATTTTTGCAGAATGATACTATTTTCAACCTATACTCATCACAAGCAAGTTATTTTCCAAGTAGAGTTACCCATCTAAATACATCTTCATTGAATATCATTAACCCTTTGAGATCGCCCTCTCAGACTGAAGAGGCTTATAAGCTTCAGTCACAAGATTGGTTTGAAACAGTTACATGAGATTGTCTAATTAGCATCCTACCAGGTGCAATTTTTTTATAACAACCCCTAATTCACCGCTCGAGCTACCACATAAATGACCCCCCCAACACACCTTATATCATGCATGAACGTATGATTCCTAGTTACTTGGATCATTTAAACCATATTAAGAGGAAAATTAACTATCCACTAGAATCCCATGGCTCCCAAAACCATAGATATTCCACAAGGGTGGCATTCACCCACATCTAAAAGACATTCCTAAACCCAACTTTGACAATAGTATTTGCACATCATAGTCAAACACTAGTCTCTTTCCACTTCTTATTGATGAGCTCCCTCATTACTATCCCACAAAATCTAACTCACAATATAGGATAGGCACCCTACTTAATTTATGATAGCTTAAACTTACAATGGAGTAAGTGCCCAAAGTGTACCCTAAACTATAAATTTTTCTATCCTCGCCTAACAACTACCATGGAAACTAAGAAACTCTACCACTACGAGTAGAAGGAAGTCACCACCTCGAGCCTAGATTCCACACTTTCTCACATTGATCCCTCCTATTGTCTTACCTACCCACACTAGTTTAAGCTTGACCTTATTTGTTTTCATGTGTAGCTTTGAAATGAGGAGTTGAAACCACCAAAATGCCACCCTGCAAAAGAAAAAAACCAAGAAATTTAACCACCACCAATCCCATAACCCTCAACACACAAAATGCATAATGTAAAATTCCCAAGATGAAATAACCTACATTGTCTCTTGAAACTTTGGTGTGCCTTTTCCAAGGGAAGGATGCATGGCACACTGTATTAAACCAAGTGCCACATGGGTGAGGGTGACATGACCCCGCTGAACCATCCTTGTCCCTATTTGTCACCCCCATTGAGGAATTAATGTTAAAAATACTATTAGTCAATGTTAGGAATATTAAACGTTTTTTTAAAATCTTCATTGTCACTGGCCAAGGTTGATTAAGGTTGAGAATGTTTGACTTTGGTCTACCATGGTTGAATATAATTGAATATGGTGTAGTGGATAGGATTTTGAAATTTGAAACCCTTAATATGTCACAAGATTATGTTTCACATGGATCTTACTACCACTTTTAGTTGTTAATAGAAATGGCACTCTAATTCAACCTACAGTATTGTTTCACATGGATTATTTTGGGTTCCCACAGATGGAAAATCATTGTAGTGAATATGATCCACTACACAATGATCACCTCAGTAGTGTGGGAATGGAGTGCCACTAAAATGGGCTCCTGCATCAACTAACCTAATTACACTTAAAAAGATAGTTTTTAATGTATGTTATCTTGTATATAGTTATTAAGTGACATTGATGTATAGACAACTTGGGGGCTCCTTGATGAGTAAATGAAGTAGGATGGGGTAGGATTGATGGCTTCATTTCCTCTTATCGTAGTTCAAAAGATTCTAGGAATAGATTTGTTATTGGTTGAGAATGTTTTTTGTTTTTAGTGTTGGCACTAGTATGTCCCACAGACAAGTTGTGTTGATCTATCCATGGAATGAATGGGTTCCAAGTTGTAACGAAGCTTAAATATTTCATTGGCACAACTTGTGGGTTACGCCCATGGAAGAATTGAACATGAAATGAGCTATAACTATGATTTGGCATAGTCACATGATCTAGAGCTATGAGTTGGCATATCCACATCATAGTTTTAAAAGTCGGTCAGCATGAATCAGAAACTGGTCAAACTAATCGATTCATTAGGAAATAGGGTCGAACCTGGAAAAAAACTCAGTTTAAGGGTTGAATTATCTAAAAAAACACATAAACCAGACCAAACTAGATGTTTTATTATGGAACCCATCGGTTTTGGTCAAACTGTTTGGTCCATTGCCAAGGATGTGTGTTACACATCATTTTGTCACCATCCCTGTAATCCCCATCCCACACATTGGAGGACCATTTCTGTGACTTATATGAAGTTTCATGCCTTGGAACAAGTGTCATTTCATCCCTTGCCTTGAGGAGAACACTTTCTCTGTTGACAATTCCTGGAGCAAATCAACAAAAACACATGCTTTTGGGTTGGAGTTAGCAGACCGTTATGGCCTCGCGCCAATGAAGGAAGTTAACACTGAGCCCCACGCCTATTTGCGCTCTATCTCAGTGAGCTACCCATGCCAAGATGTTTTGGGAATGTTTTTTAAATATAGAGGTGAATTTTCCATGCTAACAACTTCGTGGGAGAGTCAGCTTGGGTTGTTCGACTCATAACCACGAACACCTTCCCTTGGCCTCTTGTTTCCACCTTTTGGGGGAACCTCCCAAAGGATAAGGCCTCCCTTCCACCATTTGAGGGATCCCAACCTCCTCCTCTCCCTTTATAAATAAACCTCTCTCACATTGATGCAGCTATCTGAATAGGAATTGTTGAACATTTTGCTAAAACAGTGTGATATAGCTAGTGTGAGATAGAGAAAGAGACCCTTATCGAGAGAGAGCTTAGGCTTGTGTCCTCACCTCGTCCCAATTCCCTGACGAACTTTTGAGATGTGCTTCAACTGAACCCGCTGAAGGAGGTTGCAATTTCAAGGATCTGGTTGTAATCTCTTTCTTTTATATTAATATATACATGACTGATGCATGGTTCCCATCTTGTGTTGTTGTGATTTATCTTACGCAATATGTTTAATATTCCTTGACTAATTGGCTAGTTATAAATGAAATTATTGTCTTGTATGCTTCTTTTGTCCTTTGATCTTTGTGCATGTGCCCGAGTACCACTGCTGAAGGATTGTGACCTATCAGGGCATACATCAAGAGGCTGCCATTGCTACAGCTGCGACAATCGTGTTGGACTACACGTAGGACAATCTATCCCAACCTAGTTCATTCGTTAACTAGGAACCAACACATTAGCTTGTCCTCTTGCTGCTAGACCCACCCTAGGGATAGAGGGATCATCTCTGTCCACAGACGGGATTTACCTACATAACAATTTGGCGAATCCACTGGGGAGTGGTGTGAGTTTTTCGTTTCGTTGTTTTTTGAGCATTTGACTAGTCGAGTCGACTTTGGTCGTTTGATTGCTTTTCTACCTTTCTTAACTAGCTTGAATGTTTTAAACCCTCATGTTTAGTTCCAGAGTGTCAAGACTGACCTCTACTCAATGGTTTCATCTTTTCCCCTTGGTTTTCTGGCTTGGCGTGTTTTTTCTATTGACAGTCGCGCCAATTGGTGCTTGTTGCTTTTGTGACAATTGCGCCAACCCCTATTAGGCATGGATTACAGCCTGAAAGTCGCACCCATTCTATAGGTTTTTATTTGACCTTGTTTTATGATTTTTTGTTAGTAGTTCTTGGCTCTGGGTTGATTTCTTGCTTTGCAATTGGTCTTTTGGAATTGTTTTCACTCTACAATCTCAGTCTTCGCAGTTGTTTGTCTGTTTTCTCATCAATGAAGTTTGTAGCCTAGGGTTTCTAGGTGTTGTTTTATCACTGAGCCTTATGATTGAAGTTCGAGTCACTTTGATCTTTGTCATCTCAGTTTGCTGACTGATTTCATTTGTCTTTCTTTCGATTCTTTGCGTCTTTGTTTTGTTGGATGATCACCTTTGTTTTCGTTTGACTCTCCATTTCCTCACTTCGAGCATAGATCACATTGCTCCTTAGATTGGTTTGAAATGCCTTTTCTTGTTTGAATGAGTGCATTCTTGTTTTGTGTGTTTTTGATGTTTATATTGCATTTGATTCATTCATTTTATATCTTTACATTCGTAGTTCTCAAAACTAGTGCTTGTTTTTTTTTTTAGTGTAACAGTGCATTGTGTGCTTCATTCATCTGGAAAACAAAAAATTGTACTCTTCCATTTATCTTAAAATGAAGATGTTCTTTTGCATAACTAGCTCTTAATTGAACTAGGAAAGAGTTTTTGTTTTCTCATTTGGCCGTATTAGGTGCATTAGTGAAATTCTTCCCGTAGCTTCAATTGATTGCTGCTTTGTAATAGAGTTCCTATCCTTCTCTTAGTTCTCATTCATTGAATGGAAATGATGTTCTTTTGCATGTAGTTTTCATTTATGAATTCGAAAGCACATTCGTTAAGGCCTTGAAATTGAAACATTAATTCAAGATCAACCTTAAAATAAATTCAATCAATATAAGGAAGCATTGAAACCTAACGCAAATATTTTATAGGTCTAGGCTAGTGACGTGTTTTGGCATTGTTAAACCTAGTAGTTGTCGTTCACCATCTGGCTTTAGACAGCACTAGTATGAACTTGTGCTCCCCGTACCGTCGCGTATATAAAGGGAGACCCTCATAGGTTGCAAACCTTTATCTATGGGAAGCCGATTCTGTCGCCCTGTAACCGTGATACACCAAACACAGCATTCCGAGAGACCACATGCACGTACATCAAGTCCTTGGTCATTTCTCTTTCATTTGATCACCAAGGTGTAAATGGAAGTTCACGGAAACTTGGTACACCCTCTTGCCTAGATTACCTGAGTAGTCATTTTGGTCTTTTCATGACTCTCTAAAAGTGAAAAGATCATCGAGCACTTGTCCTTTCATGCTCATTCAATTTGAAAGTGAATACAGTCACCTTTTTCCTATTTCTTGACTCGTAAAATATGAAACGGTGGAGTTTTGTTTCAGTGTTTTAAAACATTAACTGCCCACAAAATATTCCTGGTTAAAGTTATCTTTCTTAGTATTTGGTTTTAGGGTTGTTTCCAATGGAAACGTTTATGAAGTTTACCAACCAAGGAAACCCCTCCGAAGGGAATCCTGGTCCTTTTCCTACTTTTGGGAATGTTGTTGCTCCTTACATTGCAACATTGTCCCTTCCTTGGTTAACTGTCGGTTTGCCTATATGGTTATTCTGGACCTCAGTGGTCTCGAGTACTCTGACCTCTGTACAACCATCTCATCCATGGAACAACATCGTGTTGATCCTAAGGTGGACCTCTCCCCTTCTTCGCCTATTTCTTCATCCTCCTCTTCTACCTCGCCTGGTGAAAGTCTGGATTCTAGTAACCCAGTGGCTAAGAAGAAGAAGAAGAAGACGAAAAAGAAGAAGTCAGATAAGAGAGAGGCCAACTCTGCAGATATTGTGCCTCAGACACCTTCCATCGATAAACCATCCAACCTTCTGCAGAAATTCAAATTCCCTTGAAAGTTGTGCAAGGGTGACCACTTCCTTCGAGATTGCCCGGGCATCCCCAAGGTGCTCAATGTATGGTCTGATGGTCGTCTGTCATTGTCTTTGGCTTCTAGAAGTCATGTTGGTGACACATCTTCGACTAGTACTGATAAGACTCATAAGAAAAAGGGTAAGATCACAAATCCTTGTAAGTTGTGTGAACGGCATCATCCTATTCACCTTTGTCCATACATGGACGAAGCCACGAGAGTATTGGGCAACCCTGTTGTTTCTTTGTTTTTCCTTCCGGTTGATTACCATAAACTTTCTTTGACTCCTCTGCTAGTTGATCCAACGATCGATAAAGATTCATCTTTGGTCGATCACACTCCCCTGGAAATTCAAAATCACGGATCCATTCCTGACCAAACATTGGTCATGGAATCAGTTGATCTAACCCCGCCTGTGGTTCATCAAATATTTTTGGTTGAGAGTGGCTCACATACCCCTCACGTTCTTCGTGTTTCTTCAGATTCCTCAGACTTGGAGAAATATTCTCCTGTCCTTGTAGTTCAAGAATTTTCTCCTCCTGATCCCATGATGGATGTCCCGAAGGATGCTCCTCTTGCTCCTGTAACACCGAGGGATGACCATTCCATTATTGTGGTACCCACTCTGAGTATTTTGGTCGCTTCTTTTGATTGGAGTATATTCGCAGGATATCGCCTTCCTTCTTATGTGCCTTTTGAGATCACGGTACAGACCTCCAATGTTTTCGTACCTAGCACAATTATAGAAAAAGGCGCGTATGTTAGTATTTTGTCTTCAACTGCTTGGAAATCTTTTGGTTCTCCATCGCTTGTGCCTGTTATGTAGAATTTGTTGGCTTTTGACAGAGGAACTAGTCAACCGTTAGGGATCCTTCCAAATTTTCCTATTACTTTGGGAGGGAAAGCCATCTATATAGACATGATGGTTGTTCCGGGCCCCTTGGATATAAATTTACTCTTGGGGCACGATTATGCTTATGTCATGGGTGCACTTGTCTCTTCGCTCTTTCGTGTGATCTGTTCTCCACACAAAGGTTGGATCATGACCATTGATCAGCTGTCATTCTTTTGTCCTGATGTGGCAGCTGGCCCACCATCGTCTCTTCTAGATCTTTATCTGCTGGTTGTATCTTCCCCGCCATAGGTTAATTATGTGGCCACTTGTTTAGTACCCTCATCCAGTGATTGTGCCATCACGTGTCATATACTGGGGGCATTCGATCAAGATTTCCAAGATGTTATTCTCCCATCATATGCGAAACTCTTGGAAACCATGACCTCTTATTTTTCATGATGCACTATCAGTGGAGCATAGTTCCTTTCCTTGTGTCAAGCTCCCTAAAAAACGAAACAAGATGTAACGAGGATAATTCTTTTAATGTGTCAACCTCGCTAAAACAATGTACCACGTTCATGTTCAATTCGAGTCTTTGATACGATCTCGTAAAATCCAAGTCGAGTCTTTCTCTTGATCTTGTAATTTGAACCTTCACTCCATCTTCCTTTCATATAGACTGAAGCTTGGGGGGCATGTACCTCGAATTGAGTCACCATGCTGGGGGCATGCCCATTTTTCCTTGTTTTTCAAGCATAGTTTATCAGTGTTTCAAGCTTGTGTAAAAATGAAACCCGTCTCAAGCATAGTTTACCTTTGTTTTCAAGCTTGCATAAAAATGAAACCTTTTTGGCTTGGTGCCTTGTGAATGTTTTCATGTTTATTGGGTCATTTCTTATTATGCGGACTATCTCTCCTTATTTTTCACATATTAAGGTTGTATTTGCGTGTTCATTTACTGGAAAGACATTTTGATTATATCACATATCAACACATTCCTAGACAATTGAATGCATTGACTGATACAGTAGCTAATATCGTATTAGATAGACATTTCTTAATTTCTAAAAATTGTCATCATATGAAAATATCCATACAGGAAAATAGATGTATATATATATATATATATATATATATATATATATATCGAGTGTTTGCATCCATGTGCATCATAAATTCAAAAAATATGTGTGTTTCGGTTAATACTGAGAAATCATGTCTCTCAAAAAAAATGCAAAAACAAAACCTAGGTGTCTACTCGGCGTGATGCTCATGATACCATGTCACTACCCATACAAGCTGCCTCAACAAGTGGTGAACTCGGTTTGACACCCCTGCAGTGTGTCTCTGGTATGCACAAGGAACATAATCGAGTCGTTCATAGTCTGGGATCCCACGAGAGATTCCCTCCAAGTTGCGCATGATTTCCTCTTCCTCACCTCCCTTAGGGGCCACATCAAAGTCGCGAGGAACTCTTCACACTATCGGAGACATACCTACAGGTATCTCTGGGCCAACATCTATAATTACATGGATTAATGTCAAAACATGCATAACAAAAAAATCATAATACTCATGAAAATAAAAAATGAGTCTTACCAAGTACTTCATCCCAATCCTCTCCTTCTGGGAATGGGAGATCTGCATCACTGGTGAAATCTGTGCCAAAGTAGGACCAGTCCTCCACGAAAATTAGTTGTTGGCGGAGCCACTCAAAGAACTACGGTCTCCAGGACATCTGTTGGCCGCCCCATGACCTTGGCGTCAAAGCTTCCCAATGGGCCATCTGTGGCTCCAGGGGCGGTGGTGTTGGAACTATCACCTCTTGTCGTTGGAATATTGGTAATCTTTCTTGGATAAATGATACCAATATGGACCCGTAGTCGAACTGCTTCAGCCTGGCTTTCTAGCATTTCCTTAGTTGGCGCTTCATGTTGATTGTTACTGCCTCTGCCCAGTTGTAGAGGGTTGGTGTCATGCAATCTACAGCAAGAATTAGTTGTGTATTTGTGGCCTCGTGTGGAGCCTATGACCTAGCAACCCATGTAATGGTGTACAACACCACTTTTAGTTCCAAATCTGGAATATTTTGGATATCCACTTTTTCGCTTCCCGATCCTTTCCTTGCACATGGGCACACTCTGTCGATAACCATACTCATGTTCTCCATTTTGGGTCGGGTGTCGATCAAGATTGGTACTGCCCCCCTTCGTGATAGTCCGGTTATGAAGTATATATTTGAGACCTCAATCTCAAGCTCCTAATCACAAAGAATGATTTTTTCTTGATCCACATCCCAGATATTGATTAAGTACTGCAACAGCTTTGGTTGAGCTCTGAGACATGGTGTCATAAAGAATTTTTTGAGCTCGCAATCTCTAAGAGCTTCCATGCACCTGTTATTGCCCATGGCCTCTTCATCATCTTCACTGTGTTCTCGTTCTTTCCACTCAATCACCATTTTTTCTTTTCACACCTGGTAAAACATCCATATGGTTGTCATTACCTAAATTCAAATCTCTTGATTGGTTAAAATGGGCATGTTTGTCTACTTTTACATGCTAAAATTGTGCATCGCAGTTGGCGCAATTGTTTTTGAAACAGCCGCGCCAATTGGCGCGCCCCAGTTCAGAATTTTGGTCAGTTGGCACGAGTCCGTGCCTCATACCCGCACCAACCGTCGTGCCCTAGTTTTTTCCAAGTCCCCCCATAGACACACAAAATTGGGGTTGCGGGTAATGAAAAAGGAATCAAAATGCAGAGAAGGATGTAACCTCTTACCTGGAACTGACGAATTCAAGATTGGTCCTCCGGATTGCCCATTGTCGATGCTACAAAAAATCGCAGTGAAAAAGGGTAACAAATTGCTCACAAGAGGTAAAAGTGAAAAGTAATTGTTTTTTACCATTTTTAGCATATTAATACTTTTCTGAACCCTAATTAGGTTTTAAAGCGTATTTTTTGATTATTTCGCCATGTTATTTTGAAAAATGGGTTTTACATGTGTCTCTTGTGCAGCGACAGTTTTTCAACGTAAACGGCGATGAAGTCACGAGTTGCATTTTATACTTTTTCGGGCTCGGTAAAAACATGAAAAATTCACTGTTGGAGTCACCTTTCAGCTCTTTTCTAACTCTCTAAAACTGAAAATATTGCCAAGACTCTTGTCCTTTTGAACTCATTAAATGGCTACGAAATGATATCTACCCAGTATATGTTTACCCCTTTTTCGGGTTGGGATGGATTATTTACGAAAAAGGAATACCTTAGCCTATCATGACTAAGAGGTTCTCTCAGACATAGTTTTCTACATTTTCGGATCTGTGAGACTATCTACGAAAAGGGACTGCTGGAGTTTTCTTTTCCGCTTCTTTTCAAACTCTCTAAACATGAAAAGATGCCAAGTTCTTCCTTTGTCAAACTCATTAAAATTTAAATGACATCGGACACAGTCATCATGACGTTACTGAGTTCCTCCTTCCTAGGGATCGTAAAATGTACTAGGATGGATTTTTCCGAAGGACAAACTTACATGACAAGCATATGCTATCCCCTTCAAGCTTGTTTTCCAAAAATAATTGGGGTACTCGCCAACAATGGTGGGGGGAAATGGAACTAGTTCTCAGTTGTGTCGGTAGTATATCGCTCTTGAATATGACACTCATTTGCATTCATTTCGGGTTGGGGACATCTCATTTCGTCATTTTTGCCTCCATGAGTTTGGGTAATCTCTTTTGACCTCTCATCTACTCTTTGCCATGTCACCATGACCTTAGATCCCTTGATGTCAAATACTACCAAATCCAAATTCGTGTCACTGATATGTTCAAGAGAAGTTTTCGTTTGCAGTTTTCAACCTCCCTTTGTTTCTCCTTTGGTCCTGATTCACAATCAAGGCACAATCTACTTGTAGTAGGTGCAATTGCTCAAGCTGTTGCGGTTGAAGCAAGCCAGTATTGCCACATGAATTGAAGTATCCAAGGAATTGATTGGGTTCCCAAGTCGCGAAAAAATGTAAAGTCTATCTGTGAGTACATGAGTATTAAGGCATGTTATGGAATGCTAAGATGTGTTAGATAGTGCGAAGGCATGTCAAACATGCTAAGATGTGCCAAGTGATAAGGCATTCCAAGATGTGAAAGGGTGTGTCAATGCGTGTCAGGGACTGTCAAGGCAAAAAAAGGGAGAAACAAGTTAAACTACAAGGAAATGAACACATAAAAGGGTTAATAAGTCATCAATTTACCTTTTCCAAGAGGGGCATGCTAGGCATACCAACACCAGGCGCCAATAGGTGCCAAGTGCAAAGTCTTAGTGTATTCTAAGTGCCAAGTATTCCTTTGTTGCTTCTCATCTAATTTCCAACAGTTGATCTCAAATAAATTTAATATTAAACCATGCCAAATCATACCAAGGCAAATCAACGTATTCCATACTTGCTAAAAATTTCCAAGTGCCAACACATGCCAAGTTCCAATATGTGTTAGGGAGTGTTATGCATGCTATGAAGTGGGAGGGCATGTTGAAGAGTGCTAAGGTGTGCTAGAGACTGCTAATGCATGTTTAGGAGTGTAAAGGAATACTAGGACAAAAAATTAAGGGATCTCTAGGTATAAATTCATGGAAGTTAATGAATATGAGGAATGTGTGCCAGGGACTAGTGTTAATGAGTGCTAGTTGTCATGCCAAGGAGGAAGTGACAAGGTATGCTAAGGATTAGTAAGGCATGCTAGGGAATATCAAGGCATGTTAATAAGTCTCAAAGTGTGCTTAGGAGTTCCGGTGTGTGCTAATTATATGTGCCAAATAGTGCCAAGATATTCCAATACATGCCAGGTACTAAGGATGTGCAGGGTGCCTGGGTGTGTCAATATGTGTCAAGAAGTTGCAAGGAAACAAAAGGGAGAACTTTCACTAGCATTTACTAGCTTTGTTTTGGGAATTTTTGATTTGGTTTTACTCATTTTAAACCTATTTTGGAAGTCCTGATTTATTGGTACATGGATTGAGGAATTATGGGCATGTTTATTATTGTTTACCATATATTTAATCATATAATTTGACCACATACCTCTCTCTCCATTGATCATGCATGATTGTGATTTTTTAGGCTATTTTTACTGATCTTTGAGCACCATTGGAAGTTGAATCTCTTGATTGTTGAATGAGATCTTGGAGGGTAATTTTTACCATTGAATTATGAATCATTAGGACCTCTTTGATTGTTGTTTACTTTTACTAGAACTACATATTCGACAGTTTGACTAAATTTGACTTTTGGGCCAATCTATTGGTCTTTGGATATTGGCTTTGTTGAATTGTCAAAGATTTCAATTTGAATTTTTTGTTTATGAATGGAATCATTGCATATATCTACTAATAATTCTATTAAAATATAGTAAGTAGAAGAATTTGAATGGGCTTTCCCCCATCTGAGGTTTTTCCCTTCTTATTGTCTAAATTTGGTGTCTCTTGTTATCACTCTTGATTGTCTCTTACTGTTCATTGCAATTTAATTTTTCTTTATACGATTACTATTGATCATTGGAAGATTATTTTTTTGTTGGAATATTTCCAATTGGAGAAAACAATTGGGATAAAGTAACTGATAGAACATAAAACATAATAAATTTTACAAAATGTTGAAGCCATAACAAGTTTTATTTCCATGCATTTGATTTTATAGGTGTTTCTTGTATGAATTACTTCTTAGACTAATATTATGTTTTTTGTAATCTCTCTTTTGGATATATAACCATTAAGATTTTGTTGTATCAATTTGTTTATGAATTTTTTCAATTTGGTGGCTATAAATTTAGAGAGAATTTTATAGGAAACATTGCATAGGATTATTGGTCTAAATATGGCAAAGGATACTACAAGAGCTGAAGATTGTAAGAGAATTGTAGAATGGGAGAGAGCTGGAGAATGTGAGAGAGCTGATAGAGATGTTGTGCACATCAGGAGCTAATATGAAGTAGATATGAAGGGTGGCAAGGTAGCAGTGGAGAAGGAGTATAATAGAGTTGATATCCAGTAAATCAACATTTTAGTTTCATGTTGAGTGAGGGGATTGTAGTCTCCTTTCAAGTTGTGGCTTGATAAATTTCTAGCTAGAGCTGGGTGAGGTATAAGCCTCCTGTAGGTTGTAGCTTGTAGAAAATATTTGGGAGTTGGAGCTTCCTTGCAAGTTGCAGCTTGCAGAAGTTGAGGTAGGAGCCTCCTGTGGGTTGTAACCTGCAGAAAATGCATGGGAGTTGGTGCTTCTGTTTCAAGTTGTAGCTTGATAGATGTCCAATTGGAGCTAGTTGAAGTAGGAGCCTCCTATGGGTTGTAGCCTACAGAAAATAGATGGGGGTTGGAGCTTCCTTACAAGTTGTAGCTTGCAGAATTTGAGGTAGTAGCCTCCTGTAGGTTGGAGCCTACAGAAAATCAGTTGTGAGAGGGAGTTGGAGCTTGCCTTTGCATCATAATAATAATAATATGTGGTTTTCTCCCTTATGGGTTTCCACTTATATCTGTTGTCTATGTTCTTGATGATTATGTGTTTATTTCATGTATTATCTGCTTAATTATTTATTGTCCACACATTTAGGTTGCTGATATATTATGTATTAAGTTGCTTATAAAATGAAGTAGTTAATGACTTGAATGAAAAGAGTATTAATGACCATGAATGTACTAAACTGATTCACCCCCCCTCTCAGTTTATCTAAGGGTTCATCAATTGGTATCATAGCAGGTTCCTTTGGTGTAATCCTAATAGCTTGATGGAGATCTGGTTGAGTCATGGACTATAAAAATGTACCCATGTTGAGTACAACAAACTTTCCTGAATGGAGAGATCAAGTTAAAACAGATTTAGTGGCTTATGAACCTAAGGTATGGAAGCTTGTATGTGATGGTTAGTGCACACTCTCTCCCTCTTTGCAAGAACAACAATGGAATGTCGAGGCAAAATGTGTGATATATAATAGTCTTCATAACAAGGATCTTGATTCAATAATGGATTTAACTTCTGCAACAGGAATATGGAATAGTTTGCATCTTATGCATGAAGGAGACACTAGTGGTTGCATTATAAAGAAGGAGAAGATAAATAAGAATAAGAAGAAAAAATCATTTCAAAAGGAAAAACGTCAATCAAATGAGATACATGCTAGGCTGAAAGGATGTGATTTCCATGAAGAAACTACAGTTGAAGAAAAAGACAAACTTGACACAGCCTTGACTGAAATAGAAAGATTGAAAAATGAAAACAAAGACCTTAAGACATTGGTACAAATATGTGATGAGAGATAATATGAAGATAAGGAAGAAATTTTTGGCCTGAAGGCACAACTTGAAGAAGCAAGGAGTTTAGGAAGAATTATTAATAACCAGCTCAAGGAGAGAGATATACAATGTGAAGGACTAGAGTCTAAAATCATTTTAGCTGGAAGATAGCTAGATGAAGAAGAAACTAAATTTGATAGAAGACTGGATAGAGGCACAGGTAAGCACAAAGGTAAGCTTCAATTGAAGTGCTTTAAGTATGGAAGAGTGGGCCACTGGGCCTCAAAATGTCCCAATAAGATAACAGAGAATCATTCTAAAGGGAAAGAGAAAAGCATCTCCTATAATATGTAGAAAGGGAAGAAATTTAAGAGAAGAACCTTTTGTGCCCAGCAAGATAGCAGTTCATCTAAAAACTCAAATGGATCCCGAGATGAAGATGGGATCTCATAATTTGCATTAATGAGTATGGATGATCTTGAAGATGATACTCTAGAATCTGAAGAATAAGGTAAGGTAGACCTTGAGGGGGAGTTGGTAAGTGCCTTAAAGAAAATTGAAAGGCTTAAAATTATTAAGAGTAAGAAACAGAAAGAGATTCTTCTGAAATATGCTAAAACTGAACCAGGTTCAGAAGATTAAATTGAATGTTGAACTAGAATAATAAAGGAAAATAGAGGGTATTCTAAAAATGGAAATAAAGGAGAAAAATCAGGAGCGTGAAAAGAAGGAAGAAGAAGTGTTAAGCATGAGGAAGAAATCAGAGAAGGCCCAAATTGAATTAACTATGAATATTCCTCAAATGAAAAGCTCTGGATAGTTGGACAAGATACTAAATTCTTAAATATATCCTCCTATAAAGGCTAGGATAGGCTATGAAGGAGAAAATAGTAAGTCCAAGGTAGAAGAAAACAAGGATATCACTTTGGTGAAAGCTGTAATAAAGGAAAATGATAACTCTCATCAATCTGAGATTATTTCAGCTAGAATACCAATAGAAGAAAGGAGAATATTGTGTAAGCAGCTCGGAGATGATATTGCCTCCATGGAGAACTCACATAAGGTAGACACTGAAAGAGATGATGATGCAACTCAAAAAGGATCCACAGAATCAGAAGCCAACAAGAACTTGATGTGTAAAGAAACAAACATAAACAAGTAGCAACATCAAGAGAAAAATAATGAGAGGAAGAAGCAAGAAGTTGCAAAAATCTCAATTGTTCTAAATATGAAGTGAACAATTGCGTAAGATCTCAAAGGAGGTTCTTTCCTCCTATGAAAAATATCACTTTTTTCTCTTTTCATAAACCAGGACATATTACATCACATTGTAAGACAAGCCATATCAACTTTAGCCAGAAAAAGATGCATCAAATGAGAAGACCCCCTCAAGCAAGCAGATGGAAAAGAAAATATTTCACCAGGTACACAAATCATTGGTACATACTCCACTCAGGTGTTCCCAAAGTATGACCTACCTGGACTATTCTTCTCTTGGGTATCTAGCCCTCAAAGAATATCAGTCCCCTACTACTCTTATCTTGAATGCCCTATCACATTCTCAAGGAGTATCGAATGCCAGATGATTACCCAATCCTCCATTCTATCTTCCCAATACCAGAATGATGTGTATATCTCTCCCTCCCAGGGAAGACCTATTCCACAAGGGAATGTACTCATTCTTATACAAAGAATGTACCTAAGCTCATCCTTAGGTATTACCAAGTTTCTTCCAAGTAGGAAACTTACCATCAGGCTCCCTCTTAATCAGGGACCTCCAGCAGCAATGGTGAGACATCCAGCTGCTCATGAAGAATTCTTGTCCTCGATGTCAAGGATTTCGATATTGAGGAATCTCCATATTTTAGCTTCATAAGGCACGGATCCTTTATCACTTTTCTCCTGAGTCAATTCAGTTATCAGAAAGTGATCCATAAGACTTCCTTATCTGGTCCACTTGTTATGCCATGCTGCTTTCCTTCAAATCATCTCCAAGCATCATACATCATTTCTTATGATTAGCAACCCTGCACAAAATTTATCCAGATAAACATATACATATGAACTTTTAAAACAAAAGTTACCTTGATGATGATCTTTTACCATGACATCTTCTTGTAGGCATCGGCATCCTTCATACAGATTGACACATCTCCTAATGATATGTTTTCCCAAGGGTCTTCTTCTTTACCAGACTTTCGTCAGAGTCTACATATCTTCCTAGGAGGTCTCTTAGTCACATCTACTTGGCCTCCGGATGATAACTACCTCTAGACATGGTTGCATTTCATGATCTCTTCCTTTCTACACATTCTTCATTCCCAGAAACTTAAAAATTTTCCAATTTCTTATTTATGTACAACCACCTCATAGCCTATGAGGTCATATTATGTTGATTTTATCTATTAGTGCACTCAGAGATCCTTCTTCATAGATCATACTTCTAAATATGGAGGTATATTACCTGCAACCATATGACATGATTTCATAGCATCCAATATCAGCATGTATGTCTGCATACCTCATACCTATCTTCCTTGAGTCATCACGTAGCAGTTTCTCTTGAATGAAGAGCTTCATTCCTTTGACCTGCTTCAACAATATGTCATCACATCCCAAAATTATTTCTTCATGATGACCCTAGATCTGATGACTGCTTTAATTTAAGTAGAGAGGTTTTCCAGAAGCTTTTTCACAGAGAGCTCCTTCCATGCTTTTATCGAGATGCTTCTTAATGTACATGCTATTGTACAATTTTACAACTAATCAGAGATCACTTATAGAGGAAGATGATCTCAATCATAATAGAGATCTCTTGCTTCCTCCTTCTTAGATATTTTAGCGTCAGGTTCTTCTCTTTCATAAGTGACATGGGATTCTTCCTTTCTCCTCTTGTCCTTTCCAAATTTAGGACAATCTCTTTTATAATGTCCAAGCTCATCACATCCAAAGAATCGCACGTTGTCCATATTTCTTCTTTTATTCTGAGGGCCAAATTTTCCGAATCTTCCTTTCTTCCTGTATGAAGTTGCAAAGGCATGATTCTCTTCACTTGGTTCTGTATCAGCTTTGGCCTTTAGTCTTGTTTCCTCTATTTTACATAGAGACCATAAATCTTGGAATGGAGTGGCTTATTTCTTCCCATATAGACTGGAAGTGAAGCTTCCCCATTCTTCTGGTAGAGCATTCAACACCACTGTTGTCATCTCAATGTCAGACATCACTTCTCCTAGTTCCTGCAGTTGATCTCTTATTTTAGAAATCCTCATGAGGTGTGGAGTGATTCCTGCTTCCCTTGATAACTTCATTTTGTATAGTTCTTGTCTCAAATAAATTTCTTCTCTAGCAGTACTCACAAAGAATAGCTCCACTAATTTTTTTTATATTTGTTTTGCAATCTTTATTTTTGATACATAGGGAATGAGAGAGTCTTTGATGGATTCTATGAGAATCCTTTGGGCTCTAACTTCTCCCTTCATGTACTTAGCATGGGCTGAAGTATCTTATTTTGGAGGTTGAACAGTAGATCCTTTGATATAATCCATTACTTCGTCTTCAATTAAGTTTGAGTCTGTTCTTTTCTTCCATACACTGAAATTTGATGATCCAACCATCTTGTTGCTTTCTTTACAAAAAGGCATCTTGATAGATAGGGTCATTAATACTTACTTGAGTGGATGACTTTCTCTTTTGACATCTTTCTTGATGGTCAAGGATGTATTCTTGAATGTAAATATTTGATGACAAAGATTACTTACTTGAATGAATTGATATAGCTAGAGAGCCTTCCTTGCAGACTAATTTGTTCCTTCAACCCAAACTTTGATCTTTACTTCTTGTAGTGTTTACTTTGTCAAGAAGCCCTTGCATTTAGCACCTTAGCTCTAAAACCATGTTGATAATTTGTAGGGCTTGTGATTAATACATAAATTGTCCTCTTGATAACTACTTGTGAGCTTGCTTATGTGTTCTCTTCTTTAACTTGGTTAATATTTCATCAAGTCAGTTATCAAAGTATCTAGCCAACAATGTAGAGGCATAATTAATTTCACTTGTAACTGAATGTATTGAAAATGTAGTTATGAAGGTAAATATCTGATTTACCTTCCTCACTTTCTATCACCTTGAAATCACTGTCTTTGTCTATAAAACCATAGATACACTTGTTGTATTATTTCTGCACCTTAATGCACCAATCTTGTACCTTATTGTACTCTGTATCTTCAGCAATCTAGATACTTCAGTTACTTCCAAAACTATATTCTTGAGCTACTTCTGAAACTATATTCTTTAGCTCCTTATTCCTTCAAATAGATCTGTATTCAAATCTGTTCTTTGATCTGCTTCCTTCCAGCATTCTCAACCTCAGAGTCATCCGCAAATATATTCTTCAGCTCCTTATTCATTCAAATAAATCTGTATCCAAGTTTGTCCTTTGATCTACTTCCTTCCAGCGTTGTCAACCTTAGAGTCGTCGCAAATACTCTTCCGCACTATTATATTATTAGCACATATTCTTATCTTTATACTGCATTATAATCTCTTATGTACCCCGTAATTTTTCCTTGATATATTTGCACTAACTCAGAGTTCAATCTGCAAAAACTGTATGTGCAAATGATCCGCAGTGTAGTGCATATATAGTGCATTGTTGTAGCCTCTAGGCTGACCATACAACCATTTATTTGAGCCGACTTCATAACAGAGATTTAGGCCGACTGTGTGAGGAGTTCTTCATGGTATGTAGAGACTGTTTTCCAGTGTTGTTATTTGTCCTTCTATCACAAGATCTTGGAGCATATTAAACTAGATCCTATATGATACTAAATTATATTTTGTACCTAGAAGAAAAACCTAATAAACATCAAGAAGAAGTCTATTCACCTAAATAATAAAATCTTACTCATGAAACCCATGAGGTAAGTACAAAAAAATACATTTTGTTATCTTTGTCTTCTTCTTTTCATAATTACATAGTCAACATGAAGACCGACCTAGTTACATTTTACAATAGTACAAAAGGTTAATGATGCCAGAATCAGATTCTATATATTGTTGATTGTTGTTGAGAATAGTGGAGAGCTCAATAAAAATAACTGAGAGTATGAAGGGTATCGTAACTATGGTTGTTTGTGCAAGCCGGAGTGAAATTACCGCATGGATTATCAATGCGTATCATATTATCTCGTGGCATTGGATGCATAGACACTTTTGGCATAAGTGTATACCACAGAGTTCAAATATATCAAGCTCTAACCATTAGTCTTCCTTAAGTACATGATACACCTAAAAGTTATGTAACAGTGGCATGTGGGTGAATTTGAGAATCCCTTATAAGAAAGTATGAGTTGTTGGCCTATGAATTGGCCTATGAACCAAGTTCTGTGCAAAGACATCCTTGAATCTGCAATGAAATCACTGTGTAATCTGGTAGTAAAGGTGAGCCGTGGCTACAAAAGATATATTGGCATCATCATATTTGAACAGATGTGTAGTGAAGATGTGTATTGCAGAAGAAGACATATTCCATCTACAATCTTCCTCAACAGATATGTATCTCAGATGAAGATCATAAAATAGACTGTATATTTGGAGCAGACTTTATATATCATATGGAGCATTCTTAGTATTTTAGTATTATTCCAATGATGAATTTCTGATTATATAATCCTGGTACAGTTTGTTCTATGGAATGTCATTATCATCACTTTTAGCATTATACAAGTTCAAGGAAATTGACGTTCGAGATCATATCGCGAACATAAAGTAGGAGAATGGACGATCCAAATTATGTCGCATTCGACCATAATATTGTTAACGCACATCTCTATCAACGATTTTTATATTTATATGTTAAGTTATTGCAAGTGAATTGTTTTAAGTTGTGATGCGATAAGAAGTGGGGTTTGCGAAGCGTTGCGATCGCATATCGCATATTATAAGAGGAACCTTGTTATTGCTATGAGTTAAATCTTGTGAAATGCAATAAGAGTATCGAATGTGATAAGCTTCAAAGCTAAAATCTAAAGTATTTAAAGTCTGGTTGTGGGACCCAATCGCATATCAGACATCACAAGCTCAGGAGGATAAGCGCTCAAGAATCATGTTAAAATGTTGAAGTGTGAAATGTGACAAGAGTACCGGATGTGATGTCGTTTCAAAGAAAAATTCTAAAGGATTTAAAATCTGGAGGTATAAGGTTTCCCTTTGAGAAATCGCATCGGGGTTTGGAAGAGATATTCATAACAAGAAATACATGAGAACACCGAAGTGTGAATTGTGATAGTGAAGCGAACGCGATGCAGGTCAATGATGAAGCCTAAAGTATTTCAAGTTCGGGAGTATGGGTTTTCCCTTTTGTTAAATCGCATCAGAGAGCAAAGGAGGATTATAACGTAAAATAAAGGAAACGTCGAAATGTGATAAGTGACCGGACGCGATATCGTACAGAGGTAAATATTAATATATTTCAGGTCTAGGATTAATGTGGTTATGCTTGTTTACAAAGAAGGAAATCCTGAATGCAAGGACACTCGGGTAAGTGACCATAAGCAGAGAAAAGGAGCAAGAGAAGGTTGAATGCTACGGGAACGAGCAGAAGAGGCAAAGTTGGGAAAAAGGAGCATATGGTGGAACTTTTGGAAACGTGCTAGTTGGGTTGAGTTGGGAAAAAAGACAATTATGCAGAAATGTATTGAATGTAATATCAAAAACTGAAAATATCAATGATAGGAGTAGAAAGGACAAATGCACAGCGAGCCAAGAGCTGAAAGGACTGGGTGAAATATTATTGTAACTGTAAATGTAAATTCATTGATTATTTTATATTTCTTTTGATGCAAAGGCAAGTCTCCCTTATGGGTTTCCACTTATATATGTTGTCTATGTGCTTGATGATTATGTGTTGATGTGATGTATTATTCTGCTTAATTATTTATTGTCCACACATTCAATTTGTTGATTCATTATGTATTAAGTTGCTTATAAAATGAAGTAGTTAATGAGTTGAATGAAAAGAGTATTAATGACCATGAATGTACTAAATTGATTCAACCCCCCCCCCACTCTTAGTTTAGCTAAGGGTTCATCAAAATATTGAACCTTGTTCATAACAACATTAAACTTTTTTATAAACTTTATTGATAAACAATATTAATGTTTGACACTATTAATATTAATACTGATATTATTATTTTAATTTTTTAATATTAAACATTATTAAATATTGAACCTTATTCACAAACCCTAATATAAATATTTTTGTTAAACCTTATTAATAATAATACTATTAATGTTCTTAATATTAATATAACCTAGTTTTAATAATAATAATAATATTTTTGTTATTAATATTATTAACACAACAATAATAATAGTAAACCTTATTAATAATAATAATGAACCTTATTAATGTTAAATTTTCTTTTATTGTGAATCATTTTTTTCTATTAGATTAGATCAATCATAAATCTGTAGGGCTTACATATTAAAAAACTATGGGCCTCATTCCTACTAGACTTGGTTACAGAAAGCTAAAAGCAGAACCACATTAAACAAATAACCCAAAATGAAAAAAAAAATCTCAAGAACCTGAAACCACCCAGTGTTCATCCCTAATCAAGAAGAAGAGATTGACTTGGGAACCCTCCCCAATGTGTGCAGATGGAGGACGGCAGAAATTATTATGGGCATGACCTTCCATATGCTTGAATCCGCCTTCTAGTTGCACTAGTATTTCATAGATCAATTATTTCCCATGACAGAGGGAAGCCAACTTGTCCATCATACACCACTAATTTTGTTGGAGGTCATTCATAAATCAAATGACCTCATCCATATATTAATACATGACCAAAGCATAGTATTCCAACAAAAATTAAATCTCTTTGAAGGAAATTATCTAAAGAATCGAAGGCATGATGCATCTCAATTCTTCTAGTAGAGTACATAGTTGGTGGATTTACCTCTTTCCCTGTTATCTCCAAAATGAGTTTCCTTGTGGCCACGTGGTCATACTGTGGTCATACTCATCAATTGGATCATCAACATTGTTGTATCATGTAGTTATAATAGTTTGAATTTCCACAAATATCCATACAATATAGTTCTAAATGCACCCGTCGAGCTACTACATAAACAGCACCCCCAACACACCTTATATCATGCACACACAGATGATTCCTAGTTCCTTGGATAATTTAAACCATATTAAGAGGAAAATTAATTATCCACTAAAATCCCATGGCTCCCAAAACCATAGATATTTCCACAAGGGTGGCCTTCACCCACATCTAAAATACACGCCTAAACCCACCTTTGACAATAGTATTTGGACATCAGAGTCAAACACTAGTCTCTCTCCACTTCTTATTGATGGGCTCCCTCATTACTATCCCATAAAATTTAACTCACAATATAGGATAGGCACCCTACTTAATTTATGATATCTTAAACTTACAATGGAGTAAATGCCCAAAGTATACCCTAAATTATCAATTTTTCTATCCTCACCCAACAACTACAATGGAAACTAAGAAACTCTACCACTATGAGTAGAATGAAATCACCACCTTGAGCCTAGATTCCACACTTTCTCACATTGATCCCCCCTACTGTCATACCTAGCCACACTAGTTTAAGATTGACCTTATTTTTCGTCCTGTGTAGCTTTGAAGTGAGGAGATGGCACCTCCAAAATTCCAATTTACAAAAGAAAACAACCAAGAACTTCAACCACCACCAATCCCATAACCCTTAACACACAACAATGCACACAAAAAAATGCCCAAGATGATATAACCTACATCGTCTCTTGAAAATTTGGTGTTCCTTTTCCAAGGATAGCATGCATGGCACATTGTATTAAACCAAGTGCCACATGGGTGAGGGTGACATGACCCCGCTAAACCATCATTGTCCCTAGTTTTCACCCCATTGACGAATTAATGTTAAAAATAATATTAGTCAATTTTAGTAATATTAAACGTTTTTTTAAATCTTCATTTTCATTGACCAAGGTTGATTAAGGTTCAAAATGTTTGACTTTGGTCTGCCATGGTTGACTATAATTGAATTTCATGTAGCAAAGAGGATTTTGAAATTGGAAACCCTTAATATGTCACAAGATTATGTTTCACATGGATCATGTTTCACGTGGATCTTACTACCACTTTTAGTTGTTAATAGAAATTAAACTCTAATTCAACCTACTATATTGTTAAAAAAAACGAGACATATGTTAATCTTAGAGATACACTTTCCCAAATTAACAAATTTTTATGGTAAATACAATATATAGACATGTTATACATCCACCCATGTTATTTGATATATAGTTGGGATTATTTTGGGTTCCCACACATGGAAAATCCTAGTAGTGAATATGATCCATTGCATGATGATCACCTCAGTAGTGCGGGAATGGAGTGCCACTTAAACGGGCTCCTACATAAAATAACCTAATTACACTTAAAAAAATAGTTGTTAATGTATGTTATCCTATAAATAGTTATTAAATTACATTGATGTATACACAACTTGGGAGCTCCTTGATGCATAAATGAAGTAGGATGGGGAAGGAGTGATGGCTTCATTTCCTCTTATCGTATTTCAAAAGAGTCAAGGAATAGATTTGTTATTGGTTGAGAAAGTTTGTGTTTTTAGTGTTGGCATCAGTATGTCCCACAAAAAAGTTGTGTTTATCTATCCATGGAATGAATGGGTTCCAAGTTGGAACGAAGCTGAAATAATTCATTGGCAAAACTTGTGGGTTAGGCCCATGGAAGAACTGAACATGACATGAGCTATAACTATGATTTGGCATAGTCACATGATCTAGAGCTATGGGTTGGCATATCCACATCATAGTTTTGAAAATCGGTTGGCATGAATCAAAAACTTGTCAAACTAATCGATTCATTATAAAACAAGGTCTAACCTGGAAAAAAACTCAATTTAAGGGCCGACTTCTCCAAACAAACACATAAATGAGACCAAATTAGACAGTTTACAACGAAACCTGCCAGTCTATGGTCAAACTAGTCGGTTCGTTGCCAAGGATGTGGAAGACCTACACAATGTATATTTGGAAGCTTCCTAGGTGTTTTAGAGGGAAAGTAAGGGTTTTTTCCATCCAAAAACACCCTCTCCAAGCCTATAAAAGGAGCTCACCCACCTCATTTTCCTCACACATCTCATTTGGAGTTTTTGGGAGTTTGATTGGGAGCCTGGAGAGTGTTGATTTTTCCAGGAGTACTCATCTTGGAGGCTTGGAATTGGACTTGGAGCAATTTTTGAGATAGTTTGAAGTTGTTAGTAGAGTTGGAATCTTTAAGATGAGGCTAAGGATGCTAGTTTTCCTTTCCACGTAAGGATTTTCACTTGAAAAATTCCTCATTTCACTGTTGTCCATGTATTACCTTTTTTATGTGTTCTATGCTATCAAATATCTAATTCTATGATATCAAATTTTGTAGGCTACATATTCATTTTTTTTCCTAAATTTATCTTAGGTTTTCCATTTTTCTTAGGTGCAATTTTTTTTAATGGCAGATTTCTTTACAAATTTTAATTATTTCAAGCCAACTAGGCTCTAAAAGAAAAGGACACTACATGGGCTCATTATAATGTGATTGATGGAAAAATGGTATGAAAAATTTGCAATAAATCTATTTGGGGTGGGGGTATTCTTAGATTCAGACAACACTTTGTTGGGATAAGAGGCCAAGTAAAGCCATTTGAAGCACCAAAGGAAGTGTTAGGTTCTGTTAGGGAAGAATACCTTGAGAATTATGAAAATTTTGTGGAGAATAAGGCTAGGGAGAAGGTCATCCAAGAATAAATTGGAAGGAAGAGGGAATTATACAAGCCATGAAAGAAAGTGGGTATGATAATTATGAGATTCAAGACACCTCTTCTATCCATTCCACCAAAGACCCCTTTCACTATTTTCCTCCTACTCTTGTCCAACAATATAAACTAACAAAGAGAACAAACATCGAGATTTATTTCTCATCCCCTGCCGCCACTTCCTTCATTAATCCCACTTCCTCCCATCCAATTCATCAACCCACTTTGGATGAACATTAGAAAAACAATCCAAAGGCACTTTTTATCAATACATTGCTAGATGGTGGTATGTTGTAGATATCCAATTTCATGATGCTTGTTGACCTTATTTCCAAGCTATGCAGGACACTATAATATCTTTTGGTAAGGGCTTCAAAGGCCCTACTATGCATGACTTGAGAGAAGTTATTTTGAAAAAGATATTTCTTCCATTGATGGGTATTTGGCTGAGTATAAAGGGTCATGACTCGAAACAGGTTGTTACATCATGTCATATGGATGAACCGATGGAAAGAACCGCACTATCATTAATTTCCTGGTTTCTTTCCCTCAACGACGCATGTTTTTTAGATCAATTGATGCATCTAATAAGGTGAAGGATGCAACCCTTCTATTTGAGATTTGGGATGAGATTATTTAGGAAGTGGGGTAGAAGAATGTTGCAAATGTCATCACAGATAATGCCTCAAACTATGTTCTTGTTGGAAATATGCTTCAATCCAAATACAAGACTATATTTTTCAATCCATGTGCTGCACATTGCATAGACCTCATGCTTGAGGACATAGAAAAATTGGAGTGGGTTAAAAATACTATAGAGCAAGCCAAGTGCATTACAAAATACATCTACAACCACTCATGGGTTTTGATCCTAATGAGGAAAAACACTATGGGAAAAGATCTTGTTAGGCCTACAACTATGAGATTTTCAACTCACCTCCTCGCAATAAAATGTCTCAATCCTCAACAAAAAAACATGCAAAAAATGTTTTCTTCTGATGATTGGACTGAATCTCGGTGGGCTTGTGGAAAATATGGCAAAGTCACCAAAAAGAAAGTTTTTGACAATTATTTTTGGAAAAGGCCTGTAGAGCTTGTGAAAATTACCAAGCGCCTTGATAAGGTGTTAAGGATGGTGGATGGGGAAAAATTGGCCATGGGCTACATTTATGAAGCTATGGATCAGGAAATTAAGCATATACATGCAACTTACAAGGATAGGTTAGCTAAATACGTACATATATGGGATATCATTGATAAAAGTTGGAACAATCAACTCCATCATCCTATACATGGAGTTGGGTATTTTTTGAACCCAAAGTATCATTGTAAAGCTCGGCTAGGAGATCTGCATGATGGGCAGGTCAGAGATGGATTGATTGATTGATTGGAACGCATGGTCCCTCACCATGTAGACGAGTTGGAAATACATAAAAACTTACTATTTTCAGTATACTTACCTCATGGTAACTTTATATCTCTCATATCGTCATATTAAAATTTTGTTTTATCATTATCACGTGGTAAGTGTGTATCTCCCCTTGCCAATTATACCCTAGTATGCATCCCACCCATAAGATTTCCTTGTTGTGATTCTTCCTCCCCATCTATTCAATGAGTTGAGAGGTTACTTTGGCATGTTTTATCCTTAGCTTACAGAGAAAGTGTGTGTCTTCCCCAAGGGGCCTGGGTTGTGTCTAATCCTTACCCCAAATGGTAAGTTGGTATCCCATCATAAGGAAGTCGATGCATGTGCTCTACCACTTATCTCTTTAGGGTATTGATTGGAATATCAACAGACAATAGGATAGCTAAGGTACTTAACTTTCATGGTAATTCACATCGTGGTTATTGTCCTTGGATAAAGGGTGGTAGCTCCTATCATGTCAATTTCTTCTTTCATTATATTTTTGTTCATCAGATGAGTACAGTTGAGGAGAGATTAAAAATGACATGATGATGAGACATTCAAGATGATATTTATGATGCAGTCATAAATTTCTCGCTAGTTGAGAGGAAGTGTTATTTTTTTAGCTCAGGCACAAATTCCCTCCATTAGATAGTCTTCCTCATCCAGAGAAGCCCCAAATTTTCCTTGGAAGAATTTAATTTGGTTACGGAAAAATGTATTTTTTATGTGAAAACAGACAACCGTCAAAATTCAAGGTCGAGCTAGAAAAAAAATTAGCCCCCCTCAAATGCCTATAAATTTAGGGAAAGAAAACTTCATTTGGATATCATATCAATCATGCCTCTCTCTCTCTCTTCCTCTACTTGATCATACAACTATAAAAATTATAGGTTGACCTCACATATGTAAAGGAGAGGGTATCCTTTCCTTTTTATCGAATAGTATTTCTATTTGTCACACTTTCACTAGCATTTTCTAGCTTTGTTTTGGGAATTTTTGACTTGGTTTAACTCGTTTTAAACCTATTTTGGAAGGCCTAATTTATTGGCACATGGATTGAGGAATTTTGGGCATGTTGACTATCGTTTACCATAGATTTAATCATATAATTGAACCACATACCTTCTCTCTCCATTGACCATGAATGATTGTGATTTTTCAGGCTATATTTACTGATCTTTGAGCACCATTGGAAGTTGAAAAGATTAAAGGAATAGATTTGTTATTGGTTGAGAAAGTTTGCGGTTTTAGGGTTGGCACTAGTATGTCCCACAGACAAGTTGTGTTGATATATCCATGGATTGAATGGGTTCCAAGTTGGAACGAAGTTGAAATATTTCATTGGCACAACTTGTGGGTTAGGCCCATGGAAGAACTGAACATGACATGAGCTATAACTACGATTTGGCATAGTCACATGATCTAGAGCTACGACTTGGCATATCCACATCATAGTTTTGAAAATCAGTCGGCATGAATCAAAAACTGGTCAAACTAATCGATTCATTAGAAAACTAGGTCGAACCTGGAAAAAAACTATGTTTAAGGGCCGACTTCTCCAAAAAACACATAAACGAGACCAGAGTAGAAGGTTTACTATGGAACCCACCAGTTTATGGTCAAACTGGTTGGTTCATTTCCAAGGATGTGGATGACCTACACAATGTATTTTTGGAAGCTTCCTAGGTGTTTTAGAGGGAAATTAAGTGTTTTTTACGTCCAAAAACACACTCTCCAACCTCTAAAAGGAGCTCACCGCCCTCATTTTCCTCACACATCTCATTTGGAACTTTTTGGAATTTGATTGGGAGCCTGAAGAGTGTTGATATTTTTCGGGAGTACTCATTTTGGAGGCTTGGAATTGGACTTGGAGAAATTTTTGAGATAGTTTGGAGTTGTTAGTGGAGTTGGAATCTTTAAGAGGAGGCTAAGGATGGTAGTTTGCATTTCCATGTAAGGATTTTCACTTGAAAAATTCCTCTTTTCACTATTATCCATGTATTACTTTTTTTATGTGTTTTATGCTATCAAATATCCAATTTTATGGTATCAAATTTTGTAGGATACATATACATTTTTTTTTCCTAAATTTATCTTAGGTTTTCCATTTTTCTTAGGTGCATTTTTTTTCCTAAATTTATCTTAGGTAGTCTTCCTCATCCAAAGAAGCCCCAAATCTTCATTGGAAGAATTTAATTTGGTTAAGGAAAAATGTATTTTTTATGTGAAAACCCACAACGATCAAAATTCAAGGTCGAGCTAGAACAAAAATTAGCCCGCATTCAATGCCTATAAATTTAGGGAAGGTAACCTTCATTTGGATATCATATCAATCATCCCCCTCTCTCTCTTCCTATACTTGATCATACAAATATAAAAATTATAGGTTGAACTCACACATGTAAAGGAGAGGGTGTCCTTTCCTATTTACTGAATAGTATTTCTACTTGTCACACTTTCACTAGCATTTAGTAGCTTTGTTTTGGGAATTTTTGTCTTGGTTTAACTCCTTTTAAACCTATTTTGGAAGGCCTGATTTATTGGCACACGGATTGAGGAAATATGGGCATGTTGACTATCGTTTACGATATATTTAATCATATAATTTGACCACATACCTTCTCTCTCCATTGACCATGCATGATTGTGATTTTTCAGGCTATTTTTACTGATCTTTGAGCACTATTGGAAGTTGAAAAGAGTCAAGGAATAGATTTGTTATTGGTTGAAAAAGTTAGTATTTTTATTGTTGGCATCAGTATGTCCCACAAACAAGTTGTGTTGATCTATCCATGGAATGAATGGGTTCCAAGTTGGATCGAAGCTTAAATATTTAATTTGGCACAACTTGTGGTTTAGGCCCATGGAAGAACTGAACATGACATGAGCTATAACTATGATTTGGCATAGTCACATGATCTAGAGCTACGACTTGGAATATCCACATCATAGTTTTGAAAATTGGTTGGTATGAATCAAAAACTGGTCAAACTAATCGATTCATTAGGAAACCAAGTCGAACCTAGAAAAAACTCAGTTCACATAAAAAAAAACTTAGGACCGTGTTGTGCAAGTTAGATCATGGTCAAGCGAGGGCTTGGTTTGGCTCCCAAGTTACAAATTAAGTAAGGGTAGTTGTGAGGCCATGATAGCTAGGGATGGCCATGGCATGCATATTAGGAATGAAAAGGCATTCTAACACATGTCAGACAATGTCAATGCATGTTGAAGAGTGTTAGGGAGTGTTGAGGCATATCAAGGGATAACTAGGTCAAAATGCATGGAAAAGAATGAATAAGAGTGTGTGCTAGGGAGTGTCAGCGAATTCAAGTGTGTCAGGAGAAGTTCAGAATATGATTTATAGGAGGCAAGCCTATGGTTGTTATATGGGGCTCGACATAGCAGTTTTAGACAAAGGGAGATCACTTTATGCTAGGCACAACATTGTTTTGCCTTTAGCTTTTTTCTTTATATGAGATGTGGCACACTTTGGCTACATGCTCATGTTTTAAAATATTCTAGATAATTTCATATTGTACATTGTTGTGTATAATTTTTGGGGCACTCAACTTATGTCAACTTATATCTTGTGTGCCTTGTGCATCTTGTGGTTCTTGCAAATTCTCAGTAAATGTTCTACTGTTTATATGAACTGAACATACATGTGAAATATTTCCTATGTAAGCTATATTTCTTAGTTGTTTTATGGCCATGGCTAGATCATGTGATCCTTGTCTTGGTAACTAGTTAAGTGGGACAAGTGTAGCTTGGACATAAGTGGCATAAGATGAGTTATAGGGATTTCTTAGGTGAACAAGGCACAATCTACTTGTAGTAGGTGCAATTGGTCAAGTTGTTGCGGTTGAAGCAAGCCAACATTGTCACATGAACTGAAGTAGCCAAGGAATTGATTAGGTTCCCAAGTCATGAAAAAATGTAAATTCTATCTGTGAGGACATGAGTGTCAAGGCGTGCTAGGGAATGCTAAGATATGTTAGATAGTGCGAAGGCATGTCGAACATGCTAAGATGTGCCAAGTGATAAGGCATTCCAAGATGTGCAAGGGTGTGTCAATGCGTGCCAGGGACTATCAAGGAAAAAAAATGGAGAAACAAGTTAAACTACAAGGAAATGAACAAATAAGAGGGTTAATAAGTCATCAATTTACCTCTTCCAAGAGGGGCATGCTAGGCACACCAACACTAGGTGCCAATAGGTGCCAAGTGAAAAGTATTAGTGAATTCTAAGTGCCAAGTACATTCCTTTGTTGCTTCTCATATACTTTCCAACAGTTTATCTCAAATAAATTTAATACTAAACCATGCCAAATCATACCAAGGCACGTCAACGTATTCCATACTTGCTAAGAATTTCCAAGTGCCAACATGTGCCAAGTGCCAATATGTGTCACAGATTGTTATGCATGCTATGAAGTGGAAGGGCATGTTGAAGAGTGCTAAGGTGTGCTAGAGACTGCTAATGCATGTTGAGGAGAGTTAAGGAATACTAGGACAAAAAATTAAGGGATTACTAGGTCAAAATTCACGGAAGATAATGAATATGAGGAATGAGTGCTAGGGACTAGTGTTAATGAGTGATAGTCTTCATGCCAAGGATGGAGTGACAAGGTATGCTAAGGATTGGTAAGGTGTGCTAGGGAATATCAAGGCATGTCAAGAAGTCTCAAAGTGTGCTTGGGAGTTCCAGGGTGTGCAAATTATATGTGCCAAATAGTGTCAAATAGTGCCAAGATATGCCAATACATGCCAGGTACTAAGGATGTGCAGGGTGCCTGGGTATGTCAATATGTGTCAAGAAGTTGCAAGGAAACAAAAGCAAGAACCAATAAGAGTTTAAATAAGTCAGGACTTTATCTTTTTCAAAAGGGGCATGATAGCCACACTAATAATAGGTCCTAATACAAGCCAAGTGGCTTTGTGTGCCAAGTGCTAATGTATGTTAATGCCTTCAAAAAATGTGTTCCAGGGCATGCTAGGGACTACATGATTCCAACACATTCTAGGAGAGTTTTATGTTGTGCTAGCACATGGCACCATGTGCTTGGGCATCAGTGTCATGAAAAGATGTTCTAGGTACAAAGATTTTCCAAGACATGCGAGGTGCTAAGAAATGTTAGTGTGTGCCAAAGCATTAATTTAACATGTGCCCGGATTGTTGAGGAGAGTTAGGTATTTCTCATTAATATAATTGGCGGAGCTTGATTATGTATTAAATAATATATTTCCTACACACGCTAGTGGGACTTTATCTAAAGGGAATTTTCTAGATAATAAACTTAATAGATATAAATCATGTGTTGACTCATAGGAAAAATCTATTCGAATAATCATTAATTAAGGGAATTAATGATACACTCTAATTACTTCTTAAAAAATTGACTGACTCTAACCACTATGGCCTTCGACATATTATAAAAAAGACTCCACAATAATGGTATTAAATCGTTACCTTTTGACAAAAAATATACTAACAAGCACATAACGTCATCACAAACTCATTGGAATGATCAATGATGATGAAAATTTTTTGATCATCACCAAAAGTAACAAAAAGAGCATCGATGAGGGTCATTAAAAGTTCATCATGTAATGTCCCTTTTTCAGGAACATGCTGCTCCCTCGGGAACATCTTAAGATGTTCCAATTCCTTCTTCAGTGAGACACTGCAAGTCCATTTCAGAGATTGACTGATGGGGCATTTACAGGATATGAATCCTTCTAAAGAAGGGAGAAATCTTGAGGCTAGATGGCCCTTCTCAGACTCTACCTATGGATATGCAATATTCCACCTAGGGAATTTCTGCTACAAGGTCCTTGAGGATGCTGTATAAGGAAGTTGCTGCATAAAAAAGGCAAACCACCATTAGGATGCCCTAGAAAAACTCTAATAAAACTCCCCTACAGAAAATTATCTCAAAGAAATAACTCTAGATGGGTTATTCAGATCTCCCCAATCTAGGTATCTAAAACAATACTCAATGAAAGAGCTTACAGCAATATGTGAACATAAACATGAACTCTGCAAATCTGAATAGACCATAAGAGGGAAATGCTACATCCATCATGATATTATGATATATCAGCAAATAAATACAAAACATAGTTGAGGGACAAGCCACTCAAGCTTTGAGAACCAACCTCCAATACAGGAACAATGAAATACATGAGTAGCTGCAACTCCACAAAATGTCGGAGTAGCTGCAACTGCGTAGTGTATATGAAGGCATAGCTGCTGAATATGAATGAAATACATATATGGCTGAAGGAATACAAGAAATAAGCCCAAGAACAAGAAATGGGCTGAAATACAATATTTCTAGCCAATCTATGAAGATTTCTAGAAATGCCGGAGAAAATACAAAATGTGACAACAGAGTTGTCACTGCAACTGAACCCAAAATGAATGACGTTGTGGCTGATCTGAAATCTGATTGCCCTCCTCTGATAATGTCTCTAATACAAAGTGCTGATCACTTTGTCTTAGAAACACACTCCTGATGAGCTCATGAAACCCTCTCTCACTGCCTCCATCAAAATAACGCATGGACTACGCAGTGGGTGATGATGGAATGTTGGCCCATGCCAACTGATCTGAAATAATGCTCGGGAATCCTCCTTGCAACTCCTCCAATGAATAGAACACCCCTCCACTAAATAAAACTAGACAAGAGAGACTCCATGAGTTCCTCTCTTGCTGCACCCAGCAACACAACATCCTCTCTACTGTAGAAATAACGCTGTAGAAGATGAATGTAGCTGTGGCCAATGCCAGATTGAGGAAATGTAGATCAATCCTCATCCTTTCTTGAGGAAGAGGTAGGGATTCCTGACCAGGAACGTCGTAGTGCCCGAGGGCACCATCACCCTGCTAAACAGCCTGAGGATGCAAGTTCTTGTAGACCCAAAGTTTGAAATCTAAATCATAACATAATGAAAATGGGCTGCCATCTCCTCCATATAAAGTGAGAAAACTCCTCTCCATCATGGTCCCCACCAATTAGGGTTTCCACCTTCATGAAAGTGTCTTCCCTCCAAAACTACGTAGCTTCTCTAGGAAGCTTCTCCTCTATAGGCAACGCTGTTGACTTTAGTCAAAGATGACTAATCCAAGTAAGTTTGGTTCCATTCACACCATGGTTGTTTATCTCAGCTGCTTTATTCACTCCCCTTTCACATTATGAGTGTTATTTCTTCATCTAAAAGGGGCTAAGGTGCCTCCTTCCCCATTTTATTAAACAAAAATAAAATGTGCAACTATAATGTTCCATTTTAGCTTGAGGCTAAAATTGGGAACATTACAGTCCTCCCCTCCCACATGTTGCTTGCCCTCAAGAAACTGCATAGAGAGAAAAAAACCTTCTCCCCCTTCTTCTCTTGTGGCCTCCTCATCAATGGTCCCACCACTGCTCAAATATGCTGCAATGAAACTATCCTCTAATGCTCTCTCCCAAGTATGCAAGCTGGCAACAATGCTCCTCATGGAAAGATAGAAGGTGTAGTGGAATCCTTCCTGTTGTGTTAAGGCCTCCTTAAGGTAGGAGTGGTGATATGCATGGGAAAATTTGTCTCCCAATGATGATCTCCTCATCCATGCAATCATCCAAATAAAATCTCAACCCCCAGTTTCTGCAATGTGTTGGGGCTGAATGGAGAGTTTTTCTGGTGCTTCTCATGATGGCCCTCTCTCCATTTTAAGTGTGCATGGGGCTATCTTTGTCCTTGGGCTAAAATGTATTGCCTCCGAGAATGGCCCAAGCTACCCCATCAAGAAATCTAGCCATGAAATGCCTCCTCAAATCCTCCAAGTGGTTTCTCCCACAAGAAGTGACAAGTAGTAATGTGGCAATCATGGTTTGCCCATGGTATCTCCTGCAAGATAAGACATGTACAATGGGGAGAATCATGCTCCCAATGGGCTGTACATACAATACTCTCCAAATAATTCTCCTCATGAGTGTACAGATATCTGAAATACAATGGAGCAATATACAATAAAAGCAAGTTGCCAAATGACAACCGGAGAGTGGTTCAAAGTTCCACTCATGGAACCGCGCAGTGCCTCCTTGGCCTGCCTCAAAATAAAAATAACAAGTGTTATACTAGCCACTTGTTTGCTGCCACCACATCTCCTCATAATATGTAAGCATGAAATACCATTTTGTGCCAATGGTGAACACCATGAAGCATGTGGCTTCCCCCACAACCATCACAAAAACAGCCAAAATCAAGGCTACTGGTAGCTGCAAGTACATCATAAAAAATGCAAGAAGGAACAAGCCTCCTTGATACATCATGCTCCTCAATCAATGAAAAGAACTACAATACAAAGTATGACATTATACCTCCTCCATCATGCACTAGAGCTCTTGAGCTGAAATGGCTCAACATGAATGATCTCCCTCTCCTCCAATGAGTAAGGGAATGGTTTTGCCAACCTCTCCAAAAGACATCCGGGCTCTGCATCTATCCATATGCTGATGTAGATCATGCTGAATGCCCTCCAAGTGAACTCCCCTATCAAGGCAAAGTATGCATCCAAGTGCATAGCTAGGAATTCCGTATGTGCTGCATGCAAAAGTTTCTCCTTGAGACTAGAAACTCTAGCCAAGAAGAGTCTACCATGATGATAGATGCTCATATCATCCACTAAGTGTCCTCCATCACCATCAAGGCCATCCAAGAATCATGCATGCACCAAGATCCTAGGACCTCTCAACCAGAAGCTGAGTCCTCCAACATGGATCAATCCTCCACATAGACAGCGTTGGTAATCTACAATAAAGTGCTCCCATCATGCTGCTGCCTGCTACCTTGACATCCCCTCATGCCAAATTCATCCTCCAAGTTGCTACCATGCCATCATGCAGCTGCTCATGCTCAAATAGAAATAAGGACCTCTGAAAATGAGCCTCCCATGAGAGACTATCACCTCCAAAGAATCTCCCGATCCTGGGAAATGTAAGCATGAGTGGCCTCCATCTACTCCAATGCATGAAAGAGTTCTCCCCCAAATGAAGTAATCCCTTTTCACCAAATCCATGGAGCAGCTATCCTGCATCATAAAGATGTTATCCTCCATCCATGCAGCAACTCTATCTGCGCAGTGAAACTGATGAGAATGGGTGGTTCTGAAAATGAGAGAGTGTATCCCTCCTCCTTGTGCTTAACCCCAAACTCCCTGCGCTGTGATGGATTCCTCCAATGTCTCCACCTCTCCGGAATCCAAGAGTGGTGAACCAAAAAAAGCATGATGCCTCTCATCATCTCTAGATCATGTGACTTCCCAAATGGAAAGCCCCCAAAAGTGAGACATCAAGATAGGAAGTGGACTGAATACATGAGAGGAATGAATGGTCCTCTCTCTCTACTGCGCAGTGTAGTCCTTCTCCTATGTGAATAAAATCTCTGAAAATAGATAGGGGTGAATGTCCATCATCCCTTCATGTTGATCCTTCTACTTTTCTTCTTCTTCCAATGGTGCAGCGCTATATGCACCTCCTCCCTACCATCATGTGAGTGTGTTTCCTCCTAAATGAGAGTCCTTGAGCCTTGGCCTTCCCTTGAAAGAAATTTCTCTCTCACAAATGGAAGAGTGCCCTTTATATAATGGGGGTCTTGCCTCTAGCAAGTCATTCTCCTGATTTCTCCCCCTCTAGAAAGATGGAATGATATTTGTTTCATGGTTCCCCTCCATGCATGCAAAGTTTTTGTAGTTTTGTCATACCATGTTTTACATTATTTTTCATCTATCCCCTTTTCAAAACTCTTTGTGACTACAACATATGATTTCTCATTTGCAAGAGAACATGAAATAGAACTCTGAAATCAATTATCATGAATCATACCTTTGAGTTTGCAGCGCTGCTCCTCCAAGGCCTCATCTCCTTCCATCCATCCTTCTTGTAGTAGCTTTGGGAAATGTACTTCATTTTGGATGTGCATGTGAGGCTGAATGCTCACACCCTCCATGAAAACAGCTAGGGCTTGCTCCATCCACAGACCCTTACAGAAAATTTCTCCAAAATTTTCCCCTTTCAGCAGATCTTCAATGGTTTGGAAAAGAAGAAGGGAAACCTCCTCTTCCTTCATTCCTCTTCCTTGTTTCCTCTGTCAATCTCCTCTCCTTGGAGAGAAGCTCCTCTTTCTGATAGCTTTAGATCTTGGGCACAAGCTGAGCCAAGATCATGCTTCGATACCATTGTAATGTCCATTTTTCAGGAACATGCTGCTCCGTCGGGAACATCTTAAGATGTTCCAATTCCTTCTTCAGTGAGACACCGCAAGTCCATTTCAGAGATTTACTAATGGGGCATTTACAGGATATGACTCCTTCTAAAGAAGGGAGAAATCTTGAGGCTAGTTGGCCCTTCTCAGACTCTGCCTATGGATATGCAATATTCCACCTAGGGAATTTCTACTACAGGGTCCTTGAGGAGGCTGTATAACGAAGCTACTGCATAAACAAGGAAAACTAGTGCTGGGATGCCCTAGAAAAACTCTATTACAACTCCCCTGCAGAAAATGAGCTCAAAGAAATAACTCTATATGGGTTATTCAAATTTCCCCAATTTAGGTATCTAAAACAATACTCAATGAAAGAGCTTACAGCAATATGTGAACATAAACATGAACTCTGCAACTCTGAATACACCATAAGAGGGAAATGCTACAGCCATCATGATATTATGATATATCAGCAAATAAATAAAAAACATAGCTGAGGGACAAGCCACTCAAGCTTTGAGAACCAACCTCCAATACATGAACAATGAAATACATGAGTAGCTGCAACTCCACAAAATGCCGGAGTAGCTGCAACTGCGCAGTGTATATGAAGGCATAGCTGTTGAATATGAATGAAATACATATGTGGCTGAAGGAATACAAGAAATAATCCCAAGAACAAGAAATGGGCTGAAATACAAGATTTCTAGCCAATCTATGAAGATTGCTAGAAATGCCGGAGAAAATACAAAATGTAACAACAGAGTTGTCACTGCAACTGAACCCAAAAATGAATGAGGTTGTGGTTGATCTAAAATATGATTGCCCTCCTCTGATAATGTCTCTAATGCAAAGTGTTGATCACTTTGTCTCAGAAACACACTCCTGATGAGCTCATGAAACCCTCTCTCACTACCTCCATCAAAATAACGTAGTTTCCTCCATGGACTGCGTAGTGGGAGATGATGGAATGTTGGCCCATGCCAACTGATCTGAAATAATGCCCGGGAATCCTCCTTGCATCTCCTCCAATGAATATAAAACCCCTCCACTGAAGAAAACTAAATAAGAGAGACTCCATGATTTCCACTCTTGTTGCACCCAGCAACACAACGTCCTCTCTGCTACATAAATAATGTTGTAGAAGATGAATGTAGCTGTGGCCAATGCCAGATTGAGGAAATGTAGCTCAATCCTCATCCTTTCTTGAGGAATAGGTAGGGATTCCCGACCGAGAACACCGCAGTGCCCGAGGGCACCATAACCCTGCTAAACAGCCCGGGGATGCAACCTCTTGCAAACCCAAAGTCTGAAATCTAAATCATAACATAATGAAAATGGGCTGCCATCTCCTCCATATAAAGTGAGAGAACTCCTCTCCATCATGGTCCCCACCAATTATGGTTTCCACCTTCATGAAAGTGTCTTCCCTCAAAAACTGCGCAGCTTCTCTAGGAAGCTTCTCCTCTATAGGCAGTGCTGTTGACTTTAGTCAAAGATGACTAATTCAAGTAAGTTGGGTTCCATTCACACCATGGGTGTTTATCTCAGTTGCTTTATTCACTCCCCTTTCACATTAGGAGTGTTATTTCTTCATCTAAAAGGGGCTAAGGTGCCTCCTTCCCCATTTTATTAAACAAAAATAAAATGTGCAACTATAATGTTCCATTTTAGCTTGAGGCTAAAATTGGGAACATTACACATCACTAGAAGTGTCACCAAAGAGAGAAATAGTGATGGGCCTATAACAAACCTCACCAAAAGTGCCATTGAAAATGGCTTTTGTGACAGATCTTAAAGGACCATCATTATATACACTTACAACAACGTTTTTTTAAGGACCCTCACCAATGTCATTTTTTATTGTAGTGACTATTAAAGATAAATTTATCATCCCCGTAATTGATGAATTGTTGGATGAATTACATGGAGCAATTTACTTCACTAAGTTGGATATTCCTTCAGGATTTCATCAAATTAGAATGAAGACTGAAGACATTATAAAAACAAAAATCAGAACTCATGAGGGTCATTATGAAATTTTGGTCATGCCTTTTGGCCTTATTAATGCACCTTCCACATTTCAGGATTTGATGAATTCCATTTTCAAACTCTTCCTTAGAAAATCTATGCTAGTATTTTTTGATGATATATTAATCTATAACTTGTCTTGGAAGGATCATGTTCAACATGGTGACATGATGCTCAAACTATTTGAGGAGAAAGAATTATATGCAAAACCTCCAAATGTTTCTTTGGAGTACAAGAGGTGGAATGTTAGGGTCATATTGTATCTCATGAAGGTGTTAAGGTAGACCATAAGAAAATTAAATCAATTAAGGAATGGAAAATCCCCACAGTCATAAAGCATCTTCGAGGATTTCTTGGGTTGACAGGGTAGTATCGCAGGTTTTTTAAAAATTATGGGAGAATATCAGCACCTCTAACATCATTACCGAAGAAAGGGATATTTTCTTGGACTCCATAAGAAACTAAGGCCTTTTCACATCTTAAAGAGGAAATGTGCCAAGTATCGGTCTTAGCTATGCCAGAGTTCAAAAAACCTTTATTGTGGAATGTGATGCCTTAGGAAATAGAATTGGTGCAGTTTGAATGCAATAGTAAAGATCTAATGCTTTTGAAAGTCGCCCAAAAGAAGGAAAGGATTCATGCAAACCTATTTATGATAAGGAAATGTTGGCAATACTACATGCACTAAAGCAATGAAAAACTTACCTTATGGGAAGACACTTTAAGGTAAAAATAGATCATGATAGTCTTAAATACTTTTTGGAACAAATATTATATTCAAAAGAGTGTAAAAAATGGGTCACAAAGATGTTGGGTTATGTCTTTGAAATCATCTAAAAAAAATGGAAGAAAAATGTTGTTGAGGATGCACTCTCAAGAAAGGATGAGGATGTGGAATCATTTCTTTATGCCATTTATATTATCCAAACTGAGTCGATAACTAAAGCAAGGGATGAATGGAAGAATGATTAAGAGGTGTGGACACTCATTCAAAATTTACAAAAATATCCCAGTGCATCTCATACATTTATCTGGAAAAATGATTCATTATGGTACAAAGATTGCTTATATATTTGTAACAATTCCCAACTCAAAAAAAAATATTCTTTTGGAATTTGACACCTATCCCTTAGGAGGGCACTCGGGATTTTTAAAAACTTACCACAGGGTCAAGAAGGAGTTTTTTTGGGATGGCCTTAAATCTGTTATTCAAAAGTTCGTGGTGGAATTCCTAGTCATCCAACAAAATAAAGTTGAGACAATTAAAACCCTTAGTCTGTTACAAACGTTATCCATTCCAATTCAATGTTAGGAGGAGGTTTCAGTGGATTTTATCATAGCTTTACCCAAGTCTGAAGGAAAGGGTGTCATCATGGTGGTAGTTGATAGACTTACCAAGTATGCACACTTTTTTTCATTATCTCATCCATTTAAAGCTGGTACAGTTGCTATTGCATTTACGGAAACAATTCAAAAGATACATGGAAACCAAAATATTATTGTAAGTGATGGAGATCCCATTTTCACTGGAAATTTTTGGACAAAATTATTTTATTGTCTAGGTACTCAATTAGCTCATAACTCATCTTATCATTCTCAATATAATGGGAAAACCGAGATAGTGAACAAATGTTTGGAATGATATTTTCGTTGCCTTGTATCTGATAAATAAACACAATGGGTCAATTGGTTACCTCTAGGTGAATGGTGGTATAACACTTCCTTCCATACTGCAAAAAAAATGACCCCATTTATGGCACTTTATGGATATCATCGACCATACATCACATCATCTTTAAGATAAAATTCTAAGGTTCAAGCAGTGGAATATCACATCGAGCATCAACAACAAGTTCTCCAACTCTTAAAGGATAACCTCACTTTGGCGTATAATTGAATGAAACAACAGGAAGATCAACATCGTAGCAAAAGAAGTTTTGATGTAGACGATTGGGTATGTTTACGGCTAAAACCATACAAACAAATGTCCCTCAAGCAAGCTAAGAAGCATAATAATTATCACCAAAGTATTATGGTCCTTACAAGGTGTTGCAAAATATTGTTACTATGGAATACAAATTGGAGCTTCATGCATCTTCCCGAGTGCACCTAGTTTTCCATGTTTCATGCTTAAAGAAGTTTATAGGTGAAAATCTCCTAGTTAAAACAATATTTCCAAAACTTGAGAAGGAAGGAAAAATCATACTGGAACCTGAAGCGGTCACGGAAATAAGAACTCGACAGCTACGAAATCAATCAATTTCATATTATCTCATCAAGTGGAAGAACTCACCCGCTGAAGGTTCCACATGGGAGGATGAGAATTTTATACAAAAGCATCCAAAACTACTCAAGTATTGAGGACAACATTTTTTTGAAGGAGAGGGGCATGTTAGGTCCCTATAAAACTAGTGTATCCCCTTAATTTTATTGCTAGTATATCCCCCTTATTGTTATTTTTTGGCCCATGTAGTCCCCATATTGTTATTATTGTGCCCCATAGAAGCCCACTATTGTTATTGTTGTGCGCTTACATTGTTATTGTTATATTGGCTCTGATTATATTGTGACCCCTTAGCCTCCTATATATAGAGAGGTTTTCTCATTTGAATCATCCAAGAATTGTTCATTTATGCAATGTAAAGGAGGTTTCGCCCTCGAAGAGGATAATTTTTAAGTCATTGAGCTATCTATTCTTCAATTTTGTGAGCTAGTTGCATAACAGTTTAGGAAAATAAATAAGGATGGTTTATTGATATGATGCAAATAGGTACAAGTGTGAAGGTCTAGGAGGGATAAACCTATACCACATATATTGAGTCATATCGAGTTGTAACCTTGATTATACAACAAGAAAAAATGATATTCCACAAACAACTTAAAACCAAAGAAATAATAGAATAGAAAATAAAATAAAAATTCTTAAGGGTGGGCTACACTTGCATCTTCTTATCAATAACTCATCTTAATGAAAAATGTGAAAGGTGTAATATCAAGTATTTTACATTTTTTATCACTTTACGAAAAGAAAAATATGGAGATCAATCATCATATGATAATATAGATATCAACAAATGAGAAAAAAACTTGATGACTGCAACAAAATAGTGTCAATAAAGTAATTTTTGATCCTACCATCAAATATAAGGTGCAAGCATATTAAATAAAGGAAAATTTAGTGAAAAAGGAAACAAAAAGAACATGTAACTGATGTAAATAATGTTTACATGAGATATTGTAGAAAAATAGAAATGTCGAGCATTTAGAAATTATATGATCAATAAAACTTGTAAATAACTCTATCTATTTGCCTTTGATAGTATATATATCTGAGAGGTAAATAGATTAGGTAATGTAAGAATTTGAGATAATAGATCATGTCAACTATTTAAAATATTATTGCAAACCAACACATATTCAGAAATTGAAAACGGAGAGAAATTGTAGAAATATCAAATTCAGAAGATATAACCAAAGATTACAAAATATTTCAAGTTTTGGCATTTGCATTGAGTGTAGTCAAACGTATAACAACTAAGTTTTTTCTCTCTCATAATCACCTAGCCTCTAGTCCCCTCATAATGAGAATTTACGACTTTTTGCATACATAATGTTGTTAATTGTAAACTTTAAATCCTGTATCTTTGTATTCATTGAAAAAATAAGAATAATCCTTTGAATAATTAAATAACAATAAATAAATAAAAGCAGTAAATATTCTTTCTTTACTTCACCAATATTTTCGATAATAAATGAATTTCCCAAATAAAATCCCTAACATACCCAACCAAGGCGAAGGAATAATTAACCTAGGGATTAGTGCTATTTTAAATTGAAGATCCGTAAAATACCCAACGAAGGCGGAGGAATAACGAACCTATGGATTAGTGTTATTTTAAATTCAAGGTTCCCATTTGACGTAAGGAATAGGAGATCGCTTAATGAGATATTGTTTGAATGAAGGGATGACATTCATATCGGGTGGGAAGACGAAGGTATCTTAACCTTCTTTCTTTGACCTGATGGAATCCACACTAGTGGAGTGGGGGCTCGTATGTCCATTCAATATTTAATGTGGACATTACCAAAAATTTTATATAATGTTTTCAAATTTTTTCTTCATTTTAATAAATATTTCAATATTAAATGTATTTACGTGATACTTCAATGCATATCTGATAAATAAGAGCTTCATATAAACAAAAATCATAAAGTGAATTTGGTTTTTGGTCTACAATGTAAAAGTATAAAGAGAAGATGTTTTATATTATTATTATTTTCTTTTTAATATTTATGTTTTAAAACAATAAGATCTACCTGAATGGTCTGATACGAATATTTCAGCGAGCATAGTTAGATTTCAAAGGTTTGTGTTTAAAACAATATGTTTTGTTGTGTACTATAAGATATTTACATGAATATTTAAGTGTTTTTATAATTAAATTGTTTTAGCCACTTGCACAGTGAACATGATAAATTCTTGAAATTATGAATAAAAGCATAATAAATCTACATAAATTTCCATTGGAATTTTAAATAGGATTTAATAAATTTGTTATGAAATTAGATAATTTTAATAATAATCTCTTGAAATTTCATTTGAGTTTCACATTTATTTTGACTGGTGATTTTACCATGTATTTGAATAGTAAAAGAGAGGTCTTATTTCATTAATTGAAATTTACAAATATCAATTTAAAATCCATTTTCCACTTATCCAATGTGTCCTCAATGATTTTATTAAATTGTAAAGTGTATGATTTCAATACATGTTGGGAAATCTTTTAATTTTTTAAGTGAAATTTTAAATATTTACTTTCATGTTTTACATCATAGTTTACCCATGATAACTTTTGTAATTAAGAAATAAATTCCCTTAATCATTGGAGCACCAAATTTTAAATATTCTTAATATATATTTTTTGTCTCTTTTTATGGATAGTGTTTCCCCATTTTTAGGAGTTCTTAGTGATAATAATACTCTCTAAAGTAGGTTTAGTTACATATACTAGTTAGGAATAAAATCTTAATAAATTTTAATGATATACCTTAATTAATGAATTTAATATTTTAATTATTGTGTTTTAAACTTATATGTGTTTTAAAAATTTAAAATCATAATAAGGTATTAGATATGCATATTTATAATGTGACATTTCTTTAACGTCACTTAGTTATAAGCCCTACTTAGTTTTGTTCTAATCCATTTGTTGATTTGTCACTTGTACTTTAGGGAGCGATTTTTTTATCATGAGAATAAGAGAGGGAGGGATTTAACGAGGGAGGTGCAAGGCACAATAGAAAAAAGGAACCACAATCTACTTGGGGTTAAATTAGCGACAAAAAACCTAGTTACATATTTCAACACAGGGAGGGCTAACATTATTGGAGAGTTTATTTCACCAATTTAACAAGTTCCTTCTAATCTTTTTGTTCTAGATATTTCTTTGTTTAAAAAGTTGCTTAGGGACTTTTGTTGTCTTTGTTCTTTGTCTTTGTTCTAGCATCATATACTGTGGAAGCATAATGCTTCTTTAAACTTCTTTATAATTCAAGATGTATTTGTAAAGAAAATCAATTAAATGATAACTAGACAAGAGCCTCATCGAATATATGTGAAACCCAAGTTTCCCTATGGGGAAAATGTATGCATGAAGAAAGAGAAAGTAATACCCCAATTTGAATTTATGGGTTTGAAGGTAATCCATTGTTGTTTCCAAAAATTGTTATAGATAGGTATTTCGTTTCTGAAATCTACAGGAAATACTATGACTAGCTAATTATATTTCAAATCAAAAAGAAAAGAAAAAAAACATTTATTTGTTGTTTACTTTTGGAGAAATCACAGTGAAAATTGTGGATCATGTTGCAAAGCTCGCAAAGACTTTACATTCTTTTAAATTGATTGAATTTGAATCCATTAAATCCTTTCATAAATAAAACCTATCTAGCACACACTTGGGAACTATTGGGTACATGAACTTGTTTCCATGAGTTAGGGAACAAAGCAAGGAAAGTTAGAACGCATCAATAAAAAATCAAGTGTTAGTAATAGATACCAAAGATATCATTGAAGAATCAAGAATCCGGGTACTTCTATAGAGAAATATGTACCATCCACAGCTAATACTAATGTGAGTTCATTCTCGAGTCCAAAAAAGAGGTAAGATACTTTAAGTATGAAAATAGTTCACATTGGGATATTACGTAACGGAAATGATAAAAAATCTCTCCAAAGATTCGCTCTGAAAAGAGTGTATACAATTGAATCATCCAAATCCATAAGTCATGTTAAAAGAGAAATCGTTGAACAAGCTATAAAGATGGAAGTTGATAGCATTGTGCCACCTGATTGGGTTAGTTCTTTTTTAGCAAAAAAATAGAAAACAATGCAGCAAATCGTTGAAGAAATCAGTACTTTCGATGACCATCTTGTCACATTGAAAAATGAAAACTATGATAGGTGTAGTAAAATATTGAAGATTGAAAACGTAAAGGTTCATAAAAAAAATGTTATTTATCAAGCATAAATGCATGTTAATATGTCTAGGGTTGGAACCACATGGCTCACGAAATTGCATCGAGTTACCAATGACATACTTGCATAGTTTGTTTGCCAAAAGGAAGCAAAAAAAACTGAGAATGGAAAAAATAATAAAAGGGATAGAAAATTCTCTAAATATGGGTCCTTTATTGATGACCCTATTGGAAATACACACACCACTTTGGAAATTTCTATCCCTGAAATATCACATATATTTGATAAACCCATTAATCTCCTTAACGCGGTGAAAACATATATTATCAGTAATATATGCGAAGATTGAAAATTATTGAACATGCATGGAAAGAAGTTTTTGATTTGCAGAATTTAGTATAAAGAAATAAGTCATTTTTTGATTCCATTAAATGTGATCTCGAAAGAGACAAGTATTTCGTAAACAATGACTTATGTGATTTTAGGTAGAAGCTTGATTTACTCTCTGATTTAGAGAAAAAAAGGAAGGAATTGTTAAATGCTAATCAAATGAACCAAATTAAAGTTGCATGGTCTCAGAGAATTAGAAGATTGAATAACATTATTTCTAAATGTGAAAACATGGAGAATCAAAGATTTTATGCCTATGCCAAGGTCGTACAAATTATGCAAGATCTAAATAGTCTATGCATCACATTTGACTCTAGATTAATTTCAAGAGACACGTTCATGGCTGAATTGGATAAGCTAAAATAGTCAAAGGAAATAGAATTTGATAGTATACTTGATTTTAGTACATAGAAAATTATCAAATGGATAATTACTTTTGTTAATGTTAATGAACAAAACTCTTCTTTAGATGCGCAGTTGCAAGAAGAATCTAAAATTGAGAAGGATGTATTCAATCAACATTTCAAACAAAATATTACAGTCACCCCCATGAAATATTACATAATGCCAAGCTAAAGAAATTCCTTGAACAAATTGAAAAACTGAAAAACAATTGAAAATTAAAAAATCAAGATTTATGCTTTTGCATATTGTGAGTGCTCTTAAATCTTGGAACATTGATTTTATTGTTTACTAATGATTAATTGTTTAGGCTTGTTAGATATGTTATCATGACCTAGCCAATTTATGGATGCAGTTTCTTGCTTTTCTTTGCAGGTAGCTTTCTCAAATTATGGTTCATGGGAGTCCAATCCCAATCCTCATTCTGAAAAATGCATTTACTTTTGTGATTAAATATAAATATTTTGATAAGTGCTTTAAGAATCAAACAATATTCTCTGCACCAAAAAAATGTGATGTGGTTTAATATCCAAAATGTAAGCTCAATTACATAATGCTTTTGATTTGAAGATGCCTTCATTTTTCCAAATAGATTTGTTTCAGAGTTAAATTATCATTTATTACATGTATTTAGTTTATTATAAAAAAATTGTTATTATTTTTTGAAATATAGGTGCCAAAAGTTAAAGAGACAAAATGCAAGATGGCCATAGTGAATAAGCTAGTGATCTGGGATATCAAAAAAATATCATTATAGATAATAATGATAAGCAACCTCTTAAAAAAAATAATAAATAATATTGATCACAGTAAATTAGGAGTTGCAAAGACTCTATTCAATTCTAGTTGCACTTACTATTACTATGTTTTGATTATGAGTCCGTTCACCTATTTTTAAAAGTTCTCAAGAAATGTTTTGAATGAGGTCTTACAAATAAATGAATTGTGTGGCATTGGCCCAAAAAAAAAAAAATTGAACACACTTTTTAGAGAATATTATTTTAAATTTTATACTATATCAAATATCATATAGTTAAATTCTTTATTATTGCTCAAAAAGCAGTGATTGGAAACAAGTTTTTGAGCATATTATTTTTGCTTTTATATATTGTATAATGTCCTGCAAGTGATGACAACAAAAATGAACATTCAACAATATTTTTGGATCTGAGATATTTGTTCCATTTGTAGTATTTATTTTAATAATAAGTATGATGATTGGAATTTCAATCTGGATACAACTCTTGTTACTGTAATTGAATTCGTTACTCTTCAAGATTTTCCAACCACATAAACTGATTACTTTGTCCCAACTCTGAGACTATTCACCAATTTTATGGACAAATCCAAGATGATGTTTTTCATAAGTTTTCAAAAATATACTTTGAGATTTTATATTATATCTAATATTCTTTTATTAATCAAAATCAAATGTAGGTTCAACAATAATTTTGGGTGTCATAAATATGTTACATTTTGGTGTTTATTTTTTTCATAGTTATGATCATTTTCATATGAATATAGGTACAATTCTTGTCACCGTAATTGTTTTGGTTACTGTTAAATAATTTTCAAGCACAAATAGTGATCACTTTGTTCTAATTTTGAATTTGTTTACCAGTTTTGTGAAATTCTCTGGAATGATGTTTTTGCATAAGATTTCGAGGATATGTTTTGTGTTTTTCGCTGTATACATTGTTTATTTTCACACGATATTTAGCCTGTGACATGACGTGCTTCACCATACTAATTGGTTGGGAGCATTCTTATCCATAGAATATTCACTTTACGTACTCAAATTTGCATGTTCACACACATTTTTGTCCCCATATACATCTTCGATACACGTATTTTTTTCAAAGTAGTTGTTACGAATATGCACAATTTTTGCATGTATATACACATTATTCCCTCTGCATGTTTTTTTAGCGCATTCTAATCCCATATAACACTTCTACATAACTTCATAATAAATTGATTATTTCCATATTGATTCCATCTTATGCAAAGTTATTAAACTTACATTTTTCCCATTCCATATGCAATATGTGTAGTTGGCAGGTATACATTAGCTCTACACACATATTCATTTAACAATATTTAATTAATATATGTCTTGGATTCACACATTTCTTATTTAACATATCACTCAATTGAAAAATGATTGTAATAATATTTTCATCTTGAATCCAGAAGCAAACTCGAGGAGGTCGGGTCAATAATCAAAGGCATTTATGTAAAGTATTTATTCAAATTGCAAAAAAAACATGGATGCACATTTATTTGTTCGCACAAACTTTAACTCTTAGACACCTTGGATATGCTGACATCTTTTTGCACAAATCCCTTATTTTTACCAATGTTAGTGCTAGTAATATTTTTTCAAACAAAGGAACTTGCAACATAGGTCAATAGACATTAGAAAATAAGCAAGAATATAATTTTTAATTTTTTTATATGTAAATGGCATTATAAATCTAAATACAATTATCAGTAGACATTCTTGAATCCATACACTTCTTGCATAGGTCTATATGACATATTTATTTTTCCATGTTTCTATATGAGTAGTTATTGTAGTATATAGAGAATCTAACCTCCAATTATATTACACACAAGTGGATTTTAAAATGATTCTAATTTATGTGACTATGTGAGGCGAGCCACAATTAGTTTTTTAATACTAGATGTTGAATTTTTTGCACTGCACTTAGTATGTGTCGTTGCAGGTTCCCGAATTAGTCAGGACAAAATCAAATGGCAATATGTAATCTAGGAAAAGTTTCATTAGTTTGGTTATCAAAATCTTGTATTTATATGTTTTAATCTTTTAAAATTCGAGAAATGTTATACATTTAAATCATTTGTTTCTAATTCAGTTAATTTTTTTGTACGGAGTGTGAAAATGCAGATGAAGCTTTGATTGTGCTTCTTCTGTACTCCACACAATGAAAGCTTCTTCCTCACCTCCTCATTTTTCACCTTGAAATAATAACACTAGTTATTTCTATATATGTCAAAATCCAATGTAAGCTAAAGTAATATGTTATACAATAACACTTCAAAATAATGATTCAATGGAAATCCATTCACATCAAATGAATTACTGTTTTAATTTTTGATATGGTAATATATTTAGCAAGATGGAAAAAATTTCTATTATTTTCATTATAATGATACAAAATATATGTTTTCTTATCAATTATGAAAGTTAGGGTGTTTTAGTGTGCAAAAAAATGAATGTGTAGAAAAGGATTATGTGCAGAGAACCTTTACGTTGTTCTTTTCGCATCTCTGCACACATTTCCCCATCGCACAAATTGATTTCATGTTTTCAATTGCATATGTCTCTATCATGGGTTAGAAATCTGTATTTTATTTTGTTCTTTTCACAAACTCGAATCAGTGGTATCACAACGATCTATTTTTTCTTTCTCTTTTTGGGCATGTCTCTAAGGCATTGACTTTTATGATTTTTTGAAACATGCGAAATGTCACATAAACTTAATAAAGTTTTAGTGGTACGCATTAACATCCATTAAAAAGTAATGATAGCTTACTTCTATGATTAGCAAAAGCTACATTGTCGCTAAATCTAAATATACTTCTTAAATGTGTATAGACATAATACAAGGGATGTGATAGTGCAAGTAGTACTTAATCGACACATAATCAATAAATTTTTCATGTGCTTAAAATAATTTAATCTAATGCATCGTGTAATGATTATTAGTTTTAAAAAAAGCAACAAGCTGCATAGCACTCTACACTTAGCATTAAAAAAAAATGTAAAATGTTTTGGATTTTTTTTGGCTAATCAACACATAATTAGTCCATTGTGCACTCTAAACCGAGTATCCATCAAATAAAATTCTAAGAATGGCATGTGATTCCATGTAGAAAACACCAGCGCAATCGTCAAGTTATTCCATAGTAGAGCTAGTTGATCACATGTGCAGACAATATTTGTGTGCAGTTGTAATGACACCTTGTACGCTAATTTTCATGATGGTAGTGAATTCATATTTATTTTAGCTCATAATTTTTTTCTACGTGGTACATTTATATCAACGATATTAAAGTAGTAACAATTTTCGAAGTAAAAGAATGAGTTGGTTTTGGAATTTCGATATTTATTTCCATTACTTCCCTTAAATGCCCACTTTTGTATTTTCGATTGTTATTTATTGAGAGTGTTTTTTGTAACATATCTCACATGCTAGATAATAAAAATTACCAATTATATAGCATATCGAGAAATTTGTTAAACGACATTAAGAACATTGAATGGCTAGCAGAGGAATGAAAAAAATTATTTCCACTAATATAATTAACTCACTTTCTGTTATCCACGAGGACTTTCACTGGTCGAGCACATATAGCTAGTATGTGAACCCACCAACAAAGGATAATAATAACAATAAGATTTGGAGTAGATAACTGAAAAATGCAATGTGTATTCCAAAAGTATATGATTTTAGACAAATAAATAAACACATTTAACATAAAGTTGTTGGCTAAGATATTAATTCATGGTTGGTAGCATTAGTCGGTGAATATTTTTTTGAGAAATCATGAATGTAGAAGACAGACATCATTTTAACAATTGCAATCTTTACTTTCATATAGTGTCATTATTTGTATCTAATATACACATAAACCAAAGTTTTCATTGCATAAACTTTAATAAGAGAAAATGAGTAACGAATGGATTAATATGTAGTGTCGTGTCGGAGGGAGGTATGCAAAAGAAATGTGTGAAGGGAATTTATATGGAGATACAAAATATTTTGAAAGAGATTTTTTTATCGTTGCTCTGTGTGGTCAGCTTTAATACATCGTGGCAATTAAATTTGTACTATAGCCTTCAAAATTGTGTGTCAGGTTATTGGTAAATCAAATTTGGTTCAAGCTTTTTCAGAGGCTATCTATTTAACATCGATATAGTGGTGGGGACTAGCTCAACCACCAAGTCGATTCATGGTAGAGGTAGCTTATCACATATGCGTATAATATTTATTTTCAATTTCCTTGCACAAATTTCTATTTATAGGTATTATTGACAATATCTAGATAATTGTCATGATCATAAATAATTCATAATTATTTTATATCATAAATTTCTCACTCTTATGACACATATACCAATGGTATTAAAGAAGTATCAATGTGTGGAGTAAATGGACAAGATGGTTTTGACATTTTGAGATTTATTTCCATTACTTCTCGTAAATGTCGATTTTGATTACGTAAATTGTTATTTATTGAGAGTGTCTTGTCTAACAGTTTTCACATGAGAAATAGTAATAGTTGGTGATTGTGAAGGGAGATGAGAATTTTAAAGTCTAAACGTCTAAATGAGATTGAGAGCATTATTGATTAACATAGTATTTTTAGTGAAAAGCGAAAAAGGGTAGAAAATAAAGGAAATAGGTTGTTTGCACTTAAATTATTAACTAATTTTCTCGTATAAATGAGAAATTTCACTAGTAATCTACCTATGAGTACTATGTGAATCTATTAACGAAAAGGAAAATAAGCAATGATATTTCCACTAGTAGATTGACAAATGTTATAGCGAATAAGTGCTTAAAATTGTCCGAAGAACATAGTTTCTTGAACTCAGAACCACACTAGGTTAACATTATTTGACAATTCATTTTCTCAACTTGTCAGGTTCCTTCCCATATTTCTCTTCTATATATTTATTTGTTTACATAGTCATCTAGGGATTTCTAAATACATCATGTACATGATAACTAGACAAAATCTAGATCAAATATCTATGCAAGGAAAATTTTTCCAATGAGGACAAGGAGTGCATGAAGAGAAAGAAAATAAGTTGGTTATTCAAAGTTATGTATTTAAAGGTAAGCCACTGATGCAACCAAAATTAGTTATAGTGTTAATTTTTGCAACTAGGTTCAAATTCCACATTGGAAAACCTAGATGATTTGAATAATAAGTTAATTAGATTCTTATTTTTGATAGGATCAAAATAGACCTATAGATTGTCCCAATCGGTTAAGCAGAAGTTAAGTTATGATTTATTTTATTATTTTATGGGTCGGCCTAATCGCATGTTGATTTGGTCTAATCCCCAAGCGATCCCTCACAAAGTTATAAATAGAAGAAACCCCAAGTTCATTTGCACACATTCTCTCATGAGATATTCTTCATGTTTTTTTGGTTATTGATTGTATTTTTTGTTTCTAGTTCGCACAGGTATGTCGCAAGAGGCTCGCGTAGTGGATCGAGATCACAGACAAAGGCACATTTTAGATCTTGGTATTTTGGGTCAGGGTCGCAGGCAGGAAGAGTTAAGGTAGCGACTCTGTTGTGCCAAAGCCGCAGGCTAGGCTTGTTGAGGCTGCGGCCCAGCTACTAAAGTCACTGGTTGGAAATATTAAGGGTGCAGCTAGAGTTTCACGGTGTTCATACCCTAAGCTGCAGGATTAGAGTGTTGTGGCAGCGGCTCTTAGCCCCAAAGCCATGAGCTAGGCATGTTAAGGTTGCGACTCAGAGAGTTACTAGGCAGATTGATTTTGAATCTAAGTCAATTGTTTGCACAACACCATCACTCATCTGTCACACAGTCACAGATGCATCAGAATAGTCATCGATAGTATCCTAGATCTAGATCTATATTTGGGCAGCTGAGATCACTCGGTATTGGTGATCCATTTGTTTCACATTTTTATATTTTAGATATGTCGATCTGCATATAAGATCTTCTTATTTCTATTATATACGTTTACTGGGCTCATTGTACTCTCTGTTGAAATCGTTTGAAGACAATCTATAGAAAAAGAAGATTTGAAAGGGTTTCCCCCATAGTGGGGTTTTTCCCTGGTCTTGGACCAATATTTATGTCTCATGGTTGTGATATTTTCTTCTATGTCTTTGTGTGCATTTTTCTATCTTTTGTTACAGTTTATCGTTATATATATTGCATAGATCTAAATACATTTTTAATGAAAATCTATTTTGGGCTTAAGTAACTTATACAACATAGAGAAATATTGAAAAATTAACACAGTAGCAGAGCTAAGGTGAAGGACAAGCCCAAGAGGAGACAAGCAATGAAGCCCACATTATCAGCGAACAAATATACAAGTCTATCAATGATCAGGTGCTTAAAATTATGCTCAAAAATTAAAGTTATCAGAATGGTGTGGAACGTGAATGATCGCGTAGATATTGTCATTCTGAATCTGGTGCAACCTGTTTCGTGGAAAACTGACACTGTATGCTCCCAGAAACGTGTAAAATAATTGGAAAAATTTTGCAGGCTGCCCAGTCAGCAGTACGGACTGCTGACTGGGCATGGTTGACTGGCCAAGGTTGACTGGGTCTATTGGGCCAATCAGGCCTCGCCACTTGTCTAATTTTCAATGGTGTTGGTTGGTGTGATTTTTTTGGTTGGAATGATTACCAACCACATGTTGCCACGTGGCCCAACCAGAGGCCTCCACGTGGCAGCACGGGGGCCACCAAAATTATGTTTAAGTCCAAACTGCACCACGACGGGTTAGAACAGCAGACCTATCATCGAACAATAGAGTGTTATACCAATGGGCCATCCTAATCCTTATTAATACATGCAGCCAAAATTTTATTTAAACATTACGTTGCAGAGTTCGGGGGTAAGGTGCCAGGGCTAAGCCCCGCCCCTCCACCCTGAATTTGCATACAGTATGGCTATGAATTTTGAACCAGGGGCTAGGCCCTAGATGCCCCACCCTAACTTCCAACATAATAGCACATGTGACACTGCCACCCTGACCACCGACGGTTATGATAACCGCCAAAATTTTTATATTAAAAAATATTTTTAATGCATCATAACATATGGTTAATAATTCGGGTTTTAGGCGTTATTGTGAAAAATAATGATCTGACAATTTCACCGCGATTTCTGCAAAAATGGCGCTTGGTTAGCGGATTATGGGGCGAATTTATAGGACTGGTCTGAATTTTTGGGAATTTGTGGTGTGGTTAGCAGCAAAACTAGGGAGGCTCATAACTTCTTCATTTTTTGACCAAATTTGGATTAGAAAGAGGCTAAATAGGAATTTTTGGGTGTTATGAAGTTGATGGAGCATTTTTTGAAGCCATTTGAGCACTATCAAACTTTTTTGCATGGAAAGTCAAAATAGATATTATTGGTGACAACAACGATGTGTTGGAATACATTCAAGGAAAGATGTCCGAACCTTCAGAAGATGCCTCTGCCATCATCAAGAACATATACAAGAAAGGTGAGTCCAAAGAAAAGAAAATCTTAGTTGATGGGTTACAAGATCACTTACTTTCTTATGTTTGGAATTTAAAGAAGTCGAAATATATGTATGATAAGATAACTAGAATGTATGAAGTTAACAATATGAATGAAATTTTTATATTTAAATACCGACTCAAGGAAGTGAAGATGAAAAAAGGTGATATTGTTTAGTCTTACATCATGAGGATATCTTTCCTTAAAGATAAATTGTTGAGGGTTTGGAAAGATGTGTCAGACAGAGAATTGGTTACCGTGACTCTAAGAGGTCTCCCTCATATTTGGGAAACCTTCATTACTACTATCAGAAACAACAATATCCTTTCGTCATTTAATGAAATTATTGGGAAGCTAACTCAAGAAGAATCCAGAATTATAGAAAGACAAATGATTCAGAAACATGAAGAATGAGAGCATGTTGCTTATGTTTCCCATAACAAATAAATAAATATAAAGGAGGCCCATCTAGAATACCTCCTCATCAAAACTCACACTACAAGTAAAATGTAGAAATTTGAATAACTAATATGTTATCCACCGAGATTCTCCTGATCACACACTATTTTAGCTTCATGCATAATACAGAATCTCTTCTACCATTGATCATCACATGCGGAAATAAAATCAATTGCATGCACACATTAAAACCATAATAATTCACACATATGAACACAGTATGTAATGGGAAAGCTTAAAGCTGAAAACCCCCAACTATATGTATATTATATATGTCATAGAGATCATGTAACAATCATCATACAAAGCTCCTCACAATCTCTCAGTATAATCTCCACTTTCTACACACTAATCAAGCTAGATCTAGCAAAACACATGCTCCAATCTCTGCCACTTGATAGCCTACCTCTATTGCGCAATCCCTGCTGAAGAATGCCTCTTGATGAGAATGTATTACCCCAGCCTTGCTCACGCAGTCTTTATAGGCATCTCTACTAAGTGTTGGATGCAAACCATGCATCACGTATAGTCACAACTGATAGTCACACTTGCCCTTTCACCTATCTTTGCACTGGTCTCCACTGAAACTGTCCATGCACTAAGGTTAACTGATGTATTCTTTAGTTGATTAATGAGTTTATAATTAGTGAATTAATTACTAATTAATTCACACCACTCTCACTAATTGTATCAATCAGTTAAACTAGATACAAATAGCTCAACTATGTTTAGATTAGTTAAATTGAACACAACTCCATTAACTCCTCAATCAACTCCACCAAACTCTGTCACATGAGTTCTAACTGAAGTATCCATGCAATAGCTCCACTTAACCCTTAGGAATAGCGTAATTCCTTCTGTCAGCTCCTGTGCCACATTTGTGCACTTAATTGAAGTGCTCCAAGAGAATAAGATAATGTTTATAGTCCAAATATTATTAAGAGCTAATAATATTCGACATATCTATTTTTAGACTGGCAATCTAAAAATAGATTCCGCCCAATATGTCTAAAAATAGAAATCCATCTATTTTTCCAACTTGACCAACCATCCAAAAATAGCATCCTGCAACTCATAGAATATGATCGACATGTCTAAAAATAGACATAGTCTAAAAATAGACTTTGCGACAAAAATCACATGTGTGGCCCCCACCTAGTATTGGTGATCACTTTCCAACTAGGATCAGGAATGATGTTTCAGGATGCCTCCTTCACTGTTTCTTGTTGCAATATTCAATAGAAAAGACCCTCTAGCAAAGGTTATAAAGGAGGTTTTTAGTGTTATAAAATTGGCCAAAATTTTCAAAAAAAACATTTTCTACAACATACGTTTATGGTTATGAAGGTTTAGGCAGAGCTTTTAACGGAAATTCAACACAACTAAAAAATTTGGGTGGCCGGAGGTTATTAAAATTTTTTTTTTTATCGGTGTGCTACTAAGGTTTCAATGCACCAATGCATGTCATCTAGAAGGTGGCCCAGGGTGACCGAAGGTGCATGCACCAGGCCGTCAAGGTATATAACCGCACCGGGCATAGTGTTGGTGATACAACGCATGGGGCTGTTCTAATTGGTCTTGGGATTTGTGCGGTGCCCATAGGTCTTCTCAATGCACCGGTACGTAGACTTATAGAAATACACCGGTGCACCGTATCATACAAATGCACCGACATTTATAATTGGTATTGGTCTTTGTGCGGTGCCCATAGGTCGTAGAAACACATTGGTGCGCTGCAGCATACAAAAGCACCGGTGTACAGTAACTGACATGCACCAGTGTTCATTTTGTATTTTTTAGAAACATCGACCTGTGACAGTGCAATTATTGTGATTTTTTTAAATTCATTATTCATCAAAAGTCAACACATCTTATAACAGTATTCATATTAATTAAATTTTTATTAATTCATTTGAATGTGATGTTTGGACTAATTTGTTATATCATATCATAATTATTGTGATTTTTTAAAATTCATTATTCATCAAAAGTCGACACATATATATCTTACAGTATTCATATGAATTAAATTTTTATTAGTGCATTTGAATGTGATGTTTGGATTAATTTGTTATATCATATCATCAAATTTCACATCTCTTCATTATAATATTTAATCATCCATACATTTAATCAGTGGTGTTACATTTCACAGTGACAATGGAGAACGCAATAGAATAAATTAAAAATTATTTTATTATATATCTATATCTATATACATATATATGTGTGTGTGTGTGTGTGTGTGTGTGTGTGTGAATAAGATAGTCTTTGTCATAAAAAATGGGACAGTTATTGGTATCCCTTTGTCTTTCAATTGGGACACTATGTCCATTACATTAAACAAAATGTTTGATTTCACAGAAAAATATTTCAAAAAATACAATGCCTTGCTTTGATATCCAAACATAGTGATCATCATTCTTCGCTTGAACTGTTGTCACTGCTAGAGATACTTCCATGACTTGGGTTATTCTCGGGAATGTTTTGTTCACAGTGTTGATTTTTTTCATCTTCTTCACCTTCCATCTACAAACATAAAAATAAATTGTAAAGAGTGTATATACATAGGTGAGAATAATGAAAATTTCAATATTAAATAATATACATAAATGTAAATCGAAAATAAATGACGTACCATAGCAACAATTTACTCATAAACTATACACATTCTTTCAAAACCATGTACCATGCCATCTTTCAAGATTTCATCCATTGGCACAATTCCATACTTTGTTTCCTGCAAGTTTTATACTGTAATTTTCCAAAATTTTCATGCAGAAAATTGGAACATTAATTTTTGCTAATTTCACATGGGTGGAGAATAAATGGGTAAGCAGACCCATGAATAATGAAAAGCACAATAAAATCCCTCATATTATGAGAAGGGATCATTTTTGTATTTGATTTCACACCTCCATGTGTGAAAGGGGGCTATTTTGCAAAGTGGCTAGGTCAAGTTGACCAAAGTCAAACTGCGCAAGCTATGAGGTGGAAAGCACATTGTGGTACAACGCAATAGAGAAGGAGGGAAGATTCCTTGAGAAGGAAAACCCTAATGAAGTGGGACCCATGGAGAGGGAGCTCACAATTGTATAAGAGGAGGGAAAGACAACCATTTTTTCTCATGAATATATTATTGATTTCGTTGTCTTGAGAGACAAGGAGCATACTCCTGCTGTTCAGCAGAGTTGCTGGGGGAATTCCTGTTTAGGATTCCTTCCTCCCCATGAGAGGCCTCTTGAGGAATTGATCTTTAGCTTTCTCCACATATTGGCTCAAGGCCAAAGCATTCTCTTCCATCACAACGTTATTCTTGCAGCAAGAAGACATTGTGTTGTTGGGGTTGTAGTGGAGGCTTCCACCACATAACTCCGGGACTTGATTTGCAGAGAAAGGAGTCTCCATTCAGTGGAGATATCATTGAGGAGTGTTATTGAGCTCATTTGCAGATTTTGGCAGCAGGCCAAGCTTTCTCCCATCTTCATCAGCGCAGTCCCTTCCATAGACTGCATTATTTCAGAGTTAGTCTGCAGTGGGGGTTTGCACCATCACATTGGAGGGAGAGATTTCCAGTGTCGGGATTAGCCTTGCACTCCGGAAATAATTTGGAGCAGATTGATTCAGATTGTAGAGAATATTCTACCATCTCCTTCTATTTTCATTATGAGTTGCTGCTCCTACCCAGCAACTCCGGCATTTTCGTATTTTCCCATTCTGGGCATATAGTGTAGCCAATCCTCTTGAGGATTGTTGTATCATTATTTTTAGGGGTTGAGAGCACACTCCCCCTCATTTCTTGAGCTACATTGAAATATCATCATATTTCACATTTGTATGCAGCAGTGTCTCCATAAGACTGCGTATTCATAGCTAGGGCAGTTTATGCAGCAGTATATTTCATGATTTCATGTACTTTTTCTTTGAGGTTGATCATTCCCTCTCTTGAGTGCTCTTTCCCTAAAGATATTGTACACCTATTTTGCTGCTATGAGCTAATACAATGGCTATGAGTTCTTCTATCATTTTCTGAGATTGTAGCAAGTTGCTCTTCATGTATTTGTTTACATATTGTTGTAGCTCACTTTGAGTGGGATTCTTCAAGAAGCTCTATAATCAGAGTCTGAAAAGGGCCAGATAGCCTTTGAATCTCACACTTCCTTGAGAAGGTGACACATCCGGTAAATGCCCCTTCAGTCAATCTCTGGAATATATTGTTGATTGTTGACATTCCCGAAAAAGGAACATTACAGTGGTATCATAGCACCTTTCTTGGCTCATCCTGTGGCCTTCAAGCCCAAGAAAGAAGAAGAAAGAAAGATGAAGAAGATGAGCTTGATCTCATCCATTTTTAGAGCAAAGAAGAACCTCTCCAAGGAGGAGAAGCAAGAAGAAGAGGAAGAACCCTGCACTTCTTATTCTCATCAAGGAGACCAAGAAATAAACAGGAAAAAGGCTCCATATCTTGGAGAAGAAAATAAAAGGGCTGAATCAAGGGCCAGCTCTAGATTTGTCCATGAGGAGTGTGAGCATGCAGCTACACACCAGGAGGTACAGTGCAGTCGCATGGCCAACTTTTCCATGAGAATAAAAGAAGAAGAAGGCATACCGGAGAAGGGAACTCTTAGTGGTTTCTTACATGAGTATGAATCTCAAACTCAAAGTTTAGAGACCGCATCTCTTTCCCATAGTTTTGCAAGATCATGGTGAGGAGGATCAAGCAACATGATGAGGATATATTTCTTATATCTGTCTTTGATGGTTCCTCTACTTATTTAGCCAAGGCTTGGATTGAAGAGCTAGACACCTTTTTGCAGCAGCATCAGATTCCTGAAGATGAAGCCATCAGAGTCACAGCGCTGCACTTGGGAGGTAAAGTCTATGCATGGTGGTTATTAGAGTATTTTGCTTTGGAAAATGAAAATACTTCTTCCTATGCAATGTTCATTAGGGCTTTGATGGAAAAATTTGGTGGGAAGAAATTTGAAACACATGTGGAGGAAACAAACATTCCTAGAAAAACAAAACCCTTGCATGTGATGGAGGAATTCATGGGCTCAATATCACTTCAGAAACCCTTAGAGGAGGCTGATATCATGCATGGTGCTTTATTAGAGGCAATATCTTCATCTTGCATTTTGGCACAAAGAGTCATGGAGGTCTCTCTTTCAAGAGAGGATCTCATTTTGGAGGATTTGGCCACATATGTTGATGAGGAGAAGGGAAACAGCATTGTCAATCATAGAGCTGATCTAGTACCTCATGCAGAGGAATGAGGAGCACATGCTCCAATAAGAGGGATTCTTGCATTCTTGCAGGAAGGTCCCCAGGATCTCATACATGGAGGTCCAAACACAATCAATGAGCAGCATGATTGTGTCATTTTGCAGCTGGAAGAAAGAGGAGGAGAGAAAGAGAAGCATCATGTGATGAGAGGCACACACCCTTCTCAATTCCAGAAAGTTAAGGTAAAGAGGAAAAAGTTTGTACTGCGCAGGGAGAGCAAGGGCAAGGTTTCCCAACCATATGTATAGTCCACTCTTGGCATTGATGTCTCACTGCATAGGGGCATCCCACCAGGGAGACCACTAGATCTATCACTGATGAGAGGCATCATGTTGTGGGATTCACCGCTCTTGGATTTTGGAGAGGTGAAGATTTTGGAGGAAAAATTTGGCATGATGGATGTCAAAGTAGTAGACAGTAGTAGGAGGAGATCTACACGTGCCAGATCACCAGTGTTGTCTCTTAGGAGGATCGATCCTTACTGGAGATCTTCACTCTTATTGGGGTACTCCAAGGATCTTGGTGCTCGCAGTATGCTTGATGACCCAAAGAGAGATGATATATATATGGTAGAGGACATGGTCATCTACTCACATGGCATAGTCTTCTTTACTAGAGCTTCTAGTCTCAAGGAGAAGATGCTACTTGCAGCACAGGGGGACTTCTTTTCCATGCATCTTGATGCATATCTTTCCTTGGCAGAGGAGTTCATTTGGGAGGGCATCTAGCAGGATATATATATTAGCATATGGAGATATGCATAGCCCGGATGATGATGATGAGGATGTCACAGCCACCTTCCTACTCATTGGGAGTAGGGGAGCACTTTCAGTTGAGCCATTTCAACTCAATGTCCATAGTACCCGGTAGAGGAGGTATACATCTGTATTATTATTTGCCCTCCCTTTACTTTATATGATCAGCATGTGGTATTGAGGAGGATCATCCTCTCTCATGTTTTATATGATGATGTAATTGGAGCCATTTGCAGCATTGAGATTGGCTATTTCATGGGTGGACTATGGGGGAAGCCACATGATTCTTGGTGGGCACTATTGACACCATATTTTTTGTTCCAGTTTCTATCTTATGAGATGATTGTGGCAGCAAACAAGTGGCTGGAAAAGCACTTTTTGATTTCTGTTTTGATGCAGGCAGTGAGTGCACTACGCAGGTTCCATGAGTGGAACTATGATCCACTTTCCAGTTGTCATATGACAACTTGTTCCTATTTGTTCTTGCTTCCATGTGTTGCTGAGTTTTCTTTTTACATGTGGAGCTTTGTCTGGAAAGTGGGATATGATTTGGAGATTCCCATTGGGAGTATGATTCTCCCTACTTTGCATGGTGTATGTTTCCGGGGAAAAAATGGGCAGCCCATGATTGCCAAGCTTCACCTCTTTCCTTCATGTGGGAGGAGCTATTTAGAGAGCCTGAATTTTTGGAGGAGGCATTTCATGGTTTATATGTTTGATGGGGTGGCTTGGGTCTATCTTGAAGACCATTATGTTTCAGCCATATATCAGCAGCATCCCCATATGTATCATGATGAGGGAGGAACTCATTGGGTGGATGTGCCCTTTGGGAGGAGGAACCTCCATTGTTTTTGCAGCTCATGCTCCAAGGGGAGTATGGGAGATGATATGGTCACCATGTTCAGCGATTTGTTTTTCCATGAGGTGAACCATATGACTATTTGGATTCCATATGATGATGAATTCCAACTCATCACATATGATATGATTTGGGCCAGCTTGATTTGCAGTGTTGGAGGAGAGTTCCTTGGGGATCTAGACTTCATCTTGCCTCTTGTAGGAAACATTATTGCAGCCCGAGTTCAGCTTGCACTCCACATTTATCATGAGTGGAGAAGAGGATAGCGTGGGGTAGGCCATGAAGCTAACCATGTTCAGAATTTCAGCCCACCTATTCTACATGAGCACAAGGTGGAGGATTATTTTCAGGAGTTTCCTAGCTGGAAGGTGACTCATTTTGCATGGCTCATAGTTTGGAGATGGAGGATACACATGAGGAAGATGTTCCTCAAAAACCTCATAGACTCCATGCCTTGGGAGGAGGCTTTCCGGTTCTGTCCTTGTAGTTGCTTGAGGACAAGCAACATTTGGGAGGGGAGGACTGTAATGTTCCAAAATTTTCATGCAAAAAATTGGAACATTATTTTTTGCTAATTTCACATAGGTGGAGAATAAATGGGTAAGGAGACCCATGAATAATGAAAATCACAATAAAATCCCTCATATTATGAGAAGGGATCATTTTTGTATTTTATTTCACACCTCCATGTGTGAAAGGGGGCTATTTTGCAAAGTGGCTAGGTCAAGTTGACCAAAGTCAAACTGCGCAGGCTATGAGGTGGAAAGCACATTGTGGTACAACGCAATAGAGAAGGAGGGAAGATTCCTTGAGAAGGAAAACCCTAATGAAGTGGGGCCCATGGAGAGGGAGCTCACAATTGTATAAGATGAGGGCAAGATAACCATTTTTTCTCATGAATAGATTATTGATTTCGTTGTCTTGAGAGACAAGGAGCATACTCCTACTGTTCAGCAGAGTTGCTGGGGGGATTCTTGTTTAGGATTCCTTCCTCCTCATGAGAGGCCTCTTAAGGAATTGATCTTTAGCTTTCTCCACATCTTGGCTCAATGCCAAAGCATTCTCTTCCATCACAGCATTATTCTTGCAGCAAGAAGACATTGTGTTGCTGGGGTTGTAGTGGAGGCTTCCACCACATCACTCCGGGACTTGATTTGCAGAGAAAGGAGTCTCCATTCAATGGAGATATCATTGAGGAGTGTTATTGAGCTCATTTGCAGATTTTGGCAGCAGGCCAAGCTTTCTCCCATCTTCATCAACGCAGTCCCTTCCATAGACTGCGTTATTTCAGAGTTAGTCTGCAGTGGGGGTTTGCACCATCACATTGGAGGGATAGATTTCCAGTTTCGGGATCAGCCTTGCACTCCCGAAATCCTTTGGAGGAGATTGATTCAGATTGTAGAGCAGATTCTACCATCTCCTTCTATTTTCATTATGAGTTGCTGTTGCTACCCAGCAACTCCGGCATTTTGGTATTTTCCCATTCTGGGCATATAGTGTAACCATTCCTCTTGAGGATTGTTGTATCATTATTTTTAGGGGTTGAGAGCACACTCCCCTTCATTTCTTGAGATATATTGCAATATCATCATATTTCACATTTGTATGTAGCAGTGTCTCCATAAGAATGCACAGTCATAGCTAGGGAAGTTTATGCAGCAGTATATTTCATGCTTTCATGTACTTGTTCTTTGCGGTTGATCATTCCCTCTCTTGAGTGCTCTTTCCCTAAAGATATTTTACACTTATTTTTCCGCTATGAGCTAATACAATGGCTATGAGTTCTTCTATCATTTTCTGAGATTGTAGCAAGTTGCTCTTCATGTATTTGTTTACATATTGTTGTAGCTCACTTTGAGTGGGATTATTCAAGAAGCTCTATAGACAGAGTCTGAAAAGGGCCAGATAGCCTCCGGATCTTACACTTCCTGGAGAAGGTGACACATCCGGTAAATGCCCCTTCAGTCAATCTCTAGAATAGATTTCTGATTGCTGACATTCCCGAAAAAGGAACATTACATATACCCCATAATTACAAATCATATATTTAATATAAAATATTTTTTTGTTCTACTAATTATAGACAGAGCTAAGTAAAACAAGATCGATAGATGCTTACAAATTCCACAATAATTTATGATATGCCAACATATACTCACAACCCATATTTAACCCAATTTCAATCAATTCATCTGATGGTTCTTCTTTGTATGTTAGCACCTGTTTGAAGACATTCAATGATGATTTTTGTAAAACAACTTAAAAAACAAAAAAATGAAATCTAGTTAAGTTGTTATAAGGAAGTAATAATTACTCACAAAATTAGATATCAACCCTTTTCTTCCTTGTCGTCCTGTTTTACATGCTGAATGGGTTCCATTTTCTTTTCTTTTCTGCAAAAAAATACTTGAAAATTAATATTTAATGCTAAATTGTTTATTTATTGTACCTAATGATCGAAAAATTCAATGATTACATAGTACATTTGAAGCACGTTGTTGTTGAGATGGCTCTCCTTGCGATGCAATTTTGTCCATTTCTTTGACCATCTCCTTGTACACCTTTTTGGACATTCCTACTGGCATATTTCTGATATCATCTCTTTCATCTTTTGAGATTTTCATAATCTTCCTGAAAATGTAACATGACAATAAACTATTTAATTTTTATATTGACATATGAAAAGTAAATATAAAAAAAGTGATATTTATAAATAATTCTAGACAAACATTTAAAGGAATATTACTTTTTCATTCCTTCTTTTTTTATATTAAAAGTCTGACATGTCTCATTGACCAATTCTTTGGAAACTCTTCTTGTAGTTTAGATAAAATTTGGTTCTTGGAATCATTGGATGTATTTTTGTATTGTAAGTGGAAAGAACGTCTATACATTTGTTCCACTAGATCCCTCAAATTTTTGTAAAAGTTTTCCCCCTTTCGTTAACCTCCAGCACCACTCCAAATGAGCTAAGGAGAAATTCATTTTCATTTGCATGTTCTATTTTTTTTCTTTTCTTAGAACAAAATACATTTTTTGAGTTGTTGGTCCCTGTAGAACATTAAACAAATATGAATTAATAGATTGTTTGACACATGTCATCTAATAATTTTAAGTATATTATTAATGAAAATTAAAAAAAGAAACTCATATTGGATCGATATATTTTTTCATTCACCTGATTCATCCTTTTGCAATTTTTCCATCAAGATTTTACGCTCTTCTGGTCCTAGATCAGAAATAATCTTATCGAGATTTGTCATTTTGTGGCTCTGCATGATACACAGTAAACAATACATATTAGTTAAAATTACATATAGTTCAAAAATAATATTTTTTGTAAAGAAATTACAAAGAACTTGCACTTTTTGATTTTTTTGATGTGTTATCAGTGTTTTTGTTACTTGATATCTTGTCAGTCATTTCTTTGTCAATCTGAAACTTGTACCATATCATTCATTAATATATTTATAAATAAATTGTCAACTTTTCAGGTAAAAAAAAAATCTCAAGAAACCGGTGCGCCATTAATGGTGTACGCACCGATGTCGGTGTGTGGGGGTCTTATAAACGCACCGCACAAATAGTATCATAGACCGTATAGTTCTCTATGTCAACAAAGAGCACCGGTGCGTTACATGTTAACCACCGCACCGATTAACACAAAAAATAATAAAAATCATCTAGTGTTAGTTTTTGTATCATAAACGCCCTGCGCAAACAAGGGACCACCATACGGTGCTCTCTATCAACTAGGAGACCCGGTGCAGTGCGTTATATGTTACATTGTGCACCAATTAACACAATAAAACTATTTTTGCGAAACCGCACGTTCACGGTGTGCCATAATGAAATAGCACATTGGTACCCTCTTTTACATATGGCGCACTGATTAAAAAAAATTGTTTTTAAATTTGTTATTACACAGTACTTTCACGATGCGCTGGGATGATACAGTGCACCAGTGCGCTAGGTTACGCAGGGCACACCGCTAAAAAAAAACTTTTTTTCAAAAATTCACGCAAGGGCCAACATGGATTGGGATCTAACTATACAAGTCGTCCCGTGGGTTGGATGTCAATCTTATATTGATGATGAACCTTGGTAGCTGGTTTGAAACGTCGATGGAAGAAAAAAACCCACTCAATGTGATGGATCCGGAAGCAATTTCATTACAAAATACAAACCCTCTAAATCTAAAATGAAAAGCCCTAATTTTGAAATCACAGAAATAGGGGGAAGAAAGGGCAGAAACAAAAATAATGAAGGGTTTAGGGTAAAAATGTATTTTTTTTTCTTTTGTTTCTGAAAATGAAAAACAAATTGAAATTTTTTTCTTACTTCGTAAAAAAACTGAAGAAAAAATTTAAAAAAATAATCAAATTTAATCACGAGATCGTTTGAAATTCTATGCTATAGGGTTTGAATCACCAGAGGTTTGGAATTCTGATTGTCTGAATACTTATGTTCGAATTTATTTTGCTGCTCCACAGTGCTCTCGTGCTCCCTTGCTCCAGTTATGTCTCCTGCAAATCTCTAGCTGAAAATTTTTGCAAAAATAGTGAAATAATGAAAAGTGTTTAGTATTTAAAGAATTGTTTTATGAAATTAGATTTTCAAAAATATTTTGCCGCCCATTTTTCAATTTACCGCATTTTTTCACTTAAAGAAAATAGAGTTGCTCTTTTTTTATTTGCAGTTATTCGTCACTGATGCGTCACTTAATAGCACCGCATCGGTGCGTCCATTGGTAACACAGCATCGGTGTGCAGTAACTAAAATGCACCAATGCACAGTAACTAAAATGCACTAGTGCGGTTATATGTACATTAGCACAGATTTGCGGTTAAGGCACTGAAATTACTTTTAGGTGTGTACACAAAAATTTAGTGAACTCCAACCATAGAAATTGAGAATAAGAATTTTTTTTATTCTTGATGGAAATAACTATTCTTCCAATGCATTTTGTTTATTGCAGGAGGTTCCCACTGATTATGAGGAGAGAATGCAATGTGGGGAGTGTGAATATGAAATACTACAGGGCCCAAGTGGGAAACTGTGGCATGTGAACCTGTGCTATGCTAAGACGTGGGAATTTTTCACAAATGGTTGGGAAATTTTTTTTTTATGAGCAATTTATTGAAGTTGGAGATATTTTAGTTTTTAGACATGTTGGAAATGTACATTTTTCTGTGAAAATATTTGGGCCATTTCTTTTCAAAACTACACCTCTTCTTCTTTCAGAAAAAGAAACTTGAACCTTTCCACAACCTGCAATAAGAAAATGTGTCAACAAGAGGCTCTGACATGCATACCTATTTTTGACATGCATATCTATTTCTTCTATTGAGGTCTCAAAGGAATTGATTATGACCAGTCTACTTCACTGAGGAATCTTCCTGAATTTTCTTTGGTTCTACCGAAGGGTGCAGTTACTAATAGATACAGGATTATAAGCTCCCTCCAACCCTCATTAAATTGCAGAATATGGATAAAAATCCATAGAAATGCCTATCATTTGCGTAAAATGCCTCGAAACACAGAATGGAGTGTTTTCTTTTTTAAAATTTGTGTGTTATTATGGTGAAAGAAATTATTCTTTCTATTTTGTGCTAATATGGTGAAGAAATGGAATAGTGCTCAAGTATATGACAATAGTCTTCAATCATATTCTCAAAATATATGGGTTCTTTGTTAAATGCATAGCTACAAGATTCGGTCATATTGTTGCTAGGAAAAATTCAACTAAAATACCAATAAGGCAGGGTCAGTACTCTCTATTGTCCCATGAACCCATAAACCCCACAAAAAATCTCAAAAACCTTTTAATAAAATGCAAAATAGTCCAAAACTGTTTTTTTTTTTTTTAGTCTATTGCATTCTTGACACTCGAATTCTTCTAAATTATGTTCATGGAATTAGCATCCATAAGAAGCAATGCATTGGTAATATACTCAAATTCTTCTAAAATTTGTTCAATGGAATTAGTACATGTGAAATGGTACATGCGTTATTTCATCAATATTTATACTTTTTAAGATGGGTTTTTATAAAGAAGAGGACTTTATTAACTTATACCTTATAAGACTCTCTTTTTTGAAACATTATAATATATATTTTGAATTAATGTTTTTTACACACCGCATTGCCGCTATTCCACGTGGTCAACAGTTTCGGTGCATGGGGTTTTATAGGCGCACTGGTGTGGTTTCTTAAGACCGCACCGGGCGGTTTCTGTTTTGGCGCCAGGTTTTATGACGCACCGGTGCGAACACTTTGTAAAGAACCGGTGCACCACAGTAATAAGACGCACTGGGTGGGTTTGTACAAAGCGCATGGTGTCCGGCGTGCTAATGTTTTGTGTGCACCGGTGCTTTATCTTGTTGAACACATCAGTACGGTTTAGGTTGATAAGCGCATTGGATGACAAACATACGCAAAAACCTTCGCCCGCCAACCTCCTTTAGTAACCTCCGCTAGAAACGGATGTCTGGGGTATTTTTATAAGGGGTTTCTCAAAAACATCTGCTAGAGGGTCTTTTCCTTGTACTGTCAAAAGGAATAAATGGAAAATCCCTTGCTCACCTTGAATGCTACAACTTCAACAAGAAAGGTCATTATGCTAGTGATTGTCCAAAGAAGAGAAATAAGCCACGATACAACAACAGAAGGAAAAAATACGATAAAAGAAGGAAAGACAATCCAGGGAACAACCCTGACAAAAAGTATGAGAGGAGAAGAATAGATTCATCAAGCGAACGTAAAGAAGACCGTCCATCTCAAAAGGAGTATCAATAGCTTATAGGTATGAAAGTAACATTGTGGATATAAATGAATATATTATTATTCCTTCACTTACTAGTTATTCTCCACCAGATTCATGGGATTTTTGTCTAGTTGATAGTGGGGCCACTCATAAATTTTCTAGCTATAAATAAGTCCTCTCTAATAGGTAGAGAGGGAGACTAAGTTAAGGATAATTCTTAGAGATAACTCCACTAATCCTGTAAAAGGATTTGGGTTGGTTAAATTTTAGTTAAACTCTGGGAAATCAACAATATTTTTAAATGATGTCATGTATGTGTTGGGACTTATGAAAAAACTTATTTCTATATCTACATTAGAAGATAAAGGGATGAGGGTTTCCTTCATCAATGGTAAGGTCCTGACTTGGCCTTTTGATTCACATATAAAATATGCATTCACATTAGGACTGAGATATGAGGGACTCTACAAGGTCACTGGAAGGCCACTCTTTGCATTAGCCCACAACACCAATCATCTCATTAATTTATGGCACCACAGGCTGGCTTATCTACATTATGATGTTATTCCAAAATTGAAGAGACTGGTATTAAGTATACCCAATGTACAAGCTTAGCATGAAGGATATTTTCATGGGTGCACTAGTTGAAAGAAAACAAGGGGACCATTCCCATCAAGTAAGAACTAGACATATGATATCCTTCACCTCATCCATTCAGACATATGTGGTTCGATGCTTGTGCACTCTATTGGTGGCCATCTCTATTCCATTACTTTCATTGGTGATTATTCCATAAATACATGGTTATATTGCATCAAGCATAAGGATGAAGCCTTCGATAAATTCCAAGAATTAAAAGCATTGATCGAGAATCAAACAAGGAAAAGGATCAAAGTGTTCAGATTTGATAATGGAGGAAAGTACATGTCAAAATAATTCATAGAGTTCTAAAAGAAGGAAGGGATCAAGAAGGAAACAATTCTACCTTATACACCTGAATAGAATGGCCTGGCGGAAATAAATAATTGATCGATCTTGGAAGCTACTCGTGCTATGCTTCATGATCAGAAGGTAACTAAGTTCCTGTGGGCTAAAGAAACAAATGTTGTTGTATATAATCCAAACTGAGTACCTCATCATGTGCTAAGAAATAAGATCCTGAAGAAATATTCACAGGTAACAAGCCATACACTAGTCATCTTCGCATATTTGGATGTCATGTATTATTTCATTTGCCAAAAGACAAAACGAATAAGCTAGAAGCTACAGGTAGAAAAGGCATATTTTTGGGTTACTGTGAAAACTCCAAGGCTTACATAATATACATTCCTGGTCAAAGGAAGTTTGAAATTAGCAGAGACGTAACCTTTGATGAAGATGCATTGCTTTGTAAAGAAAGATATCTTTTGTTTCCTCCCAAGGAAGATGATGTTGATAAGGATATTTTAGATATCCCTTCATGTCCAAGTTAGGAAATGATGATACACCCATGGAAGCTATGGAACCATTAGATCCACCTCCCAGTGATCCTCCTTTAAGGAAAAGGCCGTTTTGGCTTCACAACACTCTCCAAGGTAGTGGAAAGAGTATTCCCATTCGTCAATCATTCAGAGAAAGGAAGGAACCTTGCAGGTATCAGGGTTATGTTGTAGCTATGAGTACCATGATACAAGTTGAACCATCCTCATTTGAAGAAGCAGTCAAATAACAAGATTGGAAGGATTCCATGGTCAAAGAATATGAATCGATCGTTAAAAACGATGTGCGGGATGTTGTGTTAAGAACACATGGGAAGTATGTTCTGACTTCAAAATGGTTGTTAAAAATCAAGCATAGAATTGATGGCAGCATCAAAAAGTATAAAGTGAAGTTTGTAGCTCGTGGCTTCTCTCCGAAAGAGGGAGAATATTATGATGATATAATTTCTCATGTGGCTCGATATACAACTATCTGCTCAATAGTTTCCCTTGTTGCTAGTAAAGGATGGAAACTTCATCAGATGGATGTAAATATCGCCTTCCTCCATGGTATTTTATTGGAAGAAGTCTATGTGGAACAACCAGAGGTATTTGAAGTAGAAGATAGCACAACACCTGTGTGCAGGTTGAAGAAATCATTGTACGGATTGAAGGAAGCTCCCCTAGCTTGGTATACTCGTATTGACAGTTATTTAACGAAACTAGGTTTCACTAGAAGCAGTGTTGATCCCAAACTATATTTTAATTTTTTTCATGGTATGCCTTTAATTATGGTTCTATATGTTGATTATTTATTCTTAATAGGAAGTGAACTAATGATGATTGAATTAAAGAGGAGGCTAGCCTCTGAATTTGCGATGAAAGACCTCGATCTCATGCATTAATTTTTGGGCCTTGAGGTATTGAAAATTCCTGGAGAAATCTTTATCTAACAGGGAAAGTATGTGGATAAGTTGCTGGAAAGGTTTGGTATGATAGAGTGCAAATCCATGATCACTCTGATGGAAATGAACTTCAAGAAGTTGTGTGGTAAAACAATTGGACCTGATCTAGCGAATCCATCTGAGTATAGATAGTTGATTGGGGCTTTGATGTTCCTTATGAACACTCATCCATATATATGTTATGTATTAAACACATTGATTATGTTCATGTTTGAGCCACTTCATGTGCATTTTATAGAAGCCAAGCATGTATTGAGATACTTACAAGGACCACACACTTGGTTTGAGGTACTCTGCTGGATATATCCAACTTCATGGATAGATTGATGTTGACTGGGCTGGTAATTTCATCAATAGAAAGAGTACATCTAGATGTTATTTCAATCTTGGTTCTTCCATGATATCCTAGATGAGAAGGAAGATTCAGTATCATTGAGAAATGCGGAGGCAAATTACATTGTTGCTAGCACATCAAGTTGTGAAGCAGTGTTGGACACCACAGTGATTTACTGTGATAATAATAGCAAGCTTCGTTTGGAATAGAATCATTTATTTCATGACAAGACCAAGCATATCGAGATTCAATATCACATCATCTGTGACATGGTGCGGAGAGGAATTGTTAGACTCCAACACATTGCAACAAATGATCAGACTACATATATTCTCACCAAGGCATTACCGAAATGGAAGTTCATGGTTTTTAGAGATAAGCTTGGACTGATGGACATAGCCACTCCCGATAATGGGCAGCACTGATCGAGGACACTGAGCTAGCTCTTCCTAGCCTGTTTGAGCTCTTAGGGTAATGAATTGAGATAAAGGGCTCCTCGGGCGGATGGATCTCTAGACAATATGGCACTTGCATATATGTTACCCAAGGTTGAGAATGTTGCTCCCCTATCTTCATAGGGTGAGAGAATGACGCTCCCCTATCTGGTATTTGCAGAGTATACCCCATTTGGCATCATACTCACAAGAAGGGCTTGTTGGAAATAACACTCACCATTTGGCCAATGATTTGAGAGTGTACTTGTGGTGTACAACCCAATTGGATTATGATACAGGTGTTCTACCACTTGACTGATGAGATTCATTGATGGGAAGATTTGTAGGCAACACGATTGGGTTGATATTTACTCCCCTTTTGTGATTCTGGGTTTATATTGTGCTCCTCGATGATACTCCAGGGTTAGATATGTGCTCCCCTGTGAGATGAGTTATCATGTTTCTAGATGCAGGTAGATTCTTATTCTTCTTCTAGATTTGAGAAAGTTTCAACAAACTGACTTGAGTTGTGATGACACCTTGATACAGATATCTACAAGCGGATATTGTTGAGTGGAATTCTTCCTAGTTGAGAGGGAGTGTTGATTTTTGAAACTATGGTTAATTTCCACATTGGACAGCTTAGATGATTTAAATAATAAGTTCATTAGATTCTTCTCTTCTAGAGGATCAAAATAGACCTATAGATTGTTCCAATCAGTTAAGTGGAAGTTAATTTATGATTTAGTTTATTATTTTATGGGTCTCCCTAACTGCGTGTTGATTTGGTCAAAGCCCCAAGTGGTCCCTCACAAAGTTATAAATAGAAGCGACCCAAAGTTCATTTGCACACATTCACTCTTGATATCTTCTTCATGTTTTTTGGGTTATTGGTTGTATTTTATGTTTCTGGCTTTCACAGTGGATCAGGATCACAAACAAAGGCACATTTCAAATCTGGTTATTTTGGGGCAGGGCCACGAGCAGGTAGAGTTAAGGTAGCGGCTTTGTTGTGCCAAAGCCGTGGGCTAGGCTTTTTGAGGCCGCGTCTCAACTGATAAAGTCATTGGCTGGAAATCTTAAGGGCACGGCTAGGGTTTCAGGGTGTTCAAACCATAAGCCACAGGCTCAATGTGTTATAGTAGCGGCTCAGAGCACCAAAGCTGTGGGTTGGACGTTTTAAGGCCGCGGCTCAGAGATCTGCTAAGAAGATTGATTTTGAATCTTAGTCAGTTGCTTACGCAACGCCATCACTCATCTATCACACAGTCATAGACACATCATAATATTCATCGACAATATCCTAGATCCAGATCTAGATCTAGGCAATTGAGATCACTTGGTATTGGTGATCCATTGGTTTCATGTTTTGTTATTGTAGATCTATCGATCCACAGATCATATCTTTTTATTTATGTTGTATACATTTACTGGCCTTATGTACTCTCTGCTGAAATATTTTGAATAAAATCTATAGAAGAAGAAGATTTGAAAGGGTTTCCCCCATAGTGGGTGTTTTCCTTGGTCTTGGACCAATCTCTGTCTCTCATGGTTGTGATATTGTCTTCTTTGCCTTTGCATGCATTGTTCTATCTTCAGTTAAATTTTATGGTTATTGCATAGATTTGAATACATTGTTAATGAAGATCTAATTTGGGCTTAATTAACTTATATAACGTAGAGAAATATTGAAAAACTAAAAAGTATTTTATTGCTAAATTCTGTAGGAAATATCGTAACTCACTAGTTATACTTGAACGCAAAAAGAAGAAGCAATTTCTTTCTTTGCAATTTGTTATTCATCAAGTCACTGTGAACAATGTTATTTACATTCCAAATTTTACAAATTCTTCAGGTACTTATGACTTAGGAGAAGCTAAAGCTAATCGAGCCTTTGATCATGTGGGATTATTTATGATACACCCAAGTACTTTTAAATATGGAAACTTATTTACAAGACTTATAGGGAACCAAAAATCAAGAACTGATAGTGGACACTTGAAAAAGTGTTGAATAAACCAACATTAATAGGGAAACATAATATAAGCAAAGAGGTGTAAATCCTACAAAGCAATTTGTGGCTTCCATACCTGGTACTAGTGAAACTTCATCCTCTAGTCAAAGAAAGAGAAAATCTATTGTGACTAGAAAAACTGTTCATGGTGAGCTATCAAGTGGCGGAGATGATAAAGAACCTACTTGGAGATTTACTACATAAAAATCACATATGGTTCAAATAGCCAAATCCAAAAGTCCTGCAAAAAGAGAAAGCATTGAACAACCTATAGACATGGAAAATGACAATGTTGTACCACCTGATTAGGTTAGTTCTTGTTTGGAAAATAATCAGAAAATAATGGAGAAAATTGCAGAATAATTCATTATTTTCTATGAGTGTCCTGTCACATTGAAAAATGCAAATAATGACAGTAAAAAATGAGAATTAAAAAGTAAAATTTCATAATAAAAATGTTATTAATCAAGAAAAAATGGATATTTATGTGTCTCACATTGGAGCCAAGATGATCATGGTATTGCATCAATCTACCGATGAGGCAATTGCACAGTCTATTGATGAACAAGTACAGAATTTGAGATTGAAAAAAAAAAGAATAAAAGAGCTAGAAGACACTCTAAATCCAAGTCCTTAGTAAATAACTCCATTAGCAATATGGGAACCACCATTTCCAATTCTACACCTGCTACAACGCATAGATATAACAAAGCTTTCAATCTCCTTAATGAAGTGAAATCATATATCATCAATAACATATGTAAAATATTAGAAACTATTGATCATGCATGGAAACAATCTTTCAATTTAGTACTTTTAAAAAAATAAATTAAGACAGTTATGGAATTGGTTAAGAATAATCTTAAGCGAGACAGGAAATTTGTTGACAATGATTGATCAGGTGATCAAATTTTCACTCAAAAATGAAAGTGCCCATAATTTATTTCAACCAGTGTCAATTCGAAGTGCTCATCGTTCTGAATCCAATGGCGTTCATTTCACCTCAATCCGACACCAGGAGCTCAAGTTATATCCTATTGACTGTTTTCCAAAACAAGCCAAAAAATGGAAAATTTTGGGTTTTTACTGTGTTTTTTGGGTTTTTGAGGGCCATTGGAAGGTTGCTACTTGGCCTCACTCCATTGGTCAAAATTCGAAGCATTCTCATTGGTTGATATTGGGTGAAGGTGGACCAATATCAGGGAACCACATGGGCCAATGGGAGGCAGCCACGTGGCCTCCCCACATTGGTCCAAAATTTTATTATGGAGGTCGAGCAACCCACAGGAGTCAAACTCGTGACCTCCCACCAAACAACCCCAAGCCTTACCATTATACCATTGCGTGAGTCTTCTTATATATATGGTAAAGCATATATTTAAAGGTTGAATGGGAGCGTGTTTGGGGGTGGGCTAGGGCTAAGTCCCAACCATAGTCACCACGCCCAAAAGAACAAAGGGGCGAGACCAAGGGCCAAGGCTTAGCCCCAACCCCATGCATGGCCCAAAATTTTGTCTCAAGGCATTTGAGGATGAATTAATGGTCCAATGATGCAGACGAACTACATTTTACACAAACCCACATGGACCTGTGGGTTATGGGTCCACACAAACTCCCTTAACTCGCAGCAGATCTTAACCTTCACAATATTGCAGGTTCATACACTTCATAGATGGAGGATCTAACATACATCGAAGATCAAAAGATATATCTTTTCGCAAATCGGTCGAAACCCTTACCGCATGTCACAACATATACAACATCGCATGTCACACAACATAACATACAATTTTAAACATAAGTGATAATAATGTCGATGTGAAGTTGCGATGACAATGTCGCATCACAACATCGCAACTTCCACTTCTTATCGCAATTTCGCAGCTTTAACAAACCCTTCATCACATCGCAATTTATATAATTTGACTTGCGATGGCTTAACAGGTTAATATAACGAACGCCGATTGTGATGTGTGCAAAACCATATTTTGAAAAATACGATGTGAACTCATCCGTCCATCTCTCGCTTCATTCTGCAACTTGATCCTCACTTTCCACCCGCACACGGCTTGCTATTCATCAATAGAATCGCGTCTCAATAACTCTTGTTCTGCCATACTTGATCTACAACGAAGTTCATAGGAAATTTGTTCTCCCCACTCTTACTCACATAACTTATCGATAATAGGGTTGAAATAAAAAGGATATATATATGCATAAGAAATCAAAATTAATAACACACGGATACTGTAAAAACCAGATTATTCTTGTATATATGAAAACACACAAATTCCATTATTTCCCCGAGCTCGAGTTACAGGCAAAGGCCATTCTGGCTTGAATCACAATTTCGCTCAGTGGCTACATTGTGTTCCCCCCTATCATACAATACAGACTTACATTATATAGAAATTACAAAGTGAGTGGATCATATAAGATCCACGATTTTCTCCCACAAATCACTTAACTAACCCCTGAAATATCTCTATTTAATTACATGGAAAATAATTAAAATAAATCAAATCTTCTAGAAACATATCGATTCCATCATTTTAGCTCTATTTCATGGAAATTATCTCCCATTTACAAATGGTTGTCCACATTTTCACCTTCCGCGGCGTTGAATTTCACTTTTAATTAAGGGTGGTCTGATGCTCCTGCATCAGACTCCCAAGGTAGAAATATTTTGTGACCTCCTGGTCATATGCTTTCTTGATCACTGTAACAAGTTGGCTACTTGCTATCAGTGCCAAGTCCTTTTCTTTCTCTTAGAAATTCTACCCACATCCTCTGTGGAATTTCCTTTGTGATCTTTCTGTAACAGCATTCGTGATCTGCAAAAAATAACCTCTGCAGTAGCAATTCCTCCCTACTACTTGATACCTCACTAAGATTCTCTCCACTAAGCCCATTCTTTCGACATCTCTCTAGTTCTCTCCTCTGGAACCATTTAAGCACTCCTAGCTCTTGGCTGTTGCAATCTTTTCACCTTCTTCTATTTCTACCTGCACAAAAATAGAAAGACTACAAGCTTTACCAATCTTCAAAATATCTGTACCTCCTTCCTTTGCACGCAAAAATCGCTCTGCAGGAAATATTTCCCCACTCTAATACCACTTTTATGCGGACGAACTGCATTTTACACAAAACCGCGTGGACCTGTGGGTTATGGGTCCACATAAACTCCCTTAACTCACAGCGGATCTTAACCTTCACAATATTGCAAGTTCATAAACTTCTCAGATGGCGAATATAACATACATCATAGATCACAAGATATATATTTTCGCAAATCGGCCGAAACCCTTACTGCAGGTCGCAACATATACGACATCGCATGTCGCACAACATAACATAAAACTTTAAACATAAGCGATAATAATGTCGATGCGAAGTTGCGATGATGATGTTGCATCGCAACATCCCAACTTCCACTTCTTATCGTGATTTTCTGGCTTTAACGACCCCTTCATCACATCGCAATTTATATAATTTGACTTGCAATGGCTTAACAAGTTAATATAAAGAACACCGATTGCGATGTGCACAAAACCATCTTCTGGAAAATCTGATGTGAACTCATCCGTTCATCTCTCGCTTCGTTCTGCAGCTTGATCCTCACCATCCACCCGCACACGGCTTGTTATTCATCAATAGAATCACGTCTCAATAACTCATGTTCTTCCATACTTGATCTACAGCAAAGTTCATAGGAACTTCGCTCTCCCCACTCTTACTCACACAGCTTATCGATAACAAGGTTGAAATAAAAAGGATATATATATATATATATATATATATATATATATGCATAATAAATTGAAATTAATAACACATAGATACTGTAAAATCCATATTATTCATGGATATATAAAAACACACAAATTCCATTATTTCCCTGAGCTCGAGTTACAGGAAAATTCCATTCTGGCCTGAATCACAATTTCGCTTAGTGGCTACATTGTGTTCCCCCCTATCATATTGTTATGGCCTAAATCTACCTCAGGCTGAGAAAGGCAGAATCTAGGGTAACATCAAACCATGCTTAACCTGGTAGCTAGCCCTACCAGATCGGGAGAGGGCTCTCTCCTGATCTGGTAGGGCTAGCTCCCAGGTTAAGCGTGGTTTTATGTTACCCTAGATTAAGCCTTTCTCAGCCTGAGGTAGATTTAGGCCATAACATAGTGGCGACCATACTGGGGAATATTGTTTGTTTGTTAGTGTTATTCGTTTTATAAACTATAGATGGAGCCTGAAGTTATGCCAGGTAGCCTTTGAACTGCACATTGCTTTGCAAGTGCATAAGTAGATAAATGTTGCTTCAATCAATCTCCAATCTAGTCTTATAAACGTAACACCTAACTTGCAAATTGCCCCAATACATCAGAAAATTCTAGACTTTTGGGTTATGAGTTTAGAATATGATAGGTTGAACAAGTTTTTTTGTCCGTTTGATATTTGGGAATAATTCAACACACTGGCTTCCAGACGACACACCAGGGAAAATCTGAATCCTTATCCACCTCCTGTGTATGAAAATCCAAATCTTATTTCAATAATTCTTCATCGAGAAAGTCCTGTGATTCCTGTGTTCAAATCTCATTCATGTCCTGTTGTTTTTTAGTATCTTGAAGATCTTGAGTTTGACGAACAATTTGAGTTGTCATTGTTTGAGATTAAGTCTGAAAGTGTTGTTAGTTTTACTGTCCTAACTCCAGATTTTGTCAAATATATTGAAATTGAAAAGGGCAATAGATCAATTGACAGTTATATCCTAAATCTTTCGACTTATATTGTGGCTACAAACATTCCTAAGTTTATAGATTCTGCATCTGCAACTCTTGGGTCATCCGCAATTGCATCTAGTTCATAAATCCCTACCGAGCCTCCTTTCATTCCCACCATTCTCGTGTAACCCTCTATCTCTGATAAAAAATCTGCAGTAGTATCACCTCCACACCACATACACCTCATACATCAACTGCTCTGACTCCTCCTATATCTCCAAGACCGGTTGTAAATCCACCTAAAGCAATGGCTGCCCGATTTGCACCCCTTGTGTTGCCTCAAAATTTGGATAACATGCCCGCTGATTATCAAAGAAAAAATCCATTGTTTGATGGAACCCCTCAAAGTGTTACAGCTCAGCAACATGTGGATAGGATGACATATTTCTTTGACCTTCATGAGATTGATGCGGAAAATGTGACAATGAGATTGTTTGTACAAACCTTTGGAGGTGAAGTGAGGAAGTGGTTCAGAGCTTTGCCGGTTGGTAGTATTACGACATTGAGTAATCTTCAGAGACAATTCTTGGATTGATGGGAAGTGAAGAAAAATCCTCTTCAGATCCTTTCTGAATATGATAATATCAAGTGGAATGTTGGTGAGTCTGTTCAATATTATTGTATTAGATTCAATTACGTTTACAATGCAATTCCTGCTAATATAAAGCCACCTATGGGGTTGGCTTTGATTAAATTTCTGGATGGCTTCGATCCTGACATGGCCTATCAATTGAGAGAAAGAGATCCGGCCACTTTGGAAGACATGCAGAAAATTGCAGTCAGCGTTGAAGCGAATCTGCTTGCCAAGAGAGCTAGAACGAAAGTTGAAAAAAAAGTAGCAATAAAGGAAGAGGTTTACACTTTAGATCAAGTGCTCCGTAAGATGGAAAATATGTTTGATAGATTAAAAATTGACAAGTCTGAACCACAAGTCAAAAATCCTAATTTCCTTGGCCAGCAACAACCACAATTTAGAATCAAGCAAAGAGAGCAACGAACACAAGACCAAGCAGTACAGCAGCAAGTGAAAACACCCTTACAGCAGAATTGTGTACATGGTCTGGAATCAGATGATGAGGAGAATGTAATTGGAGAAGAGAATCATTTCTTTACACCAGATGATATGCCATTTTTTATCACTGAAGATGAGGAGTATTCTGAGAACTCAACTGTACAAAAGGAAGATAATTTCATATTGGCGAATGAAACAGTTCTTGAAGAAGAGTCTGATGAATATCAGAGGGGGTACATGAATGATTTGACAGCCCAGCAGCAAAAATATTCACTCAGAAGTAGAGAGTACCCATTAATCCAATTCAAAAAAGAAAGGAAGCGACAACACCAAAGAATGATCCACTCGTTGTGCAGAAAAAGGGAAAAGAGACAGTTGATCCCACCACTATAAAACCACCATCAGCAAATGAAAGATCCAATCAGCCAAATATATCAAAGGAGAAAACTGAAAACAAGGATGTCCCAGCTAAAGAGGTAGAGAAAACTTCAGTTTTTAACTTGGGAAATGAAATTGCTAAGTTAAAAGTATCCATTCCTTTGACTGAATTGATGAAGAATAGCAGCTATAAGGGTCAGGTGTCTAAGATTTTGAGTTTAGATCCATTATCTGATATGGTAAACGTGGAGGATGATCGACCTGAGTTAATTTTTGGTCCAGCATTGGATGGTCAGTCTCAAGATAGTGATGTACCTCCTTTTTACATCAGCCTTAGGTTGCACAAATATGTGTTACACAATGCTATGTTTGATTCTGGAGCCTCTCATAATCTCATGCCTAAGGCAATCATGGAGAAATTGGGATTGGATATCACCAGAAAGTATCATGACCTTTATTATTTCGATTCTGGTAGAGTAAGATGCATTGGGCTTATCAAAGATTTGGTGGTCAGTTTGGATCAGATTCCGACTACAAAAATTTTGATGGATGTGGTTGTGGCAGATATTCCTCCTAGATTTGGCATGCTTCTTTCCAAATCTTGGGGAGCGAAACTTAAAGGGACATTGCAGCTTGATTTCTCCTATACTACTATTCCCGTGTTTGGTCAGATGAGGAAATTATACCGGGAGAAAAAGATGAAGTATATGATCACTAGCAGGGAGAAACCGGTAAATCATCCAATCAACTATGTACATACTGATTTAGAATCATTTGTTTTATACTCAAATAGCTTTAATGATGTAGATAGCCAAGTAATTGAAGTACAAGACATTCCAGAAATCACTGAAAATTTCAGAGAGGTCTTAAAGAAAGAAAGACAAAGACTTGATAGTACCGATGAGCAATCAGCCTCCCGACAGCAACAAAATATTGATGGATAGCAAGGAGAAGTAAAAGAGAAAACAGAATTTCAGCATTTGGAAGAGGAAGAAGTTGGTTTGTGGACCATGGATTTTGATGGCGCAGTATGAAGGGAAGGTGCTGGAATTGGCATTTCGATACGCAGCCCTGTTTTCTCCCCAAACAAAGTGCCAAGTAATGTAAGAGTCTGTTCTTATCAATTGGCTTTTGATTGTTCAAATAATGAGGCTGAATATGAAGCTTTAATTGTTGGTTTGAAAATTCTTATAAAGTTAAATTCCAAAAGGATTGCAGTATATGGCGACTCCGAGTTAGTTATCAAGCAAGTGAAAGGTGAATACCAAGCTAAGAATCCTCGAATGCAGGCCTACCGCAATGCGGTACCAGATATCTTGAGATTGTTTTCAGTCTATACTTTGGCATGTGTCCCTCGTATTCAGAATGGCATTGCAGATGCACTTGCAACAACAGCAAGTAATTTGAGAATTCCGATGAATTCAAAAAAAAAAAAATTGAAATTCATGTGAAGCATCGTCCGACTGTCCCTGACAATCAAAGGAATTGGCAAGTGTTTCAAGATGATAAAGAAATTGATGAATTTCTGCAAAATGAAGGTAAATTCAAAGACACTTCTATTGATGGGGAGCATGATGATGGCGAGGCGGATATAGAAGTCAATTAGATGGAAGTTTTGCAACCGAAGGAAAATGTTATTCCTAAAGGTCTAATACCTTTAGAGGAGCTTTTCAACCAAGATGATGTAGCTAGAAAACCGAGCTTGCTGCCAACCGAGAAAGGAGTTGAGGATGTGAACATTGGATCAGCAGAAAATCCTAAAATGGTGAAATTTTCTAAGGAATTTCCCCCATACGTAAAAGCAAAGTATATCAGTTTATTATCTTCCTTTGTTGATGTATTTGCTTGGGACTATTCAGATTTGAAGACATATGACACAAACATAATTCAGCATACCATCTCGATCAAGCCAAATCAAAAGCCCTTTCAACAGAAGTTGAGAAGAATAAATCCAAAGCTGCTGCCCTCAATAGAGAAGGAAGTGAATCGGTTATACAAAGCTGGTATCATCGTCCCCATAAGATTTTCAAATACGATTTCTAATTTGGTGCCCGTGCGCAAGAAAACAGGTGAGATTCGCTTATGTATTTATTTTAGGAATCTGAATAAAGTATATTTGAAAGAAAACTATCCATTGCCCAAAATGGATCACATACTTCAACGAGTAGTTGGAGCATCCCGCATGTCGTTGCTCGATGGTTATTCCGATTATAACCAAATTCTAGTCCATGAGGATGATAAAGATAAAACAGCGTTCACCACTCCGTGGGGAACTTTTCATTACGCTAAAATGCCTTTCGGATTGAAGAATGTTGGTGCGACCTTTCAACGAGAAATGGATATGGCGTTTGCAAATGAAAAGGATGTCTTTCTAGTTATTTATCTTGATGACTTGACAGTGTTTTCTAATACAGATGAAGAGCACCTTTATCATTTGAAGATTATATTTCAGCAATGTAGAAAATATGGTGTGTCTCTCAATCCAAAGAAGAGTTTGTTTGCCATGGATGAAGGCAAGCTTCTCGGTCATATTATATCAAAGGATGGCATCCGCATTGATCCAGCCCGAGTGGAAGCCATCCAGCAAATTGATCTTCCCCAAAACAAAAAGGAGATCCAATCATTCAATGGTAAGATGAATTTCTTACGTTGCTTTGTGCCCAATATTGCAGAACATTTAAGGGAAATCACAAACATGCTCAAGAAAGATAGTGTAGTGAAGTGGACTGAGGAAGCAGTAAAGTCTTTCAATTTGGTGAAATTAGCCCTTTCTTCAGCTCCAGTTTTGATCAGCCCGGATTATACTCAGGATTTCATTTTGTTTTCATTTGCCTCGGATCATACTATGGCAGCAGTCTTCATACAGAAAAGAGACCAGCTTGAGAGACCAATTGCATTTTTCAGCAGAACCATAAGAGATGCAGCTTTAAAGTATAATATTATTGAAAAGAAATCTCTTGCCTTGATAAAAGCATTGAAATATTTTTGAGTTTATATTCTGCATTCTCACATCCTTGCTTATGTTCCTAATGCTGTTGTTAAAGATGTCTTAGTGCAAACAGATCCAGAAGGGAGACGAGGAAAATGGATTGCTGCCTTGTTGGAATATGACATCGAGATCAAACCTACAAAGCTCATCAAAGGACAGGGGCTGGCTAAACTAATGGCTGAGTCAAATTTTCATGGCTTGGAAATTAATCTCATTGCTGCTATGTCCGAGGAAAATGAAGAAAGTTCACCTGCTCAGGTATCAGAAATTTTTGTTCTTTCTCCTTGGTATTTGGACATTGCTTATGTACTCCAAAATCTGTCACCACCACCAAGAATGGCTAAGAACAAAAGTAGGACACTGAAATTGAAGGCTGCCAAGTTTTGTATCATGAATAATGTGCTCTATTGGAAATATCCTGGTGGTGTCTTGCTCAATTGTTTGGTTGAAGAAGAGGCAAAATAGGTTATGGAAGACTTTCATAAGGGAGATTGTAGAGGTCATGTTTTCTGGAAGACAACCGCCAAAAAAATTTTGAGAGCAGGATATTATTGGCCAACTCTCTTTTCTGATGTGTACAAAACTGTTAAAGACTGTCATGAATGTCATATTTTTCAAGGAAGGAGAAAATTACAGCCTTTACCGCTCAAGCCTATTGAAGTAAGTGCTCCATTTCAGCAGTGGGGTTTGGACTTCATTGGCGAGATCCATCCTACTTCTTCAGCGCAGCATAAATGGATCCTTACAGCGACGGACTATGTTACTAAATGGATTGAGGCGATTCCCACTAGGCAGGCCACTGATTCGGTAATCATTTCATTTCTTGAAAACAATATTTTGTCTCGTTTTGGCTGTCCAAATAAGTTGATCACTGATAATGAAGTAGCTTTTAAATCTAAAATAATGATTGAATTTTGTAATAAGTATCAAATCACTATGGGGCACTCAACCGTATATCATCCACAAGGCAATGGATTGGCCGAATCCTCAAATAAATCCTTGGTCAATATTATCAAAAAGCTATTGGAAATAAACAAGAAAATTTGGCACAAGAAATTGGTTAATGCACTTTGGGTAGATAGAGTAAGTCAAAAGAAATATATAGGCATGTCCCCTTTTGAGCTCGTGTATGGTGTTGACACGGTATTCCTGACCTCTCTCGTAGTTCCAGTGGTTAAACTTCTGCAAGAAGCTGGCAGTGAGGATGATCATTTGCAACGAAGAATAAATCAAATGATTTATTTACAGCAAACTAGAGAGGAGGTTTTTCAGAACACTTTCAAGCTGCAAGAGAGAATCAAGAAAATATATGATCGAAAGGCAAAGGCAGACAAGTTTCAAATATAGGAAGTGGTGCTAAAATGGGACGCGAGAAACGAAGATAAAGGTAAGCATGGCAAGTTTGAGAATCTTTGGAAAGGACCTTTCAGAATTGTTGCATATCGAGGCCAAAATGCTTTCCTTTTGAAAGAAATGAATGGAGAAGATTGTCCAGGTGAGCCAGTTAATGGTCGGCTACTCAAACAGTACTATTTTTGAAATGTTTTCTACTGTCATATGTATCACTATACATACCGTTTTGTTTAAATTTCATTGCAAGTGTGTGCTGTCATCATTCTTTCAGTTTGGGGCACGAGGTGAAGGCTATAAAACTAAAGGTTGATTTCAGTTTTGGTTTGGTTTGTTTGAGTCAGGTCTTTCAGTCGATTTCAGTCTTGAAATTGAGTTAGTCTTGAGTAAGATTTCAATCTTGAAATTGAGTCAAGAGTCTGGTTTTGGTTTGTCGAAGTTATTGACTCCATAGCCCAATGGACGAAGGCACTGTCTACTTTCCCAGAGAGCTGTAGTTCTTGGCACCTCCAAGGAGCTACCATCCCCATTGGAGCCAATGTTAGTGTCAGTATCTTCATCCCTCCGTCAGTGATCAAAATTCTCTTGTTGCATTGCATATTAGGTGTCTCACTCAATTAGCTGCATTCCATTAGGAGCATGGATCATCTGACAAGGGGCTTGTTGTAGATTTTCCCCTCATGTCCTTTACCTACTGGCCCATTTCCATTCATTAAGATCATTTGCAATCACTTTTTTTCTTATAGTTTGCAAGAGTCATTTTTTAGGGGTTTCAGTTTCATTAGATCTAGGGTTTCATCGGAAAGGTCTTCAAAATGTCCAATAATGGTCAGCAGGCGCATAAGGAGGTTGAATAAAGTTCCAGTACTAAATAAATTTCATCATCATATTTTTAGAAATGTATTTTTCCTCAAAACTCTGTTTTGAGAAAAAATCGAGTATTGTATCTTTTTACGTATAAATTTAATGTAATTTCAAGTTCTCTCATTTGTAAATAATTTCAATGGCAACCCTGGTCACCTTGTCAAAATTTAGCAAATCCTTCCCTTGCAAGGCAAACAAAAAGCAAATCATTCAGTTAATCAAAGGCAAAATGAAGCAAACTGCCTAAAACAGAGTTTGAAAAGAAAGTGTCAAAGGTAAACATTACAAAAGTGGGTTTTTTGGAGTGGAAAATTAAAGCCTTTGGTATATAAGTCATTTTTCATGTTTCAAAAGGCTCATTTTCATTCTAAGAAGAGAGAGTGAGCAAGAAAGGGCCGTGTTGAACAAAGGGAGAAAAATCACAGCAAAGTTGTGCAAGTTTGTGGGCGCGGCGCATTGGCTGAGAGGCGCGACGCATTGCGTCGGCCTCCATAGTGGTAAAAACACACAGGCACGATGCATATAACCGGCGCGGCGTGTTGGGTTTGTGGCGCGACGCGTAGAGCTGCAAGCTCTTTTCACCACAATTTCATTCAAATCTCCAAATTGCTCGGTTTCCTCCAATCCAAAGTAAGTCAAATAATTTTTCCAATGCCAATCAACGTGTGTCTAAAGATGTTTATGAGGATTTAATAAAAAAAATTAAAACCCTAATTTCTGCTCAAGATATGAACACTTAGGGTTTGTAGATTGGTTTTTTGTGCCCATCACTCCCTCACCTTTGTATTCCCTCACTACTATTCTAGTTTCATCAAACCATTTCCCTATTCCCCATATCCCTAAAATTCATTCACCCCTATCCCAATTCCCATTATCCCAAATCCTAGCTACAAAATTCCCAAACCCTATTTGCTATCCCAAAAGCCTAGAAACTGTCCCTAAAACCTTTCAAATCCCAAAATTCCAATTGGCAACATTCCCAAAATCCCTCTTACCCTCTCCCTTCATAACCCTTCATACATTTTCATACACTTGGCAACAAAAAACCAAAGACACCTAAAACTCTTCATACTCATCTAAGACAACACAAACTTTGGCAAACATGGAGTCAGATTCCTCTTATGACATAGATGAAGAAACACACAGTGACTCTCAAACCGAATTGCATGCACCAAGGAGACCTCACAAGAGTGGTAAACATGTACGGGAAGAGCCTACTTCACTTGCTGAGTTGCAGGCTTGCCCTCTTGCTATCACATGTTTCCAACAGCAGTCTTGTTATCAGTTTTGTGAGATGGTTGCTAGATTCCAGTATCATCATGAGTTGGCCAGATTGTTTGTGCTTCATCTACATAATGGCCAAGTCACTCTTGCAGGTGTGACATTCACCTTGACACCGGAGTCTATCTCCCTAGCAATCGGTATTCCAAATGTCGGAGAGCAATGGAATAAAAGGCAGAAAATTGACAAGGAACACTATGAGCCATACATCAAGCCTAGTTTTTTGAGACAACTCAGTAGATTTTTTCCCTTTCGGTACCTGAAAAATTCATACGCTCTTTTGATGAAACTCATAATCAAATATTTCAGTTGTGAGGGCCGGTTTTCTCGCCTATATGCCTATCGCATCAGATTGTTGATGCATTTTACCAGGGTGAGAATGATGAACCTCCCCTACTTCATGTGCCGAAATATTGAGAAGATGGCCACCCTAGTGCAAAATAAAACTCCTGAGCAGCAGTATGACACTATCTATCATTTTGCACTCATCAAAATTGTGGTTATGCATCAGGTTGGTTTGCAGGATATTTCATGGGAGGATTTCATTTCTCATGAGTTCTTCACAGCTCCTCAGGTACCTCTGGAAGCTTTTCATGAGACAGGTGGACCTTCACATTAGCAGGAGGGTCATGAGACACAGACCGCTAGTGTGCCGGTGTTTGTCACCTATCAAAAGGGCACTAGAAGGTTGTTTGCAGTAGCCAAGTGAGTATTATCTCCACCTGGGGTGGAAGGGGTCTCGCTTCCTTCATCAGCAGTGCAGGTACAGGATAAGGGTAAGAGGCCAATACATGATGAGGGGCCTTCAGGAGGGCAGGAGACAGATTTCATCCTCATTCAGGATGATGACATTGATTTGGGCTCACCAAGCTCAAAGCTTAGAGAGATCATTCGGGAGCAATGGGCGGAGATAGATACTTTGTCCCTCAAATTGCAAAGAGCCCAGTGGATAATCAAATACCTTGAACAAAGAAAAAAGTAGCTAGAGGATCGGCAAACTATTATGGAGCTGCGAAACATACGAGAGAACCGGCAAGCCGCTAAAAAGAGGAAAACCCAGATGACATCACTTCAGCAAGAAATTGAAGCCGATCGTGAAACTTGGCTTGAAAGGGTAAATATGCATTTGGAAAAACTGTTGGAGAAGGCCAACAAAGAGAAAAATATGTTGAGGCACATGGCCAATCATTATTGAGCAAGAAATTGATGTTTGCAAAGCAAGAATCAAGATCTTGAAGGCCAAGTTGAAGAAGGCATCGAGGAGGCGTAAGAAGCATGATAAACTTCAGATATTGGCTAAGGCTTCCTTGGCCCAACATAGCACTTGATGAAGAACACTCAGCCCAAATTTCAAAAAATTTGGGACACTTTTTGCATTTTTGAAAATTTTGGCCTAAAAACAGAGTTTTCTGCTTTATGCATCGCGCCACTTGGCGCGCGCTTTTGATAGGGGACTCCTTTTGATGCAAACTCAAAATTTTTGGATTTTTAATGGAAAAATATGCATGCCTACAAATGGCCAAGAAATTTTGACAGGTTTTTGGTTTCCAAAAGGGTCAAAAACACCCCAAAAATGACCTTTCTACCCTTTTTTTGACACACAAGAAGCAGTCTTGGGAGAACTCAGTTTTGGAGGGGCAAATGGAAGCCAAATTCAGAAATTCCACTTGTGTTGGAAAGTAGACAGGCGGACCTTTCCAACAAGCCCACTTGGAGAAAATTTGGACACCGAGAAGGCCTTAAAAATCAGCTTCAAACTAGCGCGACGCATAGGGAAATCATGCACGGCGCATTGAAGGATTTTGCTCATTTTTTACCCAGAAACTCTGTTTTTTGCCTAGTTTTTGACAGTTTGACTTTCTTACTTCTAAATTTCAAAATCATGATGTAATTTAATGTAATTTTATGGGTCTTGATGTAATTTTTCTAAATTTACACTCATAGAAGTAGATTCATCCATCAAAAGGGGATTTGCAACTGAATGAATCAGTTTCCTAGTTTCTAGAGGCAAGTTGTTCCACTGCCTACTTTCTAGTTCTCAATTTAGATTTTGTTGAAACAGCTCCTAAACTTATGAGCTCGACCCCCTAGAGGCTGGGATGAGTTATTGTTTGTCTATATCTTGTGTTTTTTCAGTCATTAGCATGGTTGGACTTTTGGGAATGCTTTGAGCATCATTGTACATTCATCTCTGCAGTTTGGCAAAGGAATAGACCAAGGTTTGCAGCACTCTATGGGATTCATGTGCTATTTTAATTTGATAGTGTGTTTCTCTCTATAAATGTAAGTCTACTGATGCTTTATTTATACCACTTTTTCTCTTATTTCTTCTTAACTTAAACAAACAAGGATAAAGGTAGAATTCATTAAAATTTGCAGTGCTCTACCTATGGTTTGTTTAATTTTCTATGTTTTCAGCTGTCTGAAGAGGATCCCTAAAATTTTCTTGCCCTCTTCAACTCCTCACCTATCTCAACTTTCCATTTCTTTCAAATTGAAGTGTCAAACCAATTGCCTACCTTGCCCCATTCAGATCTCTGCAAAACTGAGCCTCATTCCCCAGACCCAAAATCTGCCTTTCCCTTTGAGCCAAAAAAACACTCTTAAAATCAGTAAAAATCTTTTGCACAGATACCTAGCCTAAAATCAGTCTTCATTCAAGTCATCTCAAACCTCACTGATCGTTTTTTGCTGAGATTGACAAGGAGAGAGCCCTCTCCCAATCTGGTAGGGCTAGCTACCAGGTTAAGCATGGTTTGATGTTACCCTAGATTCTGCCTTTCTCAGCCTGAGGTAGATTTAGGCCATAACACATACAATACAAACTCACGTTATATATAAATTACAAAGCGAGTGGATCATCTAAGATCCACAATTTTCTCCCACAAATCACTTAACTAACCTCTGAAGTCTCTTTGTTTAATTACATGGCAGATAATTAAAATAAATCAAATATTCTAGAAACATATCGATTCCATCATTTTAGCTCTATTTCATGCAAATTAGCCCCCATTTACAAACGGTTGTCCATCATATGTGCGACGGTTAGCGAAATTGTCGCTCTATTAGTGATTTTGAGGCGAATTTGTAGGACAATTAGCCAAAACAGGAAATTTCTGGGACAATTAACTGTAAAATTCATGCGAGAGCTTATAAATTATAACTTTTGGAGTGTTTTTCCAAACTGAGCTCAGAAATATTGAGCACATCTAAGGAGTCTTTTTGCAGGTTGAAGACCAAGGGTGTATGGATCAGTAAGGCTTTTGGTTATAACGTTTTGATTTTTTCTCCAAATTGAGTTCAGAAAGAGGTTGCATAGGGTTTTTTGGATGTTATGAATCCAATGGTGACCTCTAATTTATGTTTTGAGCACATATAAATGTCCTTTTTCAATTTTGGAGACTAAGGGGTGTATGGATCAAGCAAGGTTTGGTAGCAATTCTTGAGGGTGTTGAGCATGAAGAAGACCTTGTAGGGGTTTCCTCACCTTCATAATTCATTTGCAGCGGCTGTAGCGAGTAGGGTTCAACTCATGTTTAACTTATTTCATCATGAATTTTTCATTATGTGCTTCAATGTGGAATTTAAGGGTGCACATGATGTTTTTAACTCATTTCAGTTAAAGTATGTCATCTTTGTAGGAGATGTTTTGATTTGTTGTTGTTGTGAGAGTTCTTTGTAGGAGAACATTACCTTTTAGGGGTAATAGACACATGTTTATTTGTAGCAAAATTTTATGTGCTTCATTGATACTGAATATATATGAGTGGTCTAGTTATGTTGACAAGCCCGAAGATGTAGCCCATGAGGGGTGAACTCCTTTAAAAAACTTTTTGTCTTGCTCTTATTTATGCCTACATGGATTATGTGTATTATTTTCATTATGTTTAGTTGCATATGAAGACTAATTCATGTTGAAGAGACAATGAAATAACCTGTTGGTTCAAGACCCATTTTTAACCTTGCAAAGCATTGACACGGTCCTAAGTTTTGTTTTATGTGATTCTGAGGAAGAGGAAAGAGAGCACCTCCTCCAATTTCAAATCAATGATTTACTTGCTTTTAGTCAGAAGCTTGAATTACTCTCTGATATAGAGAAAGAAAAAAAAAGGACTCCCAGAAGTTAATTGAATAAAGAAAGTAGAAGTTGGATGGTTTGAGAGACTTAAGACACTAAAGGACATCATTTCTGAATGTGATATCATAAACACTAGAAGAAGTGATGTCTTTCTAAAGGCGATAAAAATTATACAGGACTTAAACGGTCCACGCATCATATATAATTTTGAATTAATTTCAAGAGACATGCTAAAATCTAAACTAAACAAGCTAAAATATGCAAAGGAAACAAAGTTTGATGAAATAATTGATTTTACTATAGAAGAAATTAGCAAATGGCTAATTACTTTTTTTAGTATCAATGAACAAAATTTCATCTTAGCTGCACAAGTGGAAGGAGAGGCTAGAAATTTTGAAAAAGAGATATTCAATAAAAATGTCAAAATGGACATTACAATTTCTCCTATCAAATATTTCATTAAAAATATGTTGTGAAAATTTCTTGAAGAAATCATCAACCCGATAAACACCTAACATGTAGGATATCATGGTGGACACTTTACGTACTGTAAGTTTTCTCAATCTTTCAACATTTGCTTTTTTTTTACTAGTATTGAATTATTCAGCTTTGTTGGTTATGTTATCGTGACCTAAGCTAATTCCTATATACAATTTCTTGTTTTTTGTTCCAAATTATGTTTTCATATTATGATTCACGAGATCCTAATCCCAGTTCCCATTGGAAAAAATGCATTTACTTCTATGATTTGTATCGGGATTTCCAATTCTCGTTATTCGAGTTCTGAATTTGTCCACCAGGTTTTTCAAGAATCCTAACATAATGTTTTGAATATGATCTTGTATATAGCTGAATTATATCTATGGTGATTAGCTTTTGAATATGGATATATTTTTTGTTACTGTAACTTTATTTCTCACTCTTCAATGCTTCTCAAGCACAAATATTGATTATTGTGTTCCAACTATGAGTTTGTACCAATTTTGTGATAATGTTTTTTATAAATTTTCAAACATATGCTTTGAGCCTTTGTAATATATCTAGCGTTTTTTTGTTGATTAAAAATAAAATGAACATTTGACAATAGTTATGGATCCCAGACATACATCTCTTAAGAATAAAACGCTAACACTGTAAATATGTTATGTGTTTTGGTATCTTGAATCTCGAAATATGTTGTCTTTAGTATTGAATTAATTTCATTGTACAAAATACGGAAGGTCGGAGGAAGCTTTCATTGTTCTTCCTTTGCACTCCTGCATTCCAGCCAATCAAAGCTTCCTCTCATGTACATGATACTAATTTGAAATATCATAAATTGGAAAGGATACATTATACAATTGGTAGTGCCATATGAAAAGGGGAAGATAGAGGGTAGCCTTTTTGTTTATGATTGGATATGGTATATCTCAAATATAACTATATACATATGGTCTATTTATATGTTGACTATTATAACTGAATTTCTCTCATTCAAGCAAGATGCAATAATATTCCATATTATTCAATTTCAAACGAATGTAAGTCATTTGCATTATGAACCTATGAAATAAATATTGTTACACCAATTTTTGGTCATCTAACCATGTATAATTAGATGAATCAAAATACACCGTGTAAGACCAATTTTACCATAGTAAAATTGCTTTCACTAAGAAATGATTTAATAAACCATAGTTTACTAACTTATTTATGGTCCAAATAGAAAACCCCATGAGGAATAATTAAATAAATCCTTATTTATTTGATTTTCCTCTAGGAATAATTAATTAAACCTATGTGTAATAATATTCATGGTCATATTTAACCCAATTAATAAGAAATAATTAGACAAATCATTATTTATCTTATTATTCTCTAGGAATAATTAATTAAATCATTATTTAATTAATATTCCTTGTTAAATTTGGCTAAATCATTTAGGAATAATAAAATAAATCATTATTTGTTAAATTATTCCTTGATCCCATCCTTGAAATCATAAATAAATATTTTATTTGTTTATTGTTTCTTAATAAATGGATTTAACTAATTTAAATTTATTTTCCCTCCAACAAAATATAATAAAATATTCCAAGCAATTAGATCTAGATCTTGGTTAATAATATTTTATTATTGTTGGGTGCAGGAATTGCACTTAAGCAAACTCCTTCAACACTTAATTGTCAACCTGGGGGTTTCGAAGACTTAGAGACGAAGCACAAGTAATGCCAGAAGTGGTATGAAATTTTCCTATTTCTATTTCTACTTCTCAATTGAAATATTGCAGAATCAAACAGAAAATGATCTCAAAGGCAATTGACACTAAAGAAATTCTAGTGTTGGAATGTAAAAGAATGTGTTTGCGAAGGAATCAAATAAAGGAACTTTCACACTGCTGTAAATAATCTTAATTGTTGAAGTAGAATTCTATGTTTATCCTCAGTATAGGTAATTGCAGTTTATCAAGTGGTCCCTTGAAAGGATCTGCCTTCTAAATGATTTTCCTTCTCATAATAAGTGATCATTCGTGTACTCCTGCAATCTGCTTGCACTAGTACAAGTACAGAATTTTAAGTGAGAAGTATATTTTACACTTATACTGAAGACATATGTCTTCATGTAGGGGCTCTAGCCTTAAGGCTTGGAGTGCTCTGTTCCTATAACAAGACATTGGTTCTTGTACCGGAACAGAGCTTCCTACACCAAGTTTTCCAATTTACTTTCGAAAAACAAAAGGTGAGTTAACTACAAAAATAATTGCAAAATGCGAGTAGAATTCCGAAATAACTTCCATATGAAAAGAATGCTTCAATCAACTGAACCTTGTAATAGAAATAAACCTTCAGAGGAAAAAGAACTTTAAAAGTTAAAGAAAACCTTCTTTAGTCAAAGGGGTTTTGCATGCCACTAGATTTAACTCAAAAAGGATTACTTGTAATATTCCAGATTACTTTTGATCCTTCTCCTTAAATTACAAGATGCGGATACGAATTAAGATGTTGCAACAGCGTTCTTTTACATTTCATGAAGTCATTCTTAATCTTCAAGAGTTTGGTTTTTAATACTATAAATGCTTATTTCTGATAGTAAATGCTTACTTGAAGGAATAGATTAAATCGTATGAAAGAAAAGGGATAAAACACCGACTATAAATAAACTAGCAAACCAGAGTGCAGGATCCTACATGCACTGGTGCAGGAATGATCTCGCTGCATGATCCAAGTGAAAGAAAACCAGGAAAGGAATTGCAGGAAATAAATATATTCACACAACGAATCCGTTCACACTTTGACTATTCAAGGAAGTAAATCAGAATTCTTAAGCAAGAACGAAATTAAGATTTAAACCACGCACTGCAAATAAGCAAAGTTAACTCACACTTTTATGGTAACGAAAGCACGAGGGTAAATGAGTTGGGTTGGTTGTGCCCTAGCCAACCAACTCGTTTCCCATTTTAGGAAACGAAACTCTTCAGCACTTTAGCAACACATTAATGAAAAATTAAAAGCATAGTGAGAAAAATCATGGCACAGCTCCTTGTATTAACTTTGATCAGAAAATATACATTTTAAGTTCAAGTCCAGCCTAGAATGAGGGCGACAACAAGGTTACAATTAAACCAAAATTACAGCTACACTTGTTATCGCTAAACTAGTTCTATCTAAGAGTTATACATTATACATCCCTTCGGTCGATGGCCATAATCGAAAATTACACAGTCGCTCCAAATTGAGCCTTTTGGTTGAACAGAAAAACAAACAAAATTACAAAATTAAACCAGCGGCTATAATAGGATGTGAACTAATCGTTGGTCGTAGACCTTATCCTCGACTACATCCTGGCTATCCTTCGCTTGACTTCAACTTCGGATGACCGCAACTGAACTGGACCTCGTGAACCAAGATGCCCGCGTGAAGTGATCGAGCTGTTGCGGAGATCACGGAATGAGTAGTTTTCGACGACGCAGGAATCTACTTGCACTAGATCAAGCTAATATAATGATTACTGATTTAGCTTATCAAATACTTTAGGAAATTAAACATAAGTTACAAGAAATATTAAAGGCACGAAATCTATTTTAAATGATTAATTAAGTACCAATTAAACCTTAAACATGAAATATGAAGTTTGTGTAGGAATAGACAGTAATCTTGGACTAGTGCAGGAATGAGGAGGTTTATGGAGATAAAACAGAGGTTAATGATTATGGTTTTGTAATAGGAAGGGGGTAAAAATAGAGAATTTTGGCATACCAACAATTATGCACCATTATCAAGGATAACTCAATATTTTGTTATAAATAGGAGGGTTTTCCATTCACTTCTTACCTTTGATCCTTTTTACTAGATAATTATGGTAAAGAAAGAGGCGGTGAATTGTAGAAATATATGGTGTAGTTGAATCTATGGTTAGGTAATGAGGCAACCTCCACATGTTGGTTGTGGTCAATATTAACAAGACCAGTTCAAGCTAGCTTAATTTTTACAGCATTGTGATTGGGTTCGTCAACTTCTAAGTAAGATTCCACCCACTTACTTTATGACGGAATATTCATATATCAACTAAATTTCCTTTATTATCAATTAAAAATATCACTTTTGGTTGTTAATTTTGTTTAAAATATATAAGTTTAATTTACTAACCTAAACATTACCAGTAGTATTAAAACATAATTATAACTCTTAAAATCTATAAATTCTTCGTAGCTATATAAATTAAATATCATAGAAATGTTCATAAAAACATATTCATTACATAGTCTCATTAATAATAAATATAAGATGGTAAAGCTTATCTAGTTGAAAAATATTTTAAAAAATTACTAAAATTAAATAATATTAATCTTGAAAATTTTAATGAACCGGGAATCTAATAAAGTGACAACATTTGAGTGAACAATTAGAGTATGAAGAGTAGTGGTATTATTTCCTTGCTTAAAAATATTTTAATTAAAAAATTCTAACCAACAAATTGATATAATAAAATACCCCCACCTAGGTTGGAATTTCAAATCCCCTTAACCCGTTAAATGAAAAATTGATGATGTTTTTTGTATTTTTCATGCCCTTCATTTTAGATTCTTCCAAAATTTGTGAGTGTGTCCCCTTAGCTAAAGCTACTCTCTTTCAACTACTCTTTCATCCCAACTTTCATTAATCTCTTTACTCTTGCATCTTAACTTTCTTTAATCTCTGAAATTACCTTGTTTTTTCCTAAATTAACATATGTGTTTTGAGATAACATAGAACCATACATCCACTTCGAAAAAAATTGTGTAGAGATCCATCTTGATAATTTGCCCCACCACCATTAAATCGCGCTCCCAATATCATTTTGAGCATATATAACAACACTCATATTATCACTTTTTATTTTATTTAAAATAAACATAAAAAGAAAACACAAACAAACTTAAAATTAAGAAAACCCTTAATAACTTTAAAACCATTCTAATACTGATCATATTCATATACCGGCAACCAAATTCCAAATTTAAACCTATAACATATCTATCATTCCAAGTTGATGTTAAAGCATTCCCGACCATTATAATATTAAAATTAATAAAGATAAAATATATTGATAAATAAATTTATACAACCATGAAAAATAATATTAATAAATCTAAAAAAAACTGTTTGAACCCGGAGTTCAAAAAATATTTCCAAAGATTTCCAAAAAATTCTAGTGAAAAATTATCATTAAATTAAAATATCTCAATGGGATCCATACCTCAATGAAGCTAAATCACCTTTTCCACTCCATTAGCTTAATAATTTCTTCCCTGTTTAAACATAATTTAAAAACTCTGAAATAATAAAATATTTAAAATGACAGTTTCCCCACCAATTCCAGGCCTGCCCCCGCCTTAAATTATATTATTAGCGCTTAACCTCGAGTGCACTTAACCTCGAGTCATGTGATTGATGGAAAATACTAATGATTGGGATCTCTTTATTGCAAACATGCACTCTTCTCTTTTATTTCGCTTTAATAAATAATAAAGAAAATAGAAGAATATTTTAGTGTTTATCAAACACTAAGCATGCATGATTCACCTTTAGAGTGTTTTTTATAAGATATCATTTCAAATGAAGGAATGACTCCCTATCTTCCAAACATACTTTACTAAAGTTTACAGATAGTCCTTTATATAAAATTTGGCACATCCCTGCAATAACATCTTTCAATTTTATGAATTATAAACAACTCCTATCTCGCTTCTATGTTAGTCCCCCTCCCGTCGCCCGCGCATGGCAGGTGTGACTCTTTCTGTAATCGATTTTTAGATTTTCTATTAGTGTTGCACTGCAACAACCGAGTTAAAAATGAAACTTATAGATCCAAAGTTTTGATTTTTATATTTAATACAACTTTTTTTTAATCCAATAAGTACTTAAACCTGCTGCTCGCCGCTACTTTCAACCACTACGATAATCTTTAGAGGTCTTCATTTCGCCTCATATCGAGTCCAGTCTCTCAGAAACTTAGTGGTAAAATCTTCTTTTTTGCATATTTTTGATTGCAGATTTCACTTTAAACTAATGCTAGCATTAGTTTGAATGAATGCTTTGTATGTTTCATAAGTTTCCATAAACATTAGTATGAGATCGGTGATTCCACGAGGCATACGATTTATAACCAAAGTTCCAATATGCTAATCTCTACATTTTCCATCGAAAATAAAAAACTCATGTCCACCAGCTATGCACAAGCTTTCAGTCATTGTTCTCATGATATGACACTGAACGAAATTGTCCTTATGCTTGCCATCACGCTGTCTATTGTGCTTTCTTCCTTGGCCTTTTCATTCAGACTCTTCAACTTTGGAAGAATAGGCCGTAATCTTCGTTTTCGCTTAAGGTGTCCTCGCTTTCCTAAATTTTATGTGCTATGCGCACAAGACATAATCTCATTTTCTTATGCTATCTCTTCTCGCCCCGCCGCCTCAAGACAGCCTTCCCGGATAATGTCGCGCCCCACCGTATTCTTCGTCCGTAAGCTTTCCAACTCGCAGCGTTTGGAAACTCGTAGGCTTTGGGCTTTGTTTTTCCGTCATTATAAGTTCCGGGGAGGAACGAAGAACTCCGAAATAGGTCGGCACTATAGTGCTTTGAGTCTCTCCCTAAGAACTCCGAAGATAGGGTCGCCAGCTACAGTGCTTTGTTCTCGTCGATGCCATACCGGTGAGAAGCAATTATCCCCACATGGTATTCCCGCAAGGCACAAAATGACTCTCTTACCATTTTTTAAATTGTTTTCAAGAATCCTTACATTTCTAATTGATAATTTACTATGAATAAATGCGTCATTTATAAAGTGAAATGCAAGATTGCCTTGTAGTGTGAAAGAGATTTTTCTACTGTCTCTTTGCAATGTATGATCAACAACAATGCAAAAACTTATGCATTAATCTAAAATGCAATTTAGCTCCCAAGCACTTTTTAATGTTAAAAAAATCTGAATAATACATAGCTAAGGAGGGCGCAAAACTCGTAATCATTCGGGTAATAAGGCATAGCGGGTAATAATACTTGTATATTTTCGTGATAAAATTACACGCATCGATTTCTGATTTTCTAATAGATAATTTTGCTACATTTCGCTTATATGGATCTCGATTATTGCCATACCCTTCTAGATATCTAACACTAAAAATATTTTCGACCAATTTGGACACCTGTCTTTTTTAATAACTTTGTATTTCTCACCACTAGCTTAAATTGGGAAAATTTTCTTGCACCTGTAATTTAGTTCTTTCCTCATACGATGAGAATTGTTTTCCTATGAGGTATGTATTTTGGGTTCTCGTGAATCAATTTATTGTTGGCCTACTCATATATTTAGCACTTTATACCTATCTCCTGCATGTAAAGCGTCTCGATATGCATATTCCCTCATCGATTCAAACTCGCAGTCTATTGGACATTTGATATCTTTCGTTCCGATTACCATTATTTTCAATCTATAACCGTTATATTATTTTAGTAGCATGAATGAACATACATCGTATTGTCCCCTTAAGGTAAAGTGCATGATAAGCGCTCAATTATCATGAATTAGATTGATTTGACATCGGCAAGTACTCTGTCACTTGATAAATGATAATAAGATATCAATCAACTAAGCTCTAGAATCTCCATTTGAATCCATAGGCACTCAGCATCTCAAAAGTTTCTCATAATTATTTAGTCAAGACATATGCTTGTCTTAATTTATTCTCTATCATTGTCGTCAAATGAAACTGATCTACACCAGCATCACGCTACGTAAATTAAAAGTCCAAAACAAAATACGTAAGAATAGCATTGAAGAATCGGCCAAGTATGAAGAACCATACGCAGAAATCATTAAAGTGTTGCAAGTATGAGAGGGGCTCAGATTATGGTGGTGACCCAGCCTTTCACTTACCGAGATCTTGAATAGTTACTCAGCACAAAGTAGCGCCTCTATTCTAATAGCAATGTGGCCAAGTGTTCTGAAAATTTTATAAGCGTCATCATCTTTGAGCATAGATTTTGCAGAATGCATAGGGATCCGAGTTGAAAGAGAGCCCGATTGGGACTCGATCACCGGACTCCCCGCTATCTAAATGCTACTAGCAAATCGAAAGACAATTCCTCTCAAAATCCTCGTTAGTATACTTACTCTTGTTGATGTTCGCTTTTGAAACGTGGGCCCCTCAATCGATGAACGCTTTTTTGAATCCCAAATCCACATGTCATTCAAGTGTTTACAGGTGTGTCAGTAGTGTCATTCAAGTGTTTACAAATTACTTTATAAAATCACATCCCAATAACGCTAGATGCCCAAGTGTACCTTTATCGAAGTATCAGTTTTAACATGCGTCAATTAACATGAGTTTGTTGACATTCTTTTAATAAATCACCAATACATGAGTTTGTTGCGTCTCTTTTAATAAATCACCACAAGTATTCATGTTACAATAACAACTACAGCTACTTTGTATAACATATCACAGACTTGTAAGACATCGAATACATGACAATCCTGCTAAAATAATGCGGTATAAAAGATGTGATCCGTCATAGATTAGTCACATCGCAAAGGGGACTTAGTGGTCGATTCTCAAGAAATTGTCGGTTCAAGCATCTTAGCTTTTGTTTCTGATGGTCAAATGACACATTAAGTTCGGGATTTCATCGTGCTTGACTCGGTCCTACTAAATCACCAATATAATCCTGATATTCTATTTCTACCTCATAAGTCTTCTCCGGCTTTCTATTTCGAACATATTGCATCGTGCAAGGACACATGAAAATAATTATACTATAAAATCCAGCTCCTGCTTTCTATTTCGAACATATTAACTTGGCTGGTATAGTACTTTCTATATTTAACATAGAGGGTAATGTGCATACATCAAGATTCTTAACTTTTTATTTACGGTAAATGTTTGTTTGAACATGAGATGTGCACTTTTTAACATATTTAATTAAATGTAATCAAATTAAATGTAATGATAGTTAACTTTGACTATTTAACATGTTACGGCATACATCGAGGCAACATACGTTATATGATGATCATTAGTTAAAAGTTGGGAGACGGGATTACGCTGCAGCTTCCACATGGCAAAAATGATGGTTGAAAAAGGTTGAATGACTAGCACATGATCCAATTCTAGTGTATATATATGGTTCTGGTTCCTTAGTGCTTCCAATTTCAGCGTAGAAGCAGTGCTAATTCTAGCGTATATATATGGTTCCGTTCCTTAGTATTTCCAATTATCAGCGATAGAAGCAGTGCTGCTATCATGCTTATCAATAAAGACATTAATTTTGAGCACCCAATTTTTTTGTGTTAATGGTTGTTATGCATACTTTGCCAATCATCAAAGATTTAAACTCCTCTCTTTATTTAATTCCTCCACTATGTAAATTGGCCATTAAAAAGTCTTTTAAATCTCTTAGGCATGAAAGTAAGCTCCGAATGAAGTGCGTGGTATTGAAGAGACTATTTGCCCAGAATTGCTTATGTCATTGTGCCTATTAGTTTTTAGAATTTCAAAGCAGAAAACATATTTCAAGTTTTGGCTCATAATAATTGTTTCTAAAGTTCCAATTGTTACTAGATTCATAACATATTTCCACATACAAATTATATTATAAAAATTTACTGAAGTAGGATGCACATAGCTGTAATGTAGACAGGTAAAAAAATTAAGGTAAGAACAGGTAAGGAAGTTAGTTGGTTTCAGTCAACTCAATCATTTCAAGTATATTAGCAGGGACTTGCTGCGTCACAGCTCGTCTTGTATTAAATTATGTATTGTGCATTTATTAAAATAAATGGTTTAGTGTAACTTATTTAAGTGGGAGTTTTATTTACAAGAATAAGTGTAATATGTAGTGTTGTTGTTTATTACGTACTTTTTATGCAAAAGGTAATTAGCTAATATATTTAAATTTTTTTAAATATAACGAAAGTTTGTTTAAATCACAAGTTTTACTTGTGAATTTGCAAAATCCTAGTGCTTTTTTTTTTGTTTTAAACAACAAAAAATCAAAATTTGGTCAAAAATTATATAACCAAATAATAATAATAATAATAATAAACCCAAAATGTGTAATAGTTAAATTAAATCATATGCTAATGGATTTTAAATAACCAAAAATCAAAATTTGACTTTAAAATATGAATAGATTTTTAGAAAAAAGAAAAGATGTTTGGTGAAAGAGATTTGGTTTAATAAATTTGAAATTCAAATGAGAGAGAATTATATTTGGTAAAAATATTTAAAAAAAATATATGGAAAACAATAATGTAAGTTATATAATGTATTTTAATTTTTTTTAAACATTCTATTATATTTTTATTATATATATATTTTATTTAAAATATATGTTTATGAGGTTTTGGATCGATGGTGATCAGGTGTGCTATAAGGCACTTCTGGATGTTTAGTTATTGGTTCAATTCCCTGTTTATTTGGGTGTTATTCTTGGACATGACCATGATTTAGCCTCACCAGTGACGAGCTTACAAAATAAAAACAAAAATAAAAATTCCACTACTTGGGAGGATTCTAAATATGGCAGCAATTGTATTCAGAGGGGTTTTTGATGTAGTCGAAGACTTCTAAGCTACATTAGAGGCTTGCAGGTTTCACCAAGGAGGCGATATGAGCTCCCATGGACAAGATTTGGTGGGGCTAGAGGAGATAACAAATATTTTTGGAATGAGCAAGGGTAGTAATGATGGGTATTGGGATTTTGCATGGAGGAGATTTTTTGATGATGTCAACAGACCTTCCGAAGTACTGTTGTACCTACTACTGTTGAGATTGCAACAAGATGAGGAGCTTAGTGGAAAGAAGTCGCCTTCACTAAGTGGGCCCGTAGGCTATTTTTGGCGCAAAGTCTATTTTTAGACTATGTCTATTTTTAGACATATGGATCATGTTCTATGAGTCGCAGGATGCTATTTATGGATGGTTGCTTCCAGCTTGGGATAAATAGATGGACTTCTATTTTTAGACATTATTTAGCGAATCTATTTTTTAGATTTCTGGCCTAAAGATAGATATGTCAAATATTATTAGCTCTTAATAATATTTGGACTATAAACATTATCTTATCCTCTCTGGAGCACTTTAGTTCGATGTCACGATGTGGCACATGTATCTCCATGTAAGGAATTACGTTATTCCTAGGGTTTTGTAAAGGAGCTATTGTCATGGTTGACTTCAGGGCTTAGAACTCATGTGATAGAGTTTGGTGGAGTTGATGAGACGATTAATGGAGTTGTGTTCTGCTTAACTTAGTTGAGCTAGTTGTATCTAGTCTAACTGATTGATACAATTAGTGAGAGTGGTATGAATTAATTATTAATTAATTCACTAATTATTAACTCATAAATCAACTAATGAATACATCAGCTTAACTCGTAGTGCATGGACAAGCTTAGTGGAGACCGTTGGTAGAGGCTCGGGTGAAAGAGCGAGCTCTAACTATCAACAGAATAACTATAGCCGGTGCATGAGATTTGCACCACACATTGATGGAGATGTCCAATGAGGATTGCGCAAGCATAGTACCGGTGGGATTCGAATCTTGGATCTCATGATTATCCATATCTGGGATTGCGTAGTAGAGGCAAAGCAATGTAGGAGCGTATTGGAGCATGTGTTTTGTATGATCTTCGATGCTCGTGTAGTGTGTAACAATTGTGAGATAGTGTTAGTGAGCTGATGAGCTTTGTGATATAACAGCATGATCTCTATCATTATAATATACAGTATAGTTGGGGGTCTTTCATGTTTTAGAGCTTCCCATAACATATCGTGTTTATATGTGTGATTGTTTATGGTTTTAATGTGCGCATGCGATTGTTTATATTTCCGCATATATTGATGATCAATTGTAGAAGAGGTTATGTATTGAAAATGCTATGCCAATGCGTAATCAAGATAGTCCTTGAATGATCAGCTATTATTCAATTTTCTACATGATATGTTAGAGAATTGATCACCTGATCTATTGGCGTTGATTACAATTTACTTTGCATGCAGTCCGGTATGCCAGTAGCCTTCGGATCCATCCTAATCATCGAAGAGAGACCAAGAATTCCCCTTACGCCGATCTTTTGTGCTATACACTTTGAGCCCACAGACGTAGCTGCTGAGTTTTGTGCCGGTGGAATTCGAATTTGCAGCAGCATTGGGAATTTGAATTTGTAGCGCTTTTCTTGGTGTCAAAGTTGAGATGTCTTTCACCATATACGTGTATTGAGAGTATGCCCCTGAGGGCAACTACGAATTCATATTGCACTGGAAGGATAGAGAGTGAGGCGTGTTATATGACAATGGATTGAAGGAGTTCATAGATGCGCCGAAGTCCCAAAGCCTACTTCTAGCGACATGTTGTCGCAAGTCGAGGCTTGGCAAAAGAAGACAAACGAAAGTGTAAACGAAGGATCTCCGTTGGAGGGCATGAAGGATCACATAGTGTCCAAATTTCGCATGGTGAAAGTCTTCTCCATTCTTGATGTGGAAAGCCTCGACAGTATTTATTTCAAAGCAAGAGCGACTCGTGAGGAAGTTGGCGCTCAAGGATAAACTCGAAACATAAAGATGGAGTAAAAGGCGAGCAGATATGCCCAAGTACCTCACGAAGTTCACCCAAGTGGATGAGCTTCTGAAGTGTGGGGGTGACTATAGAGTGATGAGGAATTGGTGAACTTGGCTCTCCTTGGGCTTCCGAAGAGTGTGGGCATTCCCTATCAGACTCGTCAATGGTCTAGGAGAAATCGCTGTAGGATGGGGAGCGACTTTGGCTTCGGATCTTCGTGCAAGAGGAGATAAGGCTGAGTACTGTGGGACTCGATCATCATCAAAGACACTCGATGAAGAGACTGGCGCTTCAGCGCTCAAAGCAAAGAAGGGGAAGAGCAAGAAAGCTTCCTCTACTTCTCGCGTAAAGGCAAGAAGCAGGACATGTCCAAGGTGAAGTGCTCCTTTCACTATCACCAGCACCTGACGATACATTATGCCACAAATTGTAAATCGCAGAAGAAGAAAAATACAGCAAAGGTTGCTAGATCCGCAGCCTACGGAGAGGCCTTACCTCGCATGGGCTTGAGCCGGATTTTTCACTCTAATCGCATGTCGGGTGTCAAGTGTGCGTGGGATCGTATGACTCCTCGGACAAAGGTGCGTCATATTTTCACATGACAGAGATCAGATATTTGTTTACCGTATCCGGGATGAGAAAGATCTTTCGGAGTGCAGCATCGAGATGGGCGATGATGGCATGATACAACAGACTGTACGTGCACTCATTTCCTTTGAGAGGGAGTTCCCTGCAAACCCTTCATATTGAAGGAAGTGATGCATGTTCCAGGATTGAAGAAGAATCTTATCTCTATGGCGATGTTAGAAGACAAGGATATGGATGTTGTCTTTAGCGAGGGAAAGCGCTTTTCCCCGACACGCAAGGCAACCGGTGAGACCCGCAGGATAGCGCGGGTTCGAGTTAAGAACCCTTTATCAATGGCGTGCAGATGGTCAGGGCAGCGAACTGGCATGTGCAAGGCAGTATGAGTGGTGAGTCGGGCATGATGGTGAGTTGTGGCACCGCGAGATCGGGGCCACCTTCACCATGAAGCTTTGAAGATACTCGCAAAGAAATTTTCTACTCGGGCTTCCAGTATAAGGCACTCTCATGCAGCAATGTATCGCCACAAGCAGCGTGTACCTAAGAAAATTTTTGAAAGCCACCTCTTTCACGCCAGAAGGATAGTCGTCGCCATGATCGATCCTTGATGAGAATTCAGCTACGTACGTGTGTGGATCCTTTCTCGTTGAGCTTCGAGACAAGAAAGCATCAGGTACTGATGTGATCTTTGTCGATGATTTTTATCTAAGCGTGTTGGATCTTGTCTCATGTAAGTATGAAGAGCGTATGACTAGTTACTCACAAGTTCCGTGAGTTCACAGGCCTCGGTTGTAGAAATAATCGTGGAAAGGTGTGAAGGCTCTAGGAGCGACAATGGTGGTGAATTCATCTTCGGGAATCCAAGGAATTTTGCAGTGCTGCATGACTCCGACAGAGAGCTCATAGCACTCATACACCCACAAAGAGAATCTGCAGTTACCGAAAGCGTATGAACGAACAAACGAATCTATCGGTAAGTTGCATGGGCGATGTTAGTATAGATCATGGCCTAGCCCATTCGCCTTTGTGCGCTGTAGGCATGCACATCAAGCAAGATATGTGCAAAACCGTTGTCCTCATTGCAGGATATCTTGGCATGAGTAAGTACACCGCGAGGAGCGTCGTTTTCCGGTAGCAGGCTCCGATATTCTCTCCGTATTTGAGCGACTTTTTCGTTCACCTTGCTTACATTCAGCGATTGATCGAGGATGCGCAGAAGAACCCGGAGCCACATCGCAGCAGGTTGGGATATTGTAGGTAAATCGATACGCCTCATAGAGGTTTTCTCGAATGATAGAGTCTCGCGTTTGAAGCCCATAGCCATACCATTCCTCCAGTGTTTTTTCAGGTTTTCAAGAATCAATTGACAGGTTTTGTTCCGGACTACAAGTGCTCGCCCGTATCGGGCTCGTGGCAATGGATGTTCACTAATTTTTCTTGCAATTTGCTGACAAATATGCAAAAGCATTATGCAAGTGGAACAAAACTCGTGCAAAGCATGCTTTATTGATTTGCAAAATTGAGATATAGAGCAAGCAAGAGAGCACTCCGTAGGTGTAGCTATCTCTGAACGAGAAGTGCATGTACGCTATTCAACAAGAAGAGGGATAGAGGATTCCATGTCAGCGTGTAGCTAGTCAGACGGATTTACGACCTATCACTACAACAAGCATTGTAAGACCGATTTCAATTTCCGTGAGGTCTTTCACTGTTCCTTATGAAGAAGAAAGGTTCCCGCCCATCGCGTAATAGCATGAGTTTGTTCCCTGAGCTATCCGGTGAATCTGCTTAATGCGTGTCCCATGTGCATTCGATGATTCGGATTCAAGGCCAGATCCGACCCTCTCCGCAATTTTCTCATTAGTAACTGTGACTCTCGTCATTTGTCTAACCCCCGCTCCTGTAGATTCGATTTGTTCGCCGCTGTCTACGATTTACTCGCAGCATCACTGCACGGACGACGCGAGAAATTGTCGAACTGAGCAATTTGAGGTATATTAATCGTCGCGATGTTTAGCTCTTACAACATCCCACATCTTCAATTTTATGATGTATGGAGTTTATTCATGTAGTTTTTCAAATTTGGATAGGGTTTGTAAATGTATATGTACGTCTGCGTTTTGTTTTTGGCAGATTCTATAGTGGTGGTAGACCGGGTTTAAAATATAGCGCAGCCCGTAACCTTTGAATTGTGGTTTGGATAGAGGTCCAGCGTTTGAATAGAGGATATGCAAAGTGGAGTCTGGGGTTGCGGTGGAAGTTAGCAAAAAGCTCAGGGTTTGTTGTGTTTCCGAAACCGCCACGACTATGTACAACAATGTTTCCCGTTGACGGGTATGTTTTGCGAAATTTAAGTTATCATGCGAGTGAATACCTTTTAGATTGCTAAATCTGTGGTAAATTTTCACGATCTTTTTACAAGAATGATATAATGTAAAACCTGCTTTATGGGTGCAAAATTTGGTAACCATCCCCAAAATTTCTAAGAAACTATCAAAAGTAAGAAAATGCCTTTTAGATTTCAAAATTTTGGTTGCCGGATTATTTTAGCTAATGTTCTCGTAGTGAAGAATGTCTTGTAGATTGCAAAAAATGGTTAAATTTTATTGGAAAATTTGACATATGATTTCATTTAAAGATCAATATTCGAATTCAAAGTAAAAACATTTAGTGAGATTTCGAGTAAATTGCTGTTTGATTATATGCAATTAAATGAATATTTGATACTACAAAGTTCTATAATGTTCATAGAAACAAAGGATGAGAGAGAACATTCTCACATGCAGAGTCATGCATAGCTCGTCCAGAAAACTGAGTTGGATTTCATGTGGAGTCGAACTTGTTATCACGATGACAAGTGCATCACAGGCGAATCCGACCGTCTGAAAGCTTCATCCAAGCCGCTTTCATTTGGGTACTTTTATTCAGTTTTGATTTAATAACTTCACCTTAATAATAATGATCGTAGAGATAAATTTCACAGTCTTAGAATTTTATTTTCCAACCACCTGCGGAAGAGAGCTCACACTTCCAGCCATCTCATATTGCAGGTAAACCTCTAGATATAAATACATGTAGAGCGAAGACAAAGTATACCAGTGTTCCGAATGTGTCGCAGTCAAGCAGATACCTCATTTTGATCGTTTAGAGGGCGATCACGGACTCACTGAATGAAGTCCTTCGTTTCTTGCGGAGGTAGGTGTTGCAGAGACCTGTAGCGAGAACGAAGAATTCTGGCCTATTCTTCAAGTTGAAGAAGCGCTGAATGAAAAGGCCAAGGAAGAAAGCACAATGACAGCGTGATGGCAAGCATAAGGACAACTGTTCAGTGTAACAGAACCCGTGGCAGCATAAGCGGTGGACAATGATTTTTTATTTTCGGTGGAAAATGTTTGAGATTAACGCTGGAACTTTGGTTATAGATGTATGCCTCAGGATACCGATCTCATACTAATGTTTATGGAAACTTATGAAACATACAAATCATTCATTCAAACTTATGAAACATACAAAGCATTCATTCAAACTAATGCTAGCATTAGTTTCCGAGAGTGAAATCTCAATAAAAAATATGCAAAAAAGAAGATTTTACCCTAAGTTTCTAGAGATCTGGCCTCGATATGAGGCCAAATAAGACCTCCAAAATTTCTAGTGGTTGAAATAGCGGCCAGAGGTTTCTTATTGGTTTAAAAAAAGTTGTTTATTAAATATAAAATCAAAACTTTGGATTATAAGTTTCATTTTTAACTCGGTTGTTGTGCAACACTAATGAAAATCTAAAAATCGATTACAAGAGTCCCTGCCATCTGCCGCCTGCGGCATGGCAGGGACTCTTGTAATCGATTTTTAGATTTTCATTAGTGTTGCACAACAACCGAGTTAAAAATGAAACTTATAATCCAAAGTTTTGATTTTATATTTAATAAACAACTTTTTTTAAACCAATAAGAAACCCTACGGCTCAACCACTAGAAAATTTTGAGAGTGCTGTTGAAGATATAGCCAAGTGCCGCCGTACAGTTTCACTCTCGGGGGGCTGTCTTGGCGATATTTAATGTTTCATGAAGTTTCCATAAACATTAGTATTGAGATCGGTATCCTGAGGCATACATCTATAGTGTTGAAGTTTGCAGCGTTAATCTAAAACGACAAAAATGGTATCGCGCTTATGCGCACGGTTCTATTTAGCCGGTGTCTGCATCCGTATTGTCATGTCTCTTTCTGTATACGTCGCGCTTCAACTCAACATTCGTTCTCGCTCTGAGTCTATCATCTTCCCCTATGAGTCATGATCGCCCTCTTTTTTCTTAAATGGGTTACTACGCCAGTGCAGGCTCCCTTTATCTTTTCTGCGGATAAAGTGATGCTTGCGATCCGTGACTTTCTGGTTTTCGCCGAGAATGCGGGATCGATCTCTATCGAGGTCCTAAAGCCTCGTTCCCCAGGCAACACATTGTCTCGACACTGCAGGAACAGACCTTCATGGCAGAAGCCTGCGGTTTCCCCAGCCTGGACGTGCTCATCGATGCAACCATGCCCGAGGCCATCGGAAGTGGAAGCCCTGCACACAAAAGGTAAATGAAATTTTGAAGCAACCAAAACTACACAGAAAAGGTAAATGAAATTTTAAGCAGTATAAACAGATAGACATGTATAGCCTATAGACGCCTACATGCATTCAGATTCAAAAACTTAAAACAATCTGCTTGAACTGTGAAGTTTAATTCCGATTTTCTGTACTGCCCATCTACAAAAAAACTGATAGCAGCAGGTTTGCGCATATGGGTATACAGGAAATCTAGCCTACCATAGGGAGGGGAGGGGAGAAACAGAAGATAGAAGCAGCAACTAACCTAACACACAAAGAATCACCAACGATTTGACTATCATAGCTTGAATTGGAGATAGGTATGTTATCAGTATTCAATGATGCTTACTCTATCCTGTCAATGAGGTATTTTTGGTAATTGTAACACTACTCATCTTCCCTATATCAACAATCCATCTCTCCAATGCCCTCTTTAGTTCCATACCAATTCATTGTTCTCATCCATTCTGTATTGCTGACAACTCCATCTTGGATATCATAATGGCCCTGATACAGCAAAACAGGAACCTCTTCCAGCACCTTCTCCACCTTCCATTTCACACTCTTCATTATATCATTTGCCATAATTCTGCGGACCCTGGGATTACAGGGTAACCACTCCACACCCTGATCGGCATTCAGTGCCCCCTTCACTGATCTCTGGTTCAAGAAAGGTGCAGGGAAGTCCTTTCCATCAGGAAAGCAGTGGTAAGGAACACTCCTCCTCACATCCAAAGGAGTTGCAATACCACTAGCATTCTGAATCCAGTCCAACAAATCTTTCCTAGCCTTGTAGGCCTCAAACCACTCTTGTTTATGCATGAATTCCAAAACCCGTTCTGCCATTTCCTCCACATGGGTTTTCTGGTTTCTGTCAATCAGCCCAAAATGGTATGCAACACTGGCATAGGTTTGCACCTGAATTTCTGGGTCTGTCAGCCCATTGCCAATCAGAAGCCCACCAAGACGGAATGGAAGTTTTAAGCCACCATCACCCAATGAACCCAATTCTGCATTCTCCATTGAATTCTTTTTAGATTTCATTAAAATACAATGACCCAAAGCAGGAACATACTTACCTGCGTAGCTCTCACCAGCCACAAACAAAAGGCGGTTACTGAATTCTGGAACAGAGGTATAAAACTCCTCCAAAGCGGGATAGAGATGCTCTGCAACCTGGTTCTGATCGGTAGGGATGTCCTCGTCCTTCTCTGCTATGCTGTAGCCTGAACCCACTGGACTATCAATGAACAAAACACCGAATTTACGGTTCCATGGTGAGTCATTTTGATAGAGTTTGAGGTCTGACGAGATTCTCCAGGGCCCTAATTCGTAGAAATTACCAATCATGGTTGAGCAGCCCGGGCCCCCTTGCAGCCATAGAATTATGGGTGTCTCTACAATGGGCATATTGGGCTCTATTGCCTCATAAAATGCGTAGAACAATCTTGCTTCGGAGGATGGCTTCACATTTAAATACCCAGATCTCCATGGCAATGCTTCCTCTGGAAACACAAGCTTGTTGCATGGGCGATGTTGTATGATCATGGCCTACCCATTCGCTTGTGGGCGGAGGCATGCAATACTGCAGTATATGTGCAAAACCGTTGTCCTCACAGGATACTTGGCATGAGTACACCCGAGGAGGCGTTTTCTGGTAAGAGGCCTGATATTTTCCATTTGAGGATTTTTGGTTCACCTGTTTACATTCATGTGACGAAGGATGCCAGGAAGAAGCTGGAGCCGACTGCGGAGGTTGGGATATTTGTGGGGTACACTGATACACCCCACAACTATCGTGTGTATTTTCCAGACAGTCGCAAGACTGTTGTGGGACGGGATATCAAATTTCAGGAGGAGAAAGCCATGAAGTGTTCGCTTGAGAGGGAGCCACACTTGCATGCAGATGAGGAGCTATTAGTTCCTAAGGATGAGCCTCGGGATGTGGATCAACCACAAGAGGAGGTTCATGGAGTGGAAGAGACCACTCATGCAGCGCCAACCATCAGAGGGCGGAAGCGCACTACAGAAGCTGAGCGACTGGCTCAAGATGCAGAGAAGGTTGTAGGACCACCTACAGCACAGCGCAGACAGAGACAGTCACTGGACCGGTACATTGGATACATGGCTCTTGTGAGCAAATGTGTCGTGACAGAGCCATCCTCTTTCGAGGAAGCTGTGGAGGACCCCGCATGGGTAGATGCCATGGTGGAAGAGTATGATTCGATTGTCAGAAACAGTGCATGGGAGATTGTCCCAAGACCGGAGGGGAAATCAGTGGTGGGTTCGCAATGGATCTACAAAGTGAAGCAGGCGGCTGACGGGAGTGTGGAGAAGTACAAGGCGAGATTTGTCGCCCGTGGCTTCTCACAGATCGAGGGGATTGACTATGAGGAGACTTTTGCACCTGTCGCAAGGTACTCTTCCATACGGACGATCCTTGCTCTCTCAGCGCAGATGGGGTGGCACATTCATCGGATGGATGTGAAGACTGCGTTCCTCAATGGAGTTATTGAGGAAGAGGTGTACATAGAGCAGCCTGAAGGTTTTGAGATCTTCAGCAGTGAGTCGCATGTGTGCGGACTCAAGAGAGCACTGTACGGGCTGAAGCAAGCACCTCGTGCTTGGTACACTCGGATAGACAGCTACTTCACCGGGCTTGGATTCTCCAAGAGTGAGGCGAATCCAAACCTGTACCAGATTGTGGTGGAGGGGAAGCTGTTGATCATCGTACTGTATGTAGATGATCTGATTTTGACTGGCGACGAGCAGTTGATACTTGCATGCAAGGAGGATCTTGCAAAAGAGTTTGGAGATGAAGGACTCGGGCCTCCTTCATTATTTCTGGGATTGGAAATTTGCTTGGCAACGATGATGGTGACGTTTCTCGAGGTCGTATGCCGGGAATGCGGAGAAGTTCAACATGCATGGTTACCAGCTTTGTTGACACTCCTCTTGCTGGTGGTTGGAGGAAGGAGGATGCTACTTGAGCGGAGGTAGTGGATGCCACTGTCTATCGACAGTTGGTGGGGTCGCTTATGTATCTGGTCAATACACGACCCGATATATGCTATGCAGTTAACCAGCTTTCGCAAGCTATGGTTAAGCCTACCAAGCTCTTTTGGAAAGGCGAGCGAGCATGTGCACGCCGTTGTCTCCCGGCCCCATCGGGGATATGGATTGTTGCACGAACGGTCGGATGAGGTGGTAACAGCTTCACGGATGCGGGGTGTGAGCCCAACGGAAAAGAGCACATGGAAGAGTTTTTCAGTATCGGGTCGACAATAGTTTATTGGTACATCATGAAACAGAGATCTGTGGCACTCAGTTCAGCAGAGGCCGAGTATATGGCAGCGAGTTTGGCTGCATGCGAGGCTATATGGATGAGGAAGATCCTGGTCGGGTTGTTCGGTTCACACTTAGAGCCTACTGTGATTTATTGTGATAATCAGAGTTGCATCAAACTCTCGGTTAATCCATTATTTCATGATAGATCTAAACACATTGACATCCGGTATCATCATATCAGAGATTGTGTGCAGCGGAGAATCATGTTACTTTCATACATTCCTACGGAGGATCAGGATGCTGATATCTTGACGAAGGCGCTCACCAAGAGCAAATTCGAATACCACAGGGGTAGGATAGGGGTTGCAGATAATCCTTATATTATTGAGAGGGAGTGTTGAGAGTGCAACAAGATGAGGAGCTTAGTGGAAAGAAGTCACCTTCACTAAGTGGGCCCGCAGGCTATTTTTGGCGCAAAGTCTATTTTTAGACATATGGATCATGTTCTATGAGTTACAGGATGCTATTTGTGGATGGTTTGTCAAGTCGGGAAAAATAGATGGACTTATGTTTTTAGACATACCGGGCGGAATCTATTTTTAGATTGCCAGTCTAAAAATAGATATGTCGAATATTATTAGCTCTTAATAATGTTTGGACTATAAACATTATCTTATCCTCTTGGAGCACTTCAGTTCAAGTCACGGATGTGGCACATGCAGCTGACAAAAGGAATTACGCTATTCCTAGGATTTAGTGGAGCTATTGCATGGTTGACTTCAGTTAGAACTCATGTGACCGAGTTTGGTGGAGTTGATGAGACAGTTAATGGAGTTGTGTTCAGTTTAACTTAGTTGAGCTAATTGTATCTAGTCTCACTGATTGATACAATTAGTGAGAGTGGTGTAAATTAATTATTAATTAATTCACTAATTATTAACTCATAAATCAACTAATGAATACATCAGTTAACTGCAGTGCATGGACAGTTTCAGTGGAGACCAGTGGAGAGGTAGGTGAAAGAGCAGTGTGACTATCAGTTGTGACTATACTGGTGCATGAGATTTGCACACACATTGATGGAGATGCCAATGAGGATTGCGCAGTACATACTGGTGGGATTCGAACTTGGATCTCATGATTATCCATATTGGATTGTGCAGTAGAGGTAGGCTAACAGGTGGAGCAGATTGGAGCATGTGTTTTGTATGATCTGAGCTTGTGTGGTGTGTAACAATTGGAGATAGTGCTGAGAGATTGTGAGGATTTTGTACTATGATTGTTACATGATCTCTATCATTATAATATACAAATAGTTGGGGGTTTTTAGCTTTAAGCTTTCCCATAAATATTGTGTTTATATGTGTGATTGTTTATGGTTTTAATGTGCGCATGCGATTGTTTATATTTCCGCAAATTGATGATCAATAGTAGAAGAGGTTATGTATTATGCATGAAGCTCAAATAGTGTGTGATCAGGATAATCTCAGTGAATAAGTTATCTATTATTCAAATTTGTACAACTACAACCACCCTCCAAAAGTTTGCCTATGCTTTGATTTTGGAGCTTTCCTTTCTGTCCATAGCATCTTATCTTGTACTATCGTCAAGTATTCATTATTTGATCAATACTTATTTTTTTCATCTGTTCTTGTGTTTGCTTGTTTTGATACTTATATGATCTTTTGAATCATAAGCTAACCTTCTAACTTGGCCTTATAGTTGTTCCAGGCTTTCCTCCAGAAACTGCACAATCCATAAGGGCAAGCCACCCTTGTTGGAAATTGTGCAATCCAAACTGCAAGCTCAGCCTTGAGCTTCATAACTATGCATTCATGGATGGTAGCGCAACACTAAGCAAAGAAATTGCACAATCCATTCCTTGAGCTCGGAAATTGTGAAATACATTGATCGGGGAACTTGCCCAATTCCCGAGGATTGCACAATCTTCCTTGGCGTGTGCATGGCAAGTTTCCCGAAAATGAAAAAAACAAAAAAAAAACATCCCTAGAAAATAAGGATTCATTATTAGTTTCCCGAAGGTGGCATAGTTGTTATTTTTAGAAATTTCCACCAAGTGTTGATTTTTCCTTGATTTTAGGCATGCGCGTCATAAACCCTAATTCACTCAAATATATTTAATTGACACCTATAGACTTCATTTGTACATTCAATCTTGGAGCTATAGCATTCCCAAGGAGATCAAGAAACCTTCAGTGGAGTTTGTGTTGCTTTCCCGGGTGAGTTTTACTTTTGTCATATTTTGTTGCTTTTTTATCGCTTTTTGTCATTTCACTTTTGTGAGTGGTGTTTTGCTTGTTTCTCTTCATATTTTCCAACGTTTTAACTTATATTAGCTTGTAGAATTGTTGATTCAATTTTTTGTTCGTCGTTTCGACGACTCTCCTCACATATATATTTTCCTTTCGTTTGTCAATTTTATGCACTTGATTCACATTGATCCATCCATACTTAGTCATATCTGCACTTTAAATTGCATTATCACTTACATATACTTGTTTCCCACGCCTTCATCGAGAAAACCTGCACTTTACGTGGCTAGTTTTCACTTTGCTCAGTTTGTTATTAGGCAAGTTTGAGGCTCAAGCCAAGAGATTGGCCTCTAAAATTGTGCAATGCATAGTACAGGCTGGCCTAACTACACATTTCATAGTTCCAAGGCTCGATATGCCACCCCAGCCACTCAGACTATGCAATTTGTAGTCTCTCCCAGTCACTGCCCAAGCCAAACTGCATATTATGTAGTCTCAAGCCTTAAGTTGCATCCTTGATTGTTGGGTCTGTGTAATGAAAAATTCCCTCAACCAGGCTCGCTCACTTGATCTTGATAATTGCACAATATTTCTCATCAGTTTGTGTGTTTGCTTCCTTATCATGATTTGAAAAACCTAATTTTTTCTTTCCATGAGTTCCTTTTCCCTCCCGCGGGTACCACAATTTTTGAGCACTTATCTCCAACAATCACTGTTACCATGGCACCCAAGAGAGTTGCTTTGAAAGATACCACAAAAAGTAGTACTAGGGAATAATTTGAGAAAATTCCAGTAAAATTTCCAGTATATGTGGACACTCAATTGTTTGTGGAAAACTTGTGAGATCTAACATGGAAGAAAGTAAACGAATCTTTTTCAACAAAGAGCTTCAAGGAAAATATAGAGGACTAGTAGGTATATTCCAGTGTTCAATGGTTAGGATTACGCAAGGTTTCATGCAGATATCTAACCTTCGCATGTGTAGATGTCATTAGATGGATTGTTTCACATATCGATGTGAAGACCATGAAATTGAACAACACCAGCGGACATAAGCTTGCTACATTTATGGAAAAATATTACCATCTTATGTACCATTTTCTTAAGCAATAAACACTCATGTATTCATATTTCTATGCCACCAACAACTATCTGAGCACAAAGGATATTGTTAAAGGTTAGGTGAAAGATCCATCGAAGTTTCAATAAACACCCACCAATACATATGAGACAAAGTCTCTCAGGAGTGCTTACCAAGTCTTGATTATCCTAGCTTGCAGAATCTATGATCAACAAAGCACATAGACCCTTTTTGAAGGGTGGGCAGTATTATTGAACCAGGTTATGAACAAGGAAAAGTCGTTCAAGTGGTTAGATTTATTGGCTCGATAATTGAGAATCCATGTATAAAATTCTTGGAATCCTCCCAAGGGTGGGCAAGAAATATTCTACATGTATTCATAATTACTGGATGAAATATGTGCATAGAATGCATTCCCTGGCATGAGTTGGACTTGGACACTGCGAGACCTTGTCATATACATCTACTGCAGATTTCTCTCAAATTTCAGCCATTGAGGAGTAATGGAGAAGCTAATTGACCACTTTCTCATTTTGTTATATAAGATGATATTTGACGAAGAACCACCTTGCATTTCACGTGGGGAAATGGATGAAATAGCAGATATCGCATATTGGTTTGCCTCACCGGATGGCACCTTCCTTAGAATGTTTGGTGGTCAAAAGTCGCCACATATTTTTCCAAGGTATGCCACCGACAAGCTTGTCATGCAATAAGTTTCATATCATCTCTCCACAAGGTTGTCAACAAATTTGCACGGGAAGAAGAAATCACCATGGACAACTCTTCCTATGAAAATTGGATTATACGAGGTCAATAACTTAAAGGTCGTGGATACTAAAGGAAAGAAGATAGAGAATTTTTCATTCGGTACTTGAGACATTAATTAGTATGATTCTTGTGGTATTTGAAAATACCACTATGCAGGAATACACTTCCAATGGCTCAGTGAGACATTTCATTGGTCGGATGAGGATCCATGGAAGAATTGGTATAATGCCTCCAAATCCTATGAGCCAATAACTTTTACAGGAACTTCATAGATGACTACGTAGAAGGAAGCAACTCCGGAAGTAGCACCAGCATAAGGGAGAAACCCCGTGTAGGATAAGGCAAAGAGAAAGGTTGCTTATAGTCTGGTGGGAGAAAAAAATCGCAAGATGAAAGTGGATCCAACTATTATGAAAGCGACTTTAGCAGTAGAGGAAAAGAGGAAACAAAGGATGCATAGAGCATAAGAAAGGAAGAGAGAAGAGTCGATGAGATTGGAGGAATAAAAGTATAAGAAATAACAATAAGAGAAGCAGAAGAAGGAAGAAGAAGAGAGGCAAAGTGAAATAGCAGAAGAAACAATGCAAAATCAATTTGAAGATCAAGAACATAACTGATAACCAATAAAGAAAGAGAGCGGACTGATGTAGGACACGGAGATTTCTCAGCAAATTGAAGAATTGATAGAAGATTGTGGACATGGAGGAGGAACCAGAGCCACAGAATCAATATGTTGACCTAATTCTGATTACACAATAGGTCATCGTTCAGTCTACACCACCTCTAGTAGCAAAGTCAGCTCAGGCAAGGAAGAGGAAGTTGTTCCTCTTGATGATGATCCGGTTATGGACACATACAATCTTTCGTACGATGAATTTCGAAGGAAGATTGTAAAAATGTGTAAGAATCACTTTCCAGATGACCTTGCATTGCATGCATTCATTAGATAAAGGTTGATAGTGGTAGCCACAAGGAATAATCCCAATTCCATTCTCGAAGCCAACTTGGCCTTCACAAGTGCAACAAGGTCAAAAACTCAGTATTTGATGGTCGATAATAAGAAATTGGCACATAAATTACAGGGTGTTAGGCAAGAGGTAGAATAGATCCACGCACAACTCAAAATGTAACTTCCTCATAGGTCTACCTAGAGGAAATGAGAGCATCCATACTTGGTGAAGTATCAACACTTGGAGAGACCATGTGGAACCTCTATGAGGAGCTTGTTACCATACATATGGAAATTGTCCACTTGCATGGCTTGCAGTAGCAATGTAAAGACTTTGTTAAAACTATTAGGAATGTACAAGCTACCATCTCCTTAATGCATGAATGGCCAATGTGGTACAAAGGGGTATGACTTGACTTTTGAAAGAAAAACAAGCAACAAGCAGAGCTGGAGAAAGCTAGATTCCAGATTCTAATCACTAACAAGAAACAAATTTCCTCATTCATTGGTAGCATTCAGGCCTCATACATACGGTTATAGAAAAGTCTACATTTCTTAGTGAAAACACATAGGATCCCATCAGTTTTCTCACTCACTGAAGCCAAACGCAAGAGCCAGGTCAGGTCGAAGATAGAAGAGTACTTAGAGCAACTTAGACATATTTCCACCAAGGAATATTTGGAGCTAAACATACAGAACATAAATAGCTACATCGATGGCCCTGTCCAAGTGAGAACAATGTTGCTCCTACTACAGAAGGAAGTTAAAATTGGTTCCAAATCATTGTACCTCGATGCCATGGAGGCTAGAGACCGCTTCTAGCTAGAACCATCACGCAGTTTGGGGATGTCATCACACAGTACCAAGCTTGGCCCGAATATGTGACTGAAAGACATCAAGTCGAAGTTATTGAGCTAGAGTTTCCTCAAACTCAAGCAAGATAGTGTTTTATCTTGTTAGGCTTTCAAGTTTTCTCTACCCTATTTTGTCTTATATGGGTATGAGTGTAATATGTGATATTCTTTGTAAATAATTTGTAAGTAAAATTCCAAGTGTCCATTGTGGAGTGTGAAAATTCACGATGCAATGTAATTGAATATTCATTTGTAAATAATTTGAAGAGTCATGAGGGAATTCCAAGAGTCACAGAGGGGAATGTGAAGAGCCACCCCCTTTTATTATAAATACATCCTCATAACTCATGTAAACGGATTTTTGGGAGCCAAGATTTTGGCTAGGCTTAGGTTTAGAATTAGGAGCTTAGGAATTTTTGTGAGAGCCTTGGCTTATCCATTGCGTAGAGAAAGTATCTTTCTTTGGAGGAGAAAGTGATGTTGACTTCACGTTCCACTATTGAGGCTAGTGGTATGTCAATGGTATATGTGTGATTGGAACTTCCACTTTAAAAAATCTCAGAGCCGACATGTTTTCATGCATATGTTGTGGATATAATAGGATTATTGTTGTTGTATTTTAATTGTATGTTATTTAACTTATGCTTATTATTATGAATTATTTCATTTTCATTGGTACGAATCTTGTTCAATACATATTGTTGTATTATCTCATCGTTGTTAATTTGTGAACTATTTCAGATATTAGCTTGTGATGTCATTCATGCTCATGTGTTCTTTTCAATATGTGTAATATTACGGGATTCTAAGATGCTCACTCATTTTTCCTTCGTGTGTTGGAACCTTCATGCATCACAATTGAATTTTTATAGGGTAAGACACTTTCTCTCAGCAAAGACACCATACATCACTCTATGTGTATTTGTAGCCAAGGCATATCATTAACACCCACTGAATTGACAACAGGGCCATACTTCCGGATGGGAATCCTATACCAAATGGTGCGAGGTCTAATTGGGAATTCATATAGGGGAGATCCCTTGAATGTTGACGGTTCCAGCACTATAAACATTTATAGCACTAGAAGGAGGGCCAAATGACAAGTTGAGCCCATAATATAGGTTTTAATTTATGCACTCATTTATGGATTCCTACCATATCTTAGCACTGACATGTTTTTCGAGAACGACAAAACTGAAATTATTGGTGGATCTTATTAATGACTTGTAAAATATGAAATTTGATGGCGAGGCTGGAACACCCTTCTTTGAGCACACCGCTCGCTTTCTTGATTTTTGCACAAAACACAACATCCATTATGAGGATGTTGCTTGTATGTTTTTCACTCTCACGTTTGAAGGACGCGTAAGGGAATGGTGTTACACATTTCCTATGGCCTCCATACACTCTTTCGAACATATTTCCATAGAAATTTTTGGTGCCTTCGATGGGTATGATCATAAATATGTGCTCAAAAAATTATGTGATTGCAAAAAGAACCTAATGAATCTCTTGATGATTTTCACGATTGTTTCATCCATTTTTTTTGTATTTCATGAAGATGAGGCTGACTGGCTTTTCTTGTTAGAGAAATTCAAATTTCTTGTTCACATTTCAAATAATTTGCATGAACTTGAATCTTTCAAAAGTCTCTCAATATACTACGGTATTAGAGCTTCTAAATCTGCGATGAACGAATTTGTTGTACCAAGTGACCATATGTATCCTTATCATCAAACAACTCCATTTCTACATGTTGAGGTGGGAGAACTTGATAATTCATCCGTTGATTTACCATCATTTTCTCCCACCCCACAAACTCAGAATTTCAAAGCAGGTTTGGACTACGAATCTAATGTTTTAGATGAAGTGTTATATCCTTGTCCTCCATCCTCTGGTTCATTTGTTCCTCTCAATTGTGAGTTATTTTGTTCACCTGTATTGAATATTTCTTTTGATTTTCATGAGGATCGAGTTCTGGATGGAGTTAGTATTGAGCAACCAACTTGTGATATCATTTACGATGACTATGTGTGGGAGTCCACATCTAAACAAGAATCTGCAATGAAGGAAGATTATTTTCCTTCCACACCTCTCCCTCATTATCCTGACATTTTCCAATATTCTTTCATCCATGTTGAATCTTGCAAAGAATTACCTTTTGATGATATTATTACTTCTGATCACTCTTGAAACGCATGGAATGTCATTTTTTCATCCAAATGCAGAGAGGAAAAATCATGTCTTCTTCATCTCCCCAATTTATCATCTCATCATTCTAAAAATATAGAGGGTGAAATTTCTTCTTTTCAATATTCCCCTCTTTACGATTCGTCATATCATGAGGATGCCTCTGTTTTTTATCTTGATATTTTAAATCGTGGTTTTCGTGATCTTTTCAACAATTCATTCGGTCACAACTTTGATTTATTTATTTTTGATCTTTCTAAGCCACTGGTATTTGATTATCTATGATATGATGAGTTGGAACTTCCACAAGTTGTTGAGGCACTTCAACCTGAGGTGATGGTTATGTCAATTTCTTGTAGTCTTGAGCTCAATTCCAATTCTGATCAGAAAATTTGTGAATCTTTCAAGGATCCTCATCACTCTACCACACACACTGAAAATAATTCTCTTTCACAATTTTCGCATCCTCCATCAGTTTTACATGATCCTATCGGCCATTCATTGGAGGATTCATACCTTGAGAGATCTGTTTAAAAATGAAAGTTTTATTCTTTGTTTATGTTCACTTATTTCCGCAATTTGAAAGTTTTTTCTTGCATGTCTTTATGTCGTGGTGTGTCTCAACACCATAATGCATCCGCATAATTCCTTCCATGTGTGTTTCTTTCACACTTTTATGCGTGCACTTTCAAACTTCGAACGTCTTTGTTTGTGTCATCTTATATTTTTTTCTATTGTTATGTTTGAATATATTTCTTGGTAAGCATTCCCCACTTACATAGGCTAGCCAATGCACCGATGGCTACACTGAAAGTTTTTTTTTATGTGAGTTTGGCCTATTCTCTATAAGGTTAGGAGTTTGAGTAGTTGTTTTCTTTTCTTAGTTGTTTGTTTTTTTTCTTTGATCTGCTTTGTTTTGATTTAATATTCGTTGTGCTCCTTTATTTTGTTTGTTTTTCTTTTTTGTTATGCTTAGTTCCCAAAGAAAGCATGGTGAAGTATAATAGGAATTTATACCACTATCAACACTTGGTTATCTTTTTATTCCCTCCCTTTGCATGAACCTTGCATTATTTTAGTCAATGGTACTCTAATGGAAAATACATCTTTTTTGGAGAAAACTATAGTGGAATCACAATGCTTGAATATTTAACTAGTATTGTCTACTCTAATCGATTTTTCTTATTTTTGGTTAATCCTTGTAAAATAAGTCGAGTAGAGTAAGGAGGGGAGGAAAACCTTAACAAGGGAAAACCTATTATGCTCTCAATAAGTCAAAATCCCTCTTCTTCCCCATGAAATAAATAAGTTCCTATGCACATTTCTATGAACAAAAAAATGAAAACAACGAAAAATAAAATAAAGGGAGAAAGAAGAGAAAGGATTCCTGCACAGGGAGGTGAAGAAACCAACTTCGTTGGGGTATTTTCCAGCCCTCATGGCAGTGGAGCAATTTTTGTGTTCCTAAAGTGACTCTGCCAAGGTACTATCCAGGCTTGCTAGTAGAAGAGCAAGACTAGAGACGAAAACTAAAACTCTAACAGTTATTAAACTTGTGTGTTTATATACTCCTCATCCCCAATCGAAACAACTTAGTTTGACTTGGCTTGGTTTAGTGTGTCATCAATGAAGAGAATCGTGGGGACTAGATATTTAACTAAAGCTAAGTAAAGAAGCTACTGTAATAAATGAACTGAACAATACTTCCTGAAAATTTAGACCTATTTTTCATGACACAAGACCCATACAAAGACATGGAGTGCTACCAATGTGTCACCAAGTCTTGTAGCTACCACCCTCCAAAAATTTTCCTATACTTTGATTTTGGAGCTTTCCTTTCTATCAATAGAAGCTTATCTTATATTGTTGTCAATTATTCATGATTTAATAAAGAATTATTATTTTCATTTGTGCTTGTGTTTTCTTGTTTTGATACTTATCTAATCATTTGAATCTCAAGCTAACCTTCTAACTTGGCCTTACAGCAGTTTCGAGCTTACCTCCAGAAACGGTGCAATCCATAAGGGCAAGCCACCCTTGATGATGGAAATTGCACAATGTAGACTAGAAGCTCATCCTTGAGCTTGATAGCTACACAGTCATAGATGGAAGCATAACACTACGCTTATAAACTACGCAATCCATTCCTTGAGCTCAAAAACTGTGCAATGCATTGAGCCGAGAATTTTCCCAGTTCCACAGAATTGCGTAATATTCCTTGGCAATGTGCATGGAAAGTGTTATCACAAAATTGCACCTGATAGGATGCTTAATCAGACAATCTCATGTAACTGTTTCAAACCAATCTTTTGACTGAAGCTTAGCCTCTTCAATCTGAGAGGGTTGTCTTAAAGGGTTAATGATATTGAATAAAGATGTGTTTAGATGGCTAACTCTATTTGGGAAACAAATTTCTTATGATGAGCGTAGGATGAAAATAGTATCAGTATGAAAACATTGGGCTTATGGATTCAACACTTTCAGTGATTCAGTAGTGAGCTTACTTGACATGGAAGCTAAGGCAGGTAAAAGTTTTTAGCAGTAGTACACACACATGAAATAGGAAAATACACATTCAATTCATCTATAAAGGAAGTCAGAGCATTACATGAATGAATTTTGAGTATTATAAATGAAAACCATTTCAAATGGGATACATAAAAGATATAGATAAGATAGGTAGGCACTAAAAACTCAATCAGAATCTCAGGTTGGTCAAGTAACAAATCTTTGTATTGCTGAAACAGTCAAATTACATAAAGTTGTCTTTGCCAAAAAAATCTCCAACCCTTGACAAATTCGACTCAGTGGCCTTTAATAGACTTTTTACATCATGAGATGATCTGCCTCCTGGCTAGATTCATTGAATTTTTTCCTGATGACACTTTTCATAACCATAAAACTTCTACTTAATGACAAAATGACAGCTATCCTACTTGACAATCCTTATCCTACTAGGACTCAAACATCTCAATATTACATTTTACAACCTTATCTTCTAAAGCAATTACATCATTGACAAGTATACTTTCACATGTTTGAATTGGGGTGATGGGACTCATCACTATATAGCCACTTAATTGACCTCCCCTAAAACTGGAAACAAAACCTTGTTTTTTAAGCAAATGGTCTTCTTCTTCAATGAATGCTTTGGCTGCTAATTTATCTTCATTTCGTGATATTTAAGTGATGAATGACTATTGGCATGCTCCTCTAATACTTGGATAATACCCAGTTGTTCATAAATGCCCAAAAATCTGCTTAAAAGGCTCCCACACAGTACACCACGAAAGTAAGGCAGTTTTGTAGCATACTTTCGTAGCGCTTCAAAAATGCCATTTACCCTCAAAAAATATTATTCCTTCCTTTGGCATGGTCTTCATCATCCTTAGACACATCTCCCAGATAAATTTCACCTCTTGAAAGCTGCCAAAACTAGTTCAAAAAGGAAAAATAACAGCTACAGTAGTTTCGTAGCGTTTTGTTGTCCTTCAAGCCCAGGCACGCTACGAAACTGCTGAAAAGTGCTGAAATTCCATATTTTTGTATAACTTGGAAAATGAACCTCATAAGTGCCAAAACCTTGTTACTAACATGTCATTAGCCTTAAAAACCATAAACCAACTCACCTTATGATCCTTGAGGCATTTCTTCCCCATTTATAATTGGTTGAGCTATTGGCTCTTCAAGCACTGTCATTTTAAGGCCTTTTTTCTCTAACTCTTCATGAATTATTTCAAGCTACTCTTGGAGGTCCTTAACTTGATCTGTCAACCTTCTATTGGTGACTTTAAAATGTGTGTTCATCCTCCTAACATATTTGGCCTCTTTCCTTGCTGGAATGGTCCACTTGATAAGTTGTTGTGTGTTATCCAAAGTCTTGGAAACAGTGTCAACTTGTTCTTCCCAAATTGCCTTCATATTTTCAAATTGAATCTTCTCTAAACTGTGTTTCCTTGCTTCTCTTTTCATAATAGAAATTTCATGATTGGCTAATTTCAATTGTTCTTCAAGGAGCTGCAACTCTGTTTTTTCCATCGCCTTCTCTTTTCCTTTCTTTGATTTGCTAATTTTATTTTTCTTTGCAGGTGATGAAAGGTCAATGACCTCCTGTGGTGGTTGGACTGTGACAGTAGGTGGTGGAAGCTCTTTACTTCTCTCTAAAAGCTTCCTAGCATGCCTTGTCATAGGCTTTCTTGCTTGGAACATGAAACCTACATCCTCTCCCTCAAATTCTAATTTCTTTGCAGATTCAGCCTTTTTTATCTTCTGTCCACCTTCTTTTATGTCTTCAGCCTGGACTATAAGAGTTTCTTCTATGTCAATGGAATGTAAGATATATTCAAGATTTCCTTTAGCTATTGATCTGTCCTCTACAGCCACTATTTTCTCTTCTAAGGTCATTGTTTGGCTCCTTGTCCTCCTTTTTGTTTCTTGTTTACTCACATCTTGTTTTTGTTTTGCAGGTTTGACTTCTGTTTTGCAGGTGGGATATTTGGTGTGTCAAAACTCTGCAATTGCTTTTTCTCCATCATAATTGGCTCACTTTTTTCTACTCTTGCAGGTTCACTTGGTTTTGTTATCAATGGTTCACTCAGCTTTACTGCTAATGGTGATGGAATTTTCCTAGGTTTAGGAGTTCTTGAAGAAGAGTATCCAACTCAAAACCACTAACAAACAAAAATGACGACCAATATCTGCCTAAACTTTGGAGTTCATCTAAGACCAACATCTTCATTAAACCATGATGAAATAATGAAGTCTCACTCCCTTCAAACTTTGCTTGGACCTTGTCTGCCATTTTTGACAAACTTCTATGTAAATAGAAAGGCAGATCAAGGGAAATATTACCAGTAAAGTGCAGAAGTAATTTGAAATGATATGAGTATACTTTGTGGTATCTCCCTTCACAAGTAAATTCCTTTTGGATGATGAGCAACAATTTTGAATATTTGTCTTTTATGCAGCTCCTTGGAACAACATTGGTGAGATCCATTTCTTTGTTTTCAAGTTTCATGAATTCTTTGCATTGCTCCATATTAAACTTGAAACCTTTGAACCACTTCTCCTGTCCTATTGGGATCCTTGTAACAGTTGCAATAACCTCTAGTGTGATGGAAATATTGAGCATTCCCACTTTGGTGGTTGTTCCACTGAAATTCAAAGCAAAATATTTGGAAACCTGTGTATGACAGCCTTGTAATTTCTCACAAAACTGCAGGCAACCTGTCCTTCTGAAGACTTCCACTGTTGTTGGGTCTTCATTTATCAAATTCATGTCTGATGGTTCATATCTCAGGCATTGGCCACCCTTGTTTGTTCTTCCTTTTTCTGCCATGGTTTCTTTAAGGTCTTCATAGGCTCGCTTGATAATTTGTAGCCTCTCTTAATGATGCTCAATGTAAACCTTTGAAAACACCAGCCACAGCTTTGGCTTAGTGCACTAGCTCTCCAGAGATCAATATCATGCAAGAAGGAATGAGAAATGAGAAATTACTGAATTAGGAAAGGTTTTTGAAGTTTTGATGTCCTCTCATGACTCAAAGATGACTCATACATACCTAAACTGATCATGATGACTCATGCAGACCTGAGCATGTACCTTGACTTTATCCTTCCATGACTTGAATGGCATCTAACTTACCCATTCCCAATGATTTTCTCACACCTAACAGCTAATATGACAAGACAGACAGGAAACCGCGCTTTTGTAGCGTATCTAGTGTAAATTTGGTTGTTTTCGCTACGAAACTATCAGCAGTTTCGTAGCGAAAAGTGACTTTTCATAGTGTATTTCACTACGACACTGTGGTTTCTTGGCTAAAATGGCATTTTCGGTACAAAAAACTTGGAAATTGAAATCAGTCAGAAAATTATGAGTGATGTGACATGAGGGAGTTTTAAAATGAGTGGGTTTAGACCTTAGGGTAAACTTAAACAAGAAAAATTTAATATTTCCCTTTACCAAGCATAAAAAATGAATCCTACAACGCTATTTTTGACACATGAACCTATTTAACCTTGTCAAATGATGCTTCATTTTTTTGGGAGATAACATAAATTTTCTTGAAAAATAAAAATAAAAAAGAAAAAAAACATCCCTAGAAAATAGGGTTTCATTATTAGTTTCCCAAAGGTGGCACAATTTCTATTTTTGTAATTTTCTACCAAGTGTCACTTTTTCCTTGATTTTAGGCATGCACCTCATAAACCCTAATTTTCTCAAATCTATTTAATTGATGCCTCTAGAGATCATTTGTACATTTTATATTAGATCTTTAGCATTCCCAAGGAGATTAAGGAACCTTCGGTGTATTTTGTGTCGCTTTTCCAAGTGAGTTTTGCTTTTGTCATATTTTGTCGTGTTTTCTGTTGGTTTTTGTCATTTTTCTTATGTGAGTGTTGTTTTTCTTGTTTTTCTTCATATTTGCTGCAATTTTTACTTATATTAGCTTGTGTAAGTGTTGATTCAATTTTTCGTTCACCTTTCATAAGTGTTGCATTAGTTTTATTGTTTTTTCACACTGTTGGTCGTCGTTTCAGCGACTCTCCTCACATATTTTATTTTCCTTTGGTTTTTCAAGCTTATGCACTTTATTATCACTTATCCATCCATACTTAGATATATTTTCACTTTAAATTTCATTATCACTTATATCTGTTGGTTTCCCACACCTTCGTTGAACATAACTGCTCTTTACTTTACCAGTTTTCACCTTGGCCAACTGGGCATTATGTAAGTCTAAGGCTTAAGCCGAGAGCTTGGCCTCTGAGACTGCACAATGTATAGTAAAATCTGGCCTAACTACACATTGTATAGTTTGAAGGATCAATATGCCACTTTGGCCACTGATACTGCGCAATACACACTCTCTCCCAGTCATTGCCCAGGTTGAACTGCATTGTGTAGGCTCAAGCCTCAAGATGGATGTTTGGTTGTTGGGACTGCACAATGCACAATTCCCTCAGCCAATCTCCCTCACTTGATCTTTAGAATTGTGCAATATTTCTCATTATTTCATGTGTTTGCTACTTGATCGTGCTTTGAAAGTTCATTTTCAAAAGCTAATGTTTTCTTGACATGAGTTCCTTTTCCCTCGCACAAGTACCAAAGTTGTTGACCACTTCTCTCCAACAGTCATTGTTACCATGGCACCCAAGAGAGCTGCTTCGAAATATACCAAAGAAAGCCGTACAGGGGAAGCAGTCGATCAAACTCGAGTAAACTTTCCAGTGTATGCAGACACTCAACTATTTGTGGAAAAGGGGTCAGATCTAACATGGAAGAAAGTAAACAAAGCTTATTGATAAATTTGCTTCAAGGAAGATCTAGAGTACCAACAGGTATATTTTAGTGTTTATAAGTTAGGTTTACGCATGGTTGCATGCATATATCCAACCTTCCCATGTGCAAACCTCATCAGCTAGATTTTTTCACATATTTATGTGAAGACCATGACATTGAACAGTGCTAGTGGAAAGAAGCTTGCTACATTTATGGCAGAATATTAATGTATTATGTAGCATTTTATTAATCCATAAGCACTCATGGATTCATATTTCTATGCCACCAACAACTATCTGAGCACAAATAATATTACTAAATTCTAGGTGAAAGATCCATCAAAGTTTCGATAGACACCCACCAATACATGCAATAAAACGTGTCTCGGGAGGGCCTAACAGCTATTGATTATCCTAGCTTGTAAAATCTATGGTCAACAGATCACATAGACCTTTCCTCAAGGGTGGGAAGTCTTATTGAACCAGGTTGCGAACGAGGGGATTCTGTTCAACTTGTCATATTTATTGGCTCGAAAATTGAGAATCGATGTAGAAAATGCCTAGAATCCTCTTGAGGGTGGGAAAGAAAGATTCTACATGTTTGCATATTTACTGGATGCAATATGTGCACAGAATTTATTCTATGGAATGAGCTTGAATTTGGCACCATGAGACCCTATTGTATACATATATTGTATATTTGTCTCAAATTGCAACCATCAAGGAGTAATGGAGAAGCTAATTGACCACATCCTCATTCCATTATACAAGATGATAGTTGAGGAAGAACCACCTTACATGTCAAATGGAGTAATTGAGGCAATAGCAGAGATCTCATATTGGTTTTTTTCACCAAATGGCACCGTCCTTAGAATGTTTGGTGGTCATAAGTCACCATATCTTTTGCCAAGGTATGCCACCGACAATCTTGTCATACAAGAAGTTTCATATCATCTCTCCACATATTTTTCAACATATTTTAACAGGAAGCCAAATCTTCCTATGCAACTTAGATTGTACGATATCAAGAACCTAAAGGTCAAAAATACTGAAGGAAAGGCGATAGATAATTTTACATTTGATACTCAATACTTTAATCTGTAGGATCCCCGTGGTATTTTCAAATACCACTATGCAAGAATACACTTTTGATGGCTCAATGAGACATTTCATAAGAGGATCCATGGAATAATTTCTATAATGCCTCCAAATCCCACAAGACCATCAATTTTGTAGGAACTTCACAGATGACTTCGCAAATGGAAGCAACTCTGGAAGCAATGCCAACAGAAGGGAGAAACCCAGTTCATGATAAGGGAAAGAGAAAGGATGCTTACATTCCATGGGGAGAACAATGCCGTAAGATGAAAGTGCATCCAAATATTATGAAAGAATCTTTAGAAATAGATACAAAGAGGAAACAGAGGATGCAGAGAGTAGAACAAAGGAAAAGAGAAGAGAAAGATATGTTGGGGGAATAAAAGTAGAATAAAGAACAAGAATAGAAGAAGAAAGAAGAAGAAGAGAGGTGAAGTACAATAGCAGAAGAAACACCGCAGAAGCAAGCTGAAGAGAAAGAATAGAACTGACAACCAATAGAGGAAGAGAGTGGACATATGTAGGACACGAAGCTTGCTCAGCAGATTGAAGAATTGATAAAAATTGTGGACATGAAGGAGGAACCAAAGCCACAGAATCAAGATGTTGACCTGGTGCTCAATACACAACATCGTTCAGTCTCCACCACCTCTAACAGTAGAGTTAGCCCCAGGTGAGGAAGAGGAAGTTTTTCCTATTGATGATGATCCAATTATAAACACGTAAAATATTTTGTATAATGAATTTCAGAGGAATATTGTACAAGCGCATAAGAAACACTTTCTGGATGACCTCACATTTCCTGCATTCATTAGAGAATTATCACACCAGGAATAATCCCAATGCCATTATCGAAGCCAACCTGGAATTTTCAGGTGGAGAAAGGTCAAACACTCAACATTTGATGGCAAAGAATAAGTAATTATCACATAACTTTCACGATCTCAGGAAAGAGGTATAATAGCTCCCCACTGTATCTTAGAACGTAGCTTCGCATAGGTCTACTTGGAGGAAATGAGAGAAGTGATACTTCATGAAGTATCGACACTTGGAGAGACCATGTGGAACATCTATGAGGAACTTATTACCATACATAAGGGATTTTTCCACTTGCATGGATTGCAGCAGCAGTGTAAAGACTTTGTTAAAACTCTAAAGAATGTAGAAGCTTTCATCTCCTTCATGCATGAATGGTCAATGCGATACAAAGGGGCACTGCTTGACTTTGGGAAAAAAAACAAGCAACATGTAGAGTTGGAGAATGCTAGAGTTTGGATGTTGATCCAAAACAAAAAAATACTTGGCCTCATTCATTGGTAGCATTCAAGCCTTGTATGTATGTTTATAGAAAAGTTTATATTTCTTATTGAACACACACAGGATCCCATCATTTGGCTCGCTCACCGAAGCCAAACGCAGGAACCAAGTCAGGAAGGATATCGAAGAGTACTTGGAGAATCTTAGATAGATTTCCACCAAGGAATATTTGGAGATGAACATGCAAAACTACATCGGTGGCCCCTATCCAAGTGAGAACAATTTTGTTCCTGCTATAGAAGTAATTTCAAAGTAGCTCCAAATCATTGTACCCAGAAGCCATGCAGGCTAGATTTTACTTCCATCTAGACACCATCACACATTACCAAGCTTGGCACCAATATGTGATCGAAAGACATCAAATTGAATTTTTTGATCTATATTTTCCTCAAACTCAAGCATGAATATGTTTTTTCTTGTTAGGACATCAAGTTGTCTCTACCCTATTTTGTCTTATATGTGTATTAGAGTAAAATGTAATATTCTTTGTAAATCATTTGTAAGTCAGATTCCAAGTGTCCATTGTGGAATGTGAAAAGTCACGATGTAATGTAATTGAATAGTCATTTGTAAAGAATTTGAAGAGTCATGAGGGAATTCCAAGAGTCACAAAGGGGAATATGAAGAGTCACCCCCTTTCGTTATAAATATATCCTCATAACTCATGTAAAGGGATTTTTTGGAGCCAAGTTTTTGGCTAGGATTAGGCTTAGAATCAGGATCTTGGGAGTTTTCGTGAGAGCCTTGGTTGCTCCGTAGAGTAGAGGGAGTATCTTTCTTTGGAGGAGCAGGTGATGTTGACTTCATGTTCCACTATTGGGGATAGTGGTCCATCAATGGTATATGTATGATTGGAACTTTCACTTTAATAAAAGCTAAGAGTCGACACATTTTCATGCATATGTTGTAGATATAGTAGGACTATTCTTGTTGTATTTGTAATGTATGTTATTTAAATTATGCTTATTATTATGAACTATTTTTTTTACATTGGTACGGAACTTGTTGAATGAGTGTTGTATTATTTCATCAATGTTAACTTGTGAACTATTTCGCATATTAGCTTGTGATGTAATTTATGCTCGTGTGTTCCTTTCAAGTTGCGCACTATTACAGGCTTCTAATGGGATCACTCATTTTCCCTTCATGTGTTGGAACCTTCATGCATCGCACTTGACTTTTTGAAGGGTCACACACTTGATCTCACCAAAGTCACCATACATCACTCTATGCGTATTTGCAACCAAGGCATATCATTAACACACACTAAATCGGAAACCAATGTGTATTTCCTAGTGGGACTCCTACACCAAGCAGTGTGAGGGCTAATTGGCACTTCATATTGGGGAGATCCCTTGAACATTGGTTGGTCCAAAACTGAGAATAGGTACCTGAAGCATTATTTTAAAGAGATATATAGAGGCATAGATAAATCACCTATTTATGTAGGTTTTTTACGATAAATATTTTTCGAGAAAGAAATATAACGATGCATATGTGGTTCTTCAATATCTCATGGGCACTCATGGTGTCCTGAAAGGAGATGGTATGTACAGATCAAAGCCCACATTTCCTAAAGTAATTAATTTTTTGGCAAATATCAACGCCATGGCCATTGTTTTGATTTTTTCTATGGATAGGTAAGGGATTAGGTGGATGGAGTCTAAAAAAAATAAGCTCTAGATATCCTTCAAGGGATTTTATTTACTCAAATCTAGATCATGAGGAATATTTTCCAATTTTCCTGAATACACTTAATGGAAAATGTTTCCTTATAAGGTTTCAGTCAGTGGATCTAGTATTAGATCTGAAAAATAAGGTGAAGGAAAAATTGGACATTACCATTGTGGTTCAAGTCTAGTTAATCATCTATTTTTCACTTTGAAAATTTGGTTCTCACGCTTCTGAACTATCATACAATCTATCACATCTCGAAATTTGCATTTCCAGGAGTAAGGTCGCATCTGCAGCGCAATTCATCGAATTTTGTGGCATTTTTCTTTCTTGAATTTCAACGGAAAATAACTGTTTTATGTTTATATTTTTTGGGGGTGAAATTTATTTATAAGAAAAATTCTCTTTCACGGGTTTTATCTTTTATATTATTTAGTCTATAGATTTCTTCCAATGATATTTAGGTTTGGTAAATATTAAGTTACAATATTTGTAACAGAAGCTTCCTTCCTTGGATTACATAGGAAAAATGCACATGAGTTTTGAGTGGAGTATATTTTGTCACAAACTGAGAAAGTGAATGATAAGTGCAGTGGCCACCAATTTATGCCTCCAATGTAGAAACTAAATGCATTGGAAACTTTTGGTGAGGCAATATGATCAATCACCGCTTAATTCCAAGGTGATGAGCACAATCCCACCCAATTCCTCTATTTTAATGAATTGTAAGTTTCAACGTTTAGAGTTTTGGAAAATAATTAATGTTAGATGCTCGTATTGAAGACACAAATTTATTAATGTATTTAATATTATAAAATTTATGATTATAATATAAGTATATCAACCACATTTACTAATGTGGTTGTGTTAGTATGTAATATTTCAAATTATTAGAAATGAATGACATATTATTTCAAAAGATTCAAATATAATTTTAAAAAAAAAATGTGTTAAATTATATATATATATAATATGAAGAAATAAATAATTTTGGAAAGAAATTATTTCTATGGAGAATTTTTATATTCATAATTATAAAGATGTGTATATAATTTCCATTAATGTATATGTTATGAAAGCAACTCATAAAATAGAAGAAAAGATAGATCAATGCCTTAGAAATCAGCCTCTTCGAGGGGGAAATCTCCTTTACATTACATAAATGAACAATTGTTGGATGATACAAATGAAAAAACCTCCTTTCTATATATAGGATTCCCTGGGGTCACAATATAATCCTAGCCGACCTCACAATAATAATGTAATGACACAATAATAACAATAGTGGGCTTTTATGGGGCACAATAATAACAATATGGGGACTACAGGGGTAGAACAATAACAATAATGGGGCCACAATAACAACAATAAGGGACTATTCCGGATGCGGATGTATAAGCGCTCGATGGGACAACCGCCCCTGGCCAACTCCCAAGGCGCTTGGCATGGGGTGGCCACATGGCCCTCCACGGCGCCATTAAATCGGACTTCAATTCGCCTACGAGCAAAGCATTTACTCCACATCGCCGACTCTTCTTCCTCCTTGGTAAGCCCAGTCGATTCATTATGGACGCGGATTTGGATTTTCCAGAGCATTCTGACTCCACGAGCAGATGTTTGGAACCCCTTGGCAGTGCATGCTCTGTGGATTGTGCAAAGCCCAGTGCTCGCACACACACCGGCCGTCGTTGTTCGCTTTATAGCTGCCTTGAAACTCTTCCTGGTTCTCATTTTTCTCATAGTGCCCTCTGTCAAGCAAATATCATTTCTCAGTTTCCTCCTGGCTCGCTCTGTGCTCAAGCTCCTTTCCAAGCTTTTCCCCATTGCTTGAGGCCGGTTCACGTAGTCGAGTCTGCCATGCCAAGACTCAGACAACAAATGACTTGCCGCTGAGGAGGCAATCGCGGCAGATCTGTAAATGAGCGGTCCTCTTCCAGTCGGAAATCCTTCGCTTGTCCCTCTAGCTCTGCCCTTGATCATCCGCCTGCCTCTCCTCCTCATGAAGCGCCGCGGAACCATGCCTCTTCTACCCCTCTGCCCTCTGGTAGCCATTTTATTCGACAAACCACGTAGAGAGCGGAGCTACATTTTGACAGTGCTTTTAATCGTCCCACCATTACGGCTTTCATCACCATTACCCTGCGAGAAGAAGCTACTCTTCGTTCTCCTCCTTGGCATGAATCCCCTCCCACTCCTCTTGATCCCTCTCCCGCTCCCAATGACCCTCGCCCCAGCCTTGCTGTAATGCCCCCTACCGGTATAGGCGAACCCCTTGTCACTGCAGCTCCCTCCTTGGGCCTCTTCTCTATGCAGGTGGATGCGAATGAAGTTCAAAACACCGGAGCTCAACACGCGGATGCTGATGCTGAAGACTCCATGGAAGACTACGGGTGCCCCATTGAGGAGGAGAAGCCCTCTCCCATCAACACCAATTAACTCTGCTATGACATGGCTCAGTATGGTCTTTGAACTACATTACTTTGCTAGAAATACTGGTTTTTTGTTATCCACAACAGCATATTGTCAATAGTGTTATCTTTCTGTTTTTTTCTCATGACAAACGTTATAAACACCACACCGGTTTCCCTATACAAGGGCAGTGCAACTGTTTTTATAGAACTGGTTTCCCTCTATGGGCAGTTCAGTATCAGGATAAAGCATGGAATTCAAGCCCAGTTTCAGGCTACCATAGCTGAACTGAGGCAGTTTTGTACTATAATGTTCACATAATAGAATTAGCACAATTTAGAAAAAAAAGAAAACAACAATAAGGGACTACACTAGTAATAAATGGATTTAACATGCCCCTCTCTTTCAAAAAAAAATTTTCCTCAATGCTTGAGTAGTTTTGGATGCTTTTGTATAAAATTATCATCCTCCCATGTGGAACCTTCAGTGGGTAAGTTCTTCTACTTTATGAGATACTCTGAAATTGATCGATTTCGTAGTTGTCGAGTTCTTGTTTCCGTGACTATTTCAGGTTCCAATATGACTTTTCCTTCCTCATCATGTTCTGGAAATATTGTTTGAACTGGAAGTTTGTCACCTATAACCTTCTTTAAGCATGAAACACGGAAAATTGGGTGCACTCGGGAAAAAGGAGGAAGCACCAATTTGTATGCCATAATACCAATCTTTTGCAACACCTTGTAAGTACCATAGTACTTTGGCGATAATTTATTATCCTTCTTAGCTTGTTTGAGGGACATTTGTTTGTATGGTTTTATCTATAAAAATACCCAGTCTCCTACATCAAAACTTCCCTCGTTGCGATATTGACATGCCTATTGTTTCATTTCATTTTGTGCCAACTTTAGGTTATCCTTTAAGAGTTGGAGAACTTGTTATTGATGCTTGATGTGATATTCCACTACTTGAACCTTATAATTTTCTCTTAAATATTATGTGATGGATGGTGGATGATATCCATAAATTGCCATAAAATGGACTCATTTTTGCAGTGAGTATGGAAGGAAGGTTTATACCACCATTCAGCTAGAGGTAACTAGTTGACCCATTGTGTTTGTTTATCGGGTACAAAACAATGAGGAATGCTTCCAAACATTTTTTCACCTATCTCGGTTTTCCCATCGAATTAAGGATGATAAGATGAGCTATGAGCTAGTTGAGTACCCAAACAAGAAAATAATTTCGTCCAAAAATTTCTAGTGAAAATGGGATCTCTATCGCTTACAATAATCTTTGGGTTTCCATGTAGCTTTTGAATTGTTTCCATAAATGCAGTAGAAACTATACTTGCTTTAAATGGATGAGATAATGCACAAAAGTGTGCACACTTGGTAAGTCTATCAACTACCACCATGATGACACTCTTTCCTTCAGACTTAGGTAAACTTGTGATAAAATCCATTGAAACCTCCTCCTAACGTTGACTTGGAATGGATAAAGGATGTAGCAGAACCTGGGTTTTAATTGTCTCAACTTTATTTTGTTGGAAAACCAAACATTCCTCCACAAACTTTTGAATATCATATTTAAGGCCATCCCAAAGAAATTCTTTCTTCACCCTGTGGTAAGTTTTTAAAAATCCTGAGTGTCCTCCTAGGGGAGAGGTGTGCAATTCAAAAAGAATCTTTTGTTTTAATTGGGAATTCTTACAACGATATAAGCAATTTTTGTACCATAAGGAATCATTTTCAACTAAATGTGTCAGATCTATAGGGTCTGAGCATTTAGATGAGTCATCCACTTACATCATTCTCCATTCCTCCTGCTTAAGTTCATCAATTTGGTGGATAATATAAATGGCACAAAGCAATGCTTCCACCTCTTCATTCTTTCTTGAGAGTGCATCTGCAACAACATTTAGCTTCCCTTTTTTGTAGATTATTTCAAAGTCATAACCCAACATCTTTGTGACCCATTTTTGCTGCTCTTCTGAAGATATTCTTTGTTCCAAAAATTATTTAAGACTGTCATGATCATTTTTTACCTTGAAGTGTCTTCCCATTAGGTAAGGTCGCCATTTATTTAGTGCATGTATTATTTCCAATATTTCCATCTCATAAATATCTTTATGTAAATACTTTCCTTTGATTGGACAGATTTCAAAAGCAATGGGTCTTCCTTCTTTTTTTAAAACAACACCAATTCCATTTCTTGAGGCATCACATTCCACAATAAATGTTTTTGTGAAGTTTGGAGTAGCTAGGACCGGTGCTTGGCACATTTCCTCTTTAATATGTTCAAATGCCTGAGTTTCTTCAAGATTCCATGAAAATTCATCTTTCTTATATAATGTTGTTAGAGGTGTTGTTATTCTCCCATAATTCTTAACAAATTGCGATAATACCCTGTTAACCCAAGAAATCCCCGCAAATTATTTATGGTTGTGAGGACTTTCCATTCCTTAATGGATTTAATTTTGTTAGGGTCTACCTTAACACTCTCGTGAGATACAATATGACCCAGATATTCCACCTCTTGTACTCCAAAGAAACATTTGGAGGTTTTTGCATATAATTGTTTCTCCTCTAATAGTTTGAGCACCTTGTCAACATGTTGAACATGATCCTTCCAAGACCTATTGTATATTATTATATCATCAAAAAATACTAACACAAATTTTCTAAGGAAGGGTTTGAAAATGGAATTCATCAACCCTTGAAATGTAGAAGGTGCATTGGTAAGGCCAAAAGGCATGACCAAAAATTCATAACGACCCTCATGCATTTGAAATGTTTTTTTCGGAATATATTCAGTCTTCATTCTAATTTGATGATATCATGAACGGAGATCCAACTTGGTCAAATAAATTGCTCCATGTAATTCATCTAATAATTAATTAATCACAAGAATAGGAAATTTATCTTTAATAGTGAGCTTATTGATCTCCCTATAATCCAGACACGTGCACCATGATCCATCCTTCTTGTGCACCAATACTACTAGAGCAGAGAAATAAATTTGACCAATAGGAATCATTTCTTGTACCAGCTTTTTCAAAACTTCCTTCAAACCTTCCATGTCTTCTTTTAGATCATTCTTCATGTCTTCCATGTTGCCTTTCATTTTTTCATCATTCTTTGCTTCCATGCCATCTATCTTAGCTTCCATGTCATTATTCAAACCATCCATATTAGATTCCAAGCCTTTCTTCAAACCATCCATCTTAGCTTCCACGCATTTCTTCAAACCATCCATCTTAGCTTCCATTTAATTTTTTTTTAACTCTTTGCGAGAGCGAAATTTGTTTCACTTGGTCTTGTAATTTTGATATATCATGTTGCACTTCTTCCTCTTTGTGAGTCATAGTAGATACTTATGAGGGCTTAATGGGTGTCGAATTTATTTTAGGGGGGGTTTCCAAACCCAATACTAATAACTATGCTTCATTATGCCCTTGGAATCACTTCAAACTGATTTTTCAAACAAGAATTATGAAATTTTTAAGAAAACATACACATTGTTTTCTTGCTTTTGACGAGCTCGATATTGAAACTGATGTATCTTTGTAATTTCGGATACCCAATATTTTAAATTTGGCCATTTAGTATCCCTCTTAATCTTCTTTCCAATGCCATAGGTCTGACCGGATTTAGATTCTTCAAGACAACTTTATGTCCAATCTCCCATAATGACCTAATTATGGACTAGTTGAGTAGAGAAAACTTGCAGGGTGTGCCATGTGTCACTATTTCTTCCTTTGGCTCTGAAATCGATACACACAAAACTATAGTCCATGTACTTTCGGCCACGTTTTACATAATTCCAATCCGATGCTCAGAGATAGAGTTATGACGATTTTCCCAAGGTCACCTCTTTGAGATGAAATTCGGGAGCCTGCAAAAACCCTAACTTACACAGATCATATCTCTGAAAATATTACAAACCAAGATCGGAAATTTTTTACAAAATGTTCCTCATGATTTCTTCGCAAATGGGATTTTTTCAAGCCTATGAGCCTCTGTAGAAAAAAATTTATAGTGAAAGTTCCATGATGACATGTTTGAAGCAGCAAAACCCTAGAATCCAAAGCTCTGATACCAAATGTTATGAAACCAGCTCATAAAATAGAATAAATGATAGATCAACGCCTTAGAAATCAACCTCTTTGAGGGGTAAACCTCCCTTACATTACATAAATTAACAATTCTAGAATGATACAAATGATAAAACCTCCTTTCTATATATAGGAGTCCTTGGGGTCATAATATAATCCTAACCGACCTAACAATAACAATGTAAGGGCACAACAATAACAATAGTGGGCTTTTATGGGGCACAATAATAAATATATGGGGACTACAGGGGTACAACAATAAAAATAAGAGGGATACACTAATAACAATAAGGGACTACACTACTAATATAGGGACCTAACATAAAATGTTTTTGAGTCATTTTAATTATCCTTCTTTAAAGGCTTACACATTGATTTCAAAATGGTAGTGTGTTAGAATTTATACCATTTTAATATTTCGTAATTCACTTATATGTTGATTTCCAAATGTTATAGTGCATTAGAATTTGTAGTACCTAAGTATGTCCACTGATTTTGAATAAATGAAAAATGTGTTAATAAACTTCAAATCATCAATATATCCACGTTCTTATTGTTTAAAGGATTGAGCATTGCTTTCAAGATGATACTTTGTTAGAATTTGAAATTTGTACCATGTCACTATGTCCACTAATTAAAATAAACAAAAAAATGTGTCAGTAAGTTTCAAATCATTAAGAATTTAATTATCGTAAATACTTACAAGTTATATATATTTTATTTTGTGGTAGTCGCAAATTTGCTCTGAAAATCATAGAAATTTTGGCAAAATTTTTATAAAATCCAACAAGGATTTTTGTAAATATAGGTTATAGCTGTTAAACTTTAAGATTTTGGGTGCCCCAAAGGTTTTGACGGTGTTGAATCCATTTCCACTATCAAAAACGTGATTCAAACACTGCTACTGCAAGATTTTTTGAATTTTTTTTTAGCTAGATTCCGACCACTTTTGACCGTTCAGGAAATTCTACTGCCTCGGTAGATGAATAATTTTATTTTATGTCCACCCAATTAGTATATATACATGCTAAGAAAATATTAGTTGCGATATTTTTCTAAATAATTTACATTTTTTTAGACATAGGTCTTACCTATTTTTGTCTGATAAATATAATTATAAATAAATAAAATAGGAGATGATAAAATGAAGATTATGCCCTTGGAAAATGAAATGAAATGAAGGGCCACTTCATTATATAAAGATAATTTTACATTAATGAATCTCAAAATTTATATATCCTATCCTGACATGGTATTAGAGAAAATTTTAGGCACTCAACCTTGCTTAGTGTAACTCTTTTACCACCTCTCCCATATACTCATTATTTGGCTTGTCCCTTTGTCGATTCTATCCTTCTGTAAAAATTATTCCCTGGGGCCTCTCCAGGTCTATCGTTATGATGTGGAGCACAATATCAATCCCATTGAAATCCCCTTTCGATGCTTCCTCAAAATCAAATTCTCTTGTATTGTAGTCGTATGTGTTTCCACATAGTTCAAAACCACCCTTGTATTCTCTTTTGTGTATTAGTTTCACCACTAACTCAAAAGCTATGCTTGTATTCTCCTTTATCTATGCATTTCCACATAGTATGAAACCATGCTCATATGATTCTCTTAGTTTTTGGGTGAGAATATTAAAGAATTGTTAGAAATACATAGGAGAATAATATCAAACCTAACAACAACTACACCATTTTGGTAGAAAATATGGATTCATATATGGTATTCGTTGACAAAAAAAAAATGATTAGGAAGATCAATTCATCACTCAACATTGAAAGCCTTGCTCCATTTTCCAAAGACTTAGATATTATAGTAATGGGGCATGAGTATTGTTTTTGGGAGAAGAAATTGAGTGTAAATGAATACGACTATGAGTCAACTTGTGAAAAATACTAAAAGATCGTGAAAGATGAGAATAGGTCATGAAAGATGATGAAAATCATGAAATATGATGAAATATCCCGGAAGATGACAAAATATCACAAAATATGACAAAAGGTTACGAAGATCACAAAACATCCTAAAATATCACGAAAGATGACAAAATATCCTAAAAGATGACAAAAGATCACGAGAGATGACAAAAGGTCACGAAAGACCGCAAAACATCCTAAGAGATGATGAAATATAAGGAAAGACGAAGAAAAATTGCAAAATGTTTTGAAATATCGTGAAACATCCTAAATGATCACGAAAGATGATGAAATATTGCAAAAGTGCATGAAACTCATAAGAGATCACGAAAGATCGTAAAAGACCATGAAAGATGACGAAAGACCAAAACATCCTAAATATCATGAATATGATTCAACATCGTGAAAGATGAAAAAAAAACTCGAAATATCGTAAAACATCCTAAAAAGTTACGAAAGATTATGAAAGATGATGAAACATCAAGAAAGTCCGCGAAAACTCTTAAAATATCGCAAAAGATGAAAAAAAACGTGAAATATGATGAAAGTTGATGAAAGATCATGAAAGATCGCAAAAAATCCTAAAATATAATGAAATATCTTGAAATATGATGAAACGTTGTGAAAGATGATGAAAATTCATGAAAGATCACGAAAGACGATGAAATATCATGAAAGATCACAAAACATCCTAAAAGATGACAGAAAACATGATAGATCAAAAAAGATGACGAAAGATGATGAAAAATCATGAAAGATCATGGAAGACCAGAAAATATCATGAAAGATGAAGAAAGATCAAAAATCTTGCATTGCCATGGATGTGGGGATTATTTGTGAGCTTGATAAAAATAACATGCATATGCAGTGATGTGACATATAATGCAACAACCGAGCAATGTTTTTCAGTAAATGATTTTACTATTTGGAATTTTATCCTCTATATCATCTAAGGATTGTTCATCGGAAAGAAAAAATCAGAATATAAGTGCATTCAATCACACTGGTTGAGATGTTTGTATTGGAGACATTATTTCCATGCCTTTCTTCTTTTCTTTCATAGAGTCAACAATATGTATTTGGTCATAAATTATTATTGGTGTCCTCTTTTTCACTGCTCTAAATGAAAGTAAGGACATTATTATTCAATGCAAAGAGTAGTACCATCATTCATTTTCCACACATTGATTCCAAAATTTATAACTGGATTTCTTGAGGGAATTTAAACTTTATAAGATAGTAGAACCTTATAATAGTCACATAAATTTAATAAAAAATTATTGTTAAATGTAGATATAATATTTCAATTATATATTATTGTATATGTGAATATTTTAATTACTCATTCCTTAGCTTCAAAAATTTTTCAAAAATGTATTCCCTCATCTCCATTATCAATGAAATTCTTACTAGAAAAGGCACGTCGCAATGGAACAATTGTTCCGAGAGAGACCGGCGACCATAACACAAGGCAATCCTATTCCCCAAGTTCCAAGTATCATTTTTCCTAACCTTCCCCTAGTACTCTATCATCTACGCGATAAGTTTTTGATAAAGTTGCAGAGGTCAAGTAAGTTACATAGTATTCAGTCTACAGTACAAGTAAACGCTAGCAGTAGTGCTAGCAAAAGAATTTCTCAGCTAGGGAGCAGAGGATTTATACTAGTTACGCCTACACAAGCAGAAATGGCAGGATCATTTCCCCAATATCCGGAGTTCTCTGGAAAAGGGAACGATGATGTAGAACAACACTGGTATCTATGCGAGGAAATCTAGAGAGCTCGTCAGACACCAAATACTGTTAAATTAATTGAATTCCAACTTACACTCATGGAAAGAGCATTGTGTTGGTTTATCAAATGGTATGAGGTGCACCAGAATCTTGCTATAGATGATGTTAAAAGAGAATTTGTACAGGATTTCAATCTCCCACAGACCAATCAATAAGGGCTATCTAAATTATGGGATATCAAACAAAGAGAAGGAGAGACCGCTTGAGACTTAATGATAAGGTTCAAGGATGCAATTGGGAAACTCAGTTACCCGATTGATCTGAATCACCACCCTGATTGGTTCATGAAGGCCCTTTTACCCATTACAATAACGCCATTGACCCAGCAAAAGATTGATATACTCCAAGGCATGCTAGAACAAGCAATGAATATTGAAGCAATGGTTGGCTACCCACAGGAATTCAGGGGAGGAGTAGCCGAGCATGACCCTTCCATATTTGGATTTCAACATCATATATAAATTCTGACAGAAAATCTCAAAGATATGTAGCCATCACGGTCGGTGTGGCCTAATGTGTGGTGCACACATTGCCTGTTGGAAGGAAATTTGGTTTTCGAGTGTCCGAAGTTGCGGGGAACCACCGTTGGGACATTAGAGGTAGGAGCGCAAGGGATGCCAACCTTGGGAGGAGTCGTGCAAGTAAATACTCAAGGTCTGTACCAGGCACAACCACATTTCCTAGGTTTCTTGAACCAACAAACCCCAACTCCAACCAAATATTGTGAAATTTGAAAATGAGTTGGTCATCCTCTGAATTTGTGCCCCATATTACAGAAGTATTCAAATGTCATGAATAATGTCTAGTGTGTATTATGTGCTTCAACAACCCATCACACATATCAGTGAAGAGCTTTGGACATGTTAGCAGACCGGCTGGATAGGTCCTCCTACAGGGTAAACGAGGCTCTGAGGAGACGAGGAGGGTCGGGAATGCGAGGAGGTGGGACGGGAGGAAGACGACACTTGAGATGCTACAATTGTGATCAAGAAGGCCATGTAGCAAGATAATGTCCGCTACCAAGATGAACATGGTGTTCCTAGTGTAGAGTGAATGCACATGCCATGGAATATTGTCTCGAATTAATTAAAAGGTGGGAAGAAAGAAATAGGCAACGAGGAGATAAATTTGTAAATGAAAAATTAAGTTTATCTTAACCACAAACTCTACCCAGTGTGGACATAATAACCTGAGGAGGAAAGAAAATGGGAGAGGATGAAAGAGAAATGGAACCAGTAAAACTAATCAAACCAGCATCACCAAAGAAGTTCTTTGACGCTAAACAACAAAAACATTACTTTAAGGAAGTGTTGGAAACATTTTTGAAGTTAGGAAGCCACAAGGACATGCAACAAATGCAACCAATCAAAGTTGGAAAGGTTGCAACAACAGGAACATTGATAGAAGAATGGTTCAGGCTATTCTTGAGCATTGTAAATGATGGACAGATGTTGGAGCAGCTAAAACACAACTTAAAAGTAGTAGTAGAAGGAGGAATAGAGCATGGGAGCCCAATAAATACCAACCTTCTAGAAAGGCATGTGAGGAGGGTAAAGAGAAACAAAAGAAGAACCAGGAAGGAATTTCGAATAAATTCACATGTTGCAGGATTCCAGATAAGGGACACAATGCTGGACTTAGGTTCAGATGTAAACAGACTACCCAAAAAAACATGGGAAGCATTGGGCAAGTTGAAGCTGTCGTTTTCCCATATACAACTACGGATGGCAAACCAATACTGCATTGTGCTGGTGGGAAGGTTAAAAGAGGTTGAAGTAGATGTGGCAGGAGTGAAGACTTATACTGATTTCGAGGTAATTGACATCATGGGTGATAAGGATCCATATCCATCTATATTAGGAATAGACTGGGCATTTGAAAACTATGCAGTTATTGGCTTGAAAAAAGAACTAATGATATTTGAAGATGGTGAAGTCGGAGTGGTTCAACCACTAGATCCATATCAAGAACCCCGGTATAGAGAGACCGTCAGGACTAGAAAGGATGTAGAACTCCTATAATAACTATATCAGATGATAGGAGGCAAAAGAGAAGACTACATCAACCCTATGGGATAAGGGACAGTAATTTGGCGGAGTGTTCAAAGCTCCGACATGGGGTCGGAAGTTGCATGGGATGATTGGCAGCAAGGACGATACGAGGTCAACACTAGGAGGTGTGCTGCTATTCGCAGAGTCAATTGGATCGGCATAAAGTTAAGGGGTTACCCCACCCTTACTAATATGAAAAATGTTAATACTTTCATTAATAAAGTTGAAGATAACGTGCCAGAGGAGCATATGGTTCCTCTAATGGATGTAGCATTGCAACCTACTTCGGCAAGGTGGTGGGTAAACTACTGCAACTCTCTTCATAATTGGGAACAGGTAGCGAAGGCACTGAGAACGAGATTCCAAGCGTCTTTAGGACCACAACTGAAAGAAAAGTACAGAGGAACCTTAGATACCCAAGCTCATATAAAATGTTGTGAAGATAAGTTGGAAATGGAAAATTACCTAAAATCCTTGTGGGTACATAACTTTGTGCACTCATTGGATATTATCTCGCAAGAATGGTACCTTATGGAAGAAAATAAGAGACAAACAAGTCATTGGGAGTCAGTAGCGAATAGATTTGCACGAAGTTTTTCTTTCAAGGGGGATAATGAATAACTTACAGACACCTTGCAAGCAATAAAGGGGATTACGGTTCTATTTTGAACCTGCGGAAGCTGAAGAGACACCTTTGTCCAGTCAGATACCTAAGTCCAGTTACCAAGAAGCAGTAGCATGTGGGAAAATAGACCAAGAAATAGATGATGATTTCCTGGAGAACCTCAAGCACTTGTCGTTTGAAGAAAAGGAAGGATAATGCAAAATACAATAGGAACCTACTATAGAAATATTGCACCTATTACTGCTAAGGACAAAGAAAAATAATATCGGCAGTGTAGAAAAACCCAAATTAGATTATATTGGGGACAATTGGGATGAAGAGGCGACAAAGGAAATTTTTTATTTACTAAAAGAATACGAAGATCTGTTCCCATCTTCTGTCACATAACTAAAAGGTATCAAAGGAGACTTGGGGGAGATGCGGATAGTGTTGAAACCGGATGCCAAACCAGTGAAGCACAAACCCTATCACTTGAACCCTAGGGTGAAAGAGAAAGTAAAGACAGAAATAGACAAAATTCTCAACACGAGATTAATATTCCCGATAGAAGAAGCAGAATGGGTCAGCATGATAGTGAACCAGAACTAAAAGGAAAAGTTAGAGATCATAGTGTGTGCAGCCTGCGAAAGCTTAAACAATGCATGTGTGCATGATCCTTTCCCAACACCATTCAGTGATGAAGTTCTAGATAATGTGGCCAGAAATGAATCATATTCGTTCACAGATGGATTCTCTAGGTATCAACAAGTCAGGATAGCAAAGGAGGACAAAAATAAAACCACGATCACTACTGAATTGAGATCTTATGCTTATCACATAATGCCTTTCAGATTAAAGAATGCTCCAGCAGTATTCTCAAGAATAGTGATAGCAGCCTTTAGGGAATATATCCATAAGTTTCTCGAAGTGTAAATGGATGACTGGAATGTATATAGATTATTGAAGAACCATGCAAGTCTCCTTCGAATAATGTTTGACTGTTGCAAGAAGCTTCAAATTTAATTAAACCTGAAAAATTGCATATTTGCAGTCCCATTTCGAACATTGCTTGGCCATGTGGTCTGTAAACAAGGAGCATGTGTGGACCCCTCCAAGGTTGCGGTAATTGTCAACATGTATCCCCCAGAGAACATTAAACAACTGAGATCATTACATGGACATACAGGGTATTACAGAAGGTTTATCTGCAATTATGCCTACATCACAACCCCGTTGGAAAAGTTGTTGCGAAATCATAATTGTTCGTATGGAATGAAGAATGCAGTAAGGCGTTAGACACTCTAAAATAAAGACTAGTAAGTGCACCTATTCTAACATATCCTAATTAGGATAAACAGTTCCATGTACATATTGACGCTTTGGGCATTGCTTTGGGGGCCATGCTAGAGCAAACTGGAGAAAAAAATATAGACCACCTGGTATATTTAGCAAGCCAGAAGCTGTCGACTAAAGAAAAGAACTATACAACCACTGAAAGAGAAGCTCTTGCAATGGTCTACTCTCTCCATAAATTCCGCCCCAATTTACTTGGAGGTTACTTTAATTTTTTTACATATCACTCTGCGTTGAAGTATTTGGTGAACAAACCAATTCTAGAAGGCAGAATTTCAGATGGCTTCTATTATTCCAAGAGTTCACATTGGAATTTGTAGTAAAACTTGGGAGACTAAATGTGGGAGTAAATCATCTATCTAGATTGGAATCAGGAGAAAATGGGGGGCCACTCGAGGACCAGTTGCCATATGCAGATCTATTCTGAATAGAGGCTATCCCAGATTAATTAGAACAAATATTAACATTTCTAGCTTCAGGACAGTGCCTGGAAGAATACATAACAACTCAGAAGAAACGTTTGGTCATTAAAGCAGCCAATTACCAAATTATAGCGGGCCAACTATACAAAATGGGTCTAGATCAGGTACTACAAAGATGTGTATTAGACCATGAAAAAACAAAATCCTCTGGGAATACCACAACTGAGTTGCGAGAGGAGACATGGGAGCAAAGCCTATTGCAAGGAAAATATTACAGACAGGGCTATGGTGGCCTACAATGCACAAGGATACCAAAGAGTATGTATATAAATGTGACATATGTCAAAGAATAGGAAAACCTTCACACCACGATGAACTACCTTTACATCTTGTTAGATCAATGAAAATATTTGAAAAATGGGTCGTCAACTTTGTAGGACCCATTACAAAAATTGCACGCCATTCACAAGCAAGGTACATAATTACCGCAACTGAATATCTGAACAAGTGTGCAGAGGCGGCACCAATGAAGGATTACACAGCAGACACTGCAGCCAGGTTCATTTTTTAGGACATTATTACAAGATTTGGTTGTCCAAAGAGTCTAATCATTGCTACAAAAATTGATGATACAACATCATAAGAGAAGTTTGTACCACCCGTAATAAAATGGAACTGTTGAAGCGTTTAACAAAATCCTGGAAAAAGGCCTAACTAAAATCTGCAATACAAATCGAGACGACTGGGATGAGAGAATACCAACCACGTTATGGGTGTACAGGACCACGGTAAAGCGACTACACAATCAAACACCATTCGAGCTCGTGTATGGAAAAGAAGTAGTGGTGTCAGTTGAATTTATTGTCCCCAATATATTTATTGTTGCAACAACTCAAATGTCTGAAGCAGAATCAATCACAACGCATCTCCAGGAACTGCAGGAGTTGGAGGAAGCGAGATTTTTTGCAGACTTCAACCAATCAATTGATAAATAGAGACAGAAATTCTGGCATGACCACCACATCAAAATAAATGCATTCAATATTGGCGGTCGAGTACTACTCTACGACAACAAGTTTCAGAAATTTCCAGGGAAACTTCAAATGCATTGGATGGGACCATTCTATGTCATATAAATACGTGACTCATGAGCAGTAAATCTAGCACAATTGGATGGAGTAATATTACTTGGTTGGGTGAATGGCGCATGCTTGAAACCCTACCATGAGTGACTAAATTAGATTTTATTTTCAATAACTCTCACACCCGAGAGGAGTCTATAGATTAGATAGTCAATAACTCTCTCGCACCCGAGACGAGTCTGTAGGTTATAAATTCAATAAATATCTCTCAAAAAAGAAACAACAACAAACCATATAATTCAATTTTCGCAGGTAGAATAGGAAGCCAAACAAAAATAATGTATCGGTCGCGAACACTCAACTGCCACATTGTTGTAGCATGGGGACCACATCGCAAACAATTTTGGTCGGGGGGTTTGCGGTGACCATACGAACAACCATGTCAACCATCACTCTATCATAATTAACCATAATTTAGCTATCAGTCCATAGTGTCAGCCAAAAATTCGAAAATATTTTCCGTAATGGGAAACACCAGTCGGTAATAAAGTTTCCACATCAGGCAATAATAATTAGCCATCACGTCTACTCAATTTCCAAAGCCACCGTCAGCAGAGTCAGAGTCCACCTCATCTGAATAACCAACCACGTGATTGTAGCTGCAGAGGGAACCATGAAAATTTAATTAGTTATTCAGTCGCATCAACGCCCTTTGTACTGACATTCCTACTTAATCTTCATGGAGAAAGGAAAAATAAAAATGCCGGAAAAAAAAGAATTGCAAGGAGAGGAAACTTCTTTAACGATCAACCATAGCATACAAGTAGAGTTTCAAAGTGCAGATCGGAAACACTACTGGTGTATCACAGGAGAAGTGGTATGACGAAGACATTGGTGTCAGCAGTTGAACCAGAACTTGACGAGAGGATTCAGAAATTAGAGCCATTGATAGGAAGGTATGATAATCCAACTAATAGATACAGATTTCATGGATTCTTTCTAGTTTCCACCCTTAAAGAGGTAAGTCTACATTGATAATTATGTGAAGGAGGGTGGCAGTGAAGCAGCTAGAGTTCACCCAAACTTCAGAAGAATTCAAAGGTCAACAATTTTGCATCTGAGGAGTCTATCGATGTTCGATACGCAGGGAGCGGCCATGAAATGCAAAAATATCCTAATTTGTAGAATTCACAACGGGTTGCTTTGGCTCGAGAAATAAATCCAAATTCATGCAGAGGATATCCACATACTCGCGGGGCTATCAGCAGCAGGGAGTGACGTATCCACAGCCATCTAGAATACCTCCAAAAGAGCAAAGAAGGTAGTGGAATTAGAATACTACAATAATTATGAGACCAGGAGAGGGGGGAAGGGGGAAAATATAGACCTCATCAACATCCCCAATGTGAATTTTTCATGCTATTTAGTGGTAGGGAAGACAATGAGACACTATATAAAGTGGGAGTGTACCCTGGACACAATTTTAGTTGCGGAGCATTACGTACAAGGAGCGCAACTCAATTGGTGCACTTTTCTGCTGCAAGATCTCTTTGAAGCCTGCAAAGACAACTTCAAAAGAGCTATAGGATTTATATAAAGCTATTTAATCATGGCGTTGGTTTTGTGGAAATGGTGTCCACTGAGGAAATGACCTCTTGCAGAGATAGGTGAATATCAGCTAATGGCCCTTAGATATACACCGTGGAGAGTTTCAGGGGACCACAGCAATAAAGAGATCAGCGATGAGGCATTCACAAAGTGGTATAGGTTTATGTTGGATGTCATTCAAGCCTAGCAAAGAATTCCCAGAGTGCTGCTAGATCAGCACTCTGAGAAAATATGGTTTGGAATCTCACATGGCAATACATGGATTAGACCCCACTGTGTTGCGGCGGACACCTTCCAGAAGATACCGTTGAGATTCCAATTGGTAGAGAATAAAGTCCACACAAAATTTACTTCTTGGTTGGGAGTTGTAGGAGAAATTTGAGAAGGGACATACAAGTATTCTTTTGATGCTATGCTTCCAAAGCCTCTTCCAGGAGAAACATTGGTGGACACATCTCAAAGGATATCGCAGATGCAACTCCAGCTGCTACTTCAAAAGTTGGATACACAAGTGCAAGCCTTCGACAAATCCATGGTAAGTATCGAAGTCATAACCGCTACATTCCCATTGTTTAATGAATTTCAAAAATTCAATTTAGGATCGCCATCATTAACGACCCCAGTACTCATTTCTCTCCCTTCCACCACCTTCCATTCGCATTCACAGCCGACCATTTCCCCATTTCAAAAAACCAAGGCAACCAAACCACCCATCCTCAGGCCTAAGGGAAAGCGGGCCAGGACTTTGAAATCTGACCAATTGGTAGACTTAACATAGGAGGATCATGTACAACAGATAAGTACAGGGATCTTGATCATGGATGAACCCGAAAAGGGTACCCAAACTTCCCCAACCATACCGCAACCCAACCCTTCACCATCACAAAGCGTCTCGGCATCCTCACCCCCAACTAATTAGAATTCATCGTCGCATACCTCTAATGATTCCAAGGATCAGTCAACCTACACCACTTCCACTTTCGCAACAATATCTGATGCGATACCTATAGGAACAATAATGGAAATCGATACAGAGGTAGAATTTAACTCAGGTATTGTACAAGTATATAAGGTTAATTCAGCCATGGTAGAACCAGGGACCTTCCTAAATATACTTATTCAAACTAACTTACCCTTACCTAAAAATACACCAAGCGAGACTTCCTTTTTTGAATTTCAACAATCAATGCTAGAATACAACCATTCATAACCACTCATCCACCTTCCACTAGTTTTCATTCAACCCAACCTCCAACCATACTGCCGAGTCAACCTAACTCTCCACTGGAACAATCTGACCGTTCCATTTCTAGTGGCCAACCAATCAGAGAGAGAAATCCTAGCCCTAAAACGATGAGCAACAGAGGTCTTCAGAGTTTGACACCAGGCCAGCTTTTTAATTTCATAAAGGCAGCAGCCCGGCAAGTAGAATTTCTCCACAATGACCCTATTCTGAAGTATGAGCAGCAACACCAGCAGATTACAACGCTCACTGAAGAGCATAATCAATTACAACAAGAAAGAGGTACCCTCCAACATAAAATTTATCAGACCACTGAGAATTTTCAGTAGCTCTGGCCAATCGTTACCATCATTGTCGAAGCCGCCACCACAGATATGTGGGCCTACCCCATGGTGGAACGTTCCATTCACATCAAGACAGCATGCACAAATCTGGGTAGTGAAAATCAAGAACTCTGGCAGGCCCTGTCAACCAAACTAGCACTACAAGATCCCTACACAGTGTATGTAGAGAAGATAACATAGAAAAAAGATCAGATGAGTCAGCTTAAGGATACACTAGGGAGCATTGTCACTAAGGCATACACTTTTCTCGAGCAAATCCATGAGTGTTCGAATTCACTAACGATGAAAGCTCAACCATTTTCAAAATAATTACAAAATATTTTCACTGAGATTAAAGGAACACCCGATCTAGCCAGCCTCAAACAACTATACGATCAGGTCGACGCTCTGCTGCAAATCCAAACAATCAAGGAGAACTCAATAAAGACAAAGTTGCTCCTTCGTGATCTCTGACAACCCGTCAAACAGAAGGTAGAGACAATTCAACAACTGGTCTTCAACGTAGATCCTCAGTACAGTGTAGCCTTTATAGACCTACTGCGGCCAATCGACGTCGCTCAGGCTGACAAGGTGGTGAATGCAACAGACTCCTTGATGAAAACATGGGAGAAATAAATCAGTGACTTCATGGAACTCAGAACAACGGCCATACAAAAGGTCCCAAAGTTGGGGCCTTTGTTGGAATATCGGGAACCAAAGAAAATGGAGAAGGAAAAAGAAACAACCGAACAAGACTAGCACAAGACCACAGCAGACGGTCATATTGGGACCGCAACATTGGGAGAAAATTGACTCGAGATGAGTCAATAGCTTGTGGTCGGGGCATGTTGGGGCCTTTGTTTTTGGAAAATCATCTTTGAGTTGTGGATGGTCAGTTGCAGGCAAAGCGAGTGGCACAGAGCCATTGCGGAAGAAAGAGAGATGTTGTGGGTTGCAGAGAAGAGGCAGGCAGGTGGCGGAGTGTGAACAAGCGACAGCACAGCTGGAAAGAACAGTTGACATCGAACAGGTAGAAAGACTCCCAGAGGCAGAGCCAAGCGCGAAAGGAAATAGGAAATGGCGGAGCGCAGCAGACCAGCTAAGCGAAGAAGGGGTGAAGACTGGAAGTGCCAGAAAGAAGAGATAGATAAGCAAGGGAAAAGAATGAGGCAGCAGAGTTAGTTCAGTGATTTTGTGGGTTATGTATTGTATTGAACTCTGCGGAGTGTGAGATGTAATGTATTACTCAAAAAATATAATATACAGAAGGTATTTTGTGGACCTATTTGATGTGTTCAATGTATGACTTTCTATATATGATGTTTGATCAGTTATTTAAAATTTTTTGATAGCTTTCTTTGATACCTATAATATGATAGTTCATCTCTTAATTAGTATGTGAAAAGAGTTTTCATGCACGGCTATAATGTTTGGATGAATGTTAAGTAGTTTCACTTCGGTAGTATGGTTCTAGCTTCCTTATCTAAGTAAGATCACGGCACACCTCGGGTGAGACTCCTTGCTTTCCTTTAAGCAGGGTCAAAATGTCAGCGTTGTCCTATACTACAGCAGGATCTTGTTGGCCCTGAGTGTGAACCTTATCCTTGTCCAGAAGTCACCCTTTTGTGCCAAAATCATTTGCCTTTGTAAATTTCCTTAGCCATAATAAACCAAATTAACACCCCCCTAGGATGTTTTTCCCAACATTTAGCTTGGAATAAGTGTCCCATCAACGGTGGTTATTATTTTTAACTTTATTACATGGAATTTTCACCAAGGTTGTTACATCAAGTATGTCATAAAACATGCTCATAAGAAGCATATAAATATAAAAAAATAACCAGGATATAACAGCCATAAAATCCAAATATAAACAAGTACATTTACACATGAAATACCAAAGGATAATAAGCTCTTATTAATGAATGCATAAGCTAACCAGGTATGGGACTTCCACAAACCACTCGACAATATATTGGCTTAACCCAATCATTCTTTCATCCAATCACCCCCGTGCCCTATTCCAAGCATGAATGTGGGACTCAAAACCAAAAAAAACCAAGTTTTCTTAGGCTTTATCGCAATCCCCATCAAATCAATAGGCCCTAAATAAGCATGGATGCCACCAAATTTCTTTACCTACACCGTGAGGAAATTTCCTTCTTCCTAGTCTCTAGGCTTTACCGTATATCCCTCCATTCATCGGTCAAGGATTCCTAGGCCTAATAGAGACTGCACCCTCGACGATTTACTGTATATCCCACCATTCACCAGTTGAGGATTCCTAGGCCTACCGAGGCACACAAAATATGGATTTATTAGCAATCCCACCTTCTCTGATCCAGGGATTCCTAGGCCATGTGTTTTTTCTTTCAGAGAACACCTCACTCGATTTTCAAACCATCTGGCAATCTAGCTTAACTAAATACAAGAGAACTATAAAATTTTGTAGATTTTCTATGCTTGATGCAATTTTACTTTTATAACATCAATCACATAAATAGTTAAGTAAAATGCTGATAGAACATACCAGTGGATCTATAGAAGACAAACTAGAAACAGGAGAATGTGTTGGTGTGTTACGGCGGTCAGCAGGATGCTTCAACCAGCAAAGTCTTCTTGGTCGGCCAAACCAGAACGTGTCATAACAGTCCTCAAATCAATCATCCATTCAACTCAAAGTCAACCCCAGAAAATTCAATGCAGTCCAGAAAAAGTCAACGCAGTGCAGCAACAATAAAGTCAACGCAGCTCCAACTTTGGTCAACCTTTTGACCTCGATTTTTGTGCCAATGAGTACGGCCTTCAAAAATTGAACTCTCCACAAAATTTCAGCTCAAACGAACCATGCGTTGACCAAAGTCAACGCTGGTCAAACTTGCCCAGAAACCCTAACTGCAGAAAATTTCGTCCAGAAACCCTAACTGCAAAAATTTCTTCCCGGAAACCCTAACTGCAGAAATTTCGTCCTTTTTCCAGCTGCAGCTACTTCGTCCTTTTACCACATGAGAACTGCTTCTTAGATAATCGTATCCAATGAGAAGTGTGTTAACATGGAGTCTGAACCTCATATACAATAATGTACTCTTTTGCATTTCATATTAGTGTCTCATACCGAATAAATTTAACCATTCCTTAGGTCATGGATTCATTAATGGTAGTAATTCTTTATCAGTTTACCCTCATGAGATACTTGCTGATTTTCCTTTCTATCGTCTTTAGTCATTAGTCACTTTCATTCTCAAAATCATGTCCCGATAGGTCATAGGATTGCTCCAGCTCATTCTAAGGTCTCACCATGGTCAGTGGAGTCAAGTGTCAAATAAGAATCGGCAAGGTCATGAGGAAATCAATAAATAAAAGTCTGACACCGGGAAGATGGAGAGATATATTCCAGTTTGTTCTCACACACACACTGATTTCACATAAACCATGTTTTGGGGTGAAAACACCTAATGCACGCCAGTCCACAATACGAGCGCCATCTCAGGCAAGATCATCCCACCCTACCTTTCAGAAAGTTTTCACAACATGTTATTTGTCTAAATCATTCTCTAAGAAGATCCATCGAAAGAGCATGGGAAAAGAGCTTTCCAACGATATACACTCTCAGCCATTACCGGATTGAAATTTATGCTTAAGTGAAGTAAAATTCCCTTTACCCCCTATTTCCCATTTTTCCCTTCAACTTTGCTTTATTAAAGTTTTATATCCCTTTACAAAAAACCCTTTTCCCCCTTTCCAATTTACAACATCGCATTATAAATCTTTTATATACATATGCGATTTAATTACCAAACCACTTCCCCTTTCCATCCCCGTAAACTTTATTATAAAGTGTTATATTATATATGACCCGCATTATAAGTCGCAATCGCAACCCTTATCCAATCGCAATCGCAAAATTTTCAATCGCAATGTTTATGTGAATCATTCCGATCGGCTCATCGCAAATATTTCTTACGATGTGATTGATGTATACATAAGTCCTCCTCGTGCTCCGTTCCGGTCAGCCAAATCTTGCCCTCGTTATCGATGCTTAGATCGCAAGTCCTCCCCCGATCGCACCTTCCCTCCAATTGCTCCTATCCTCCGATCCGCTTCCCCCGATCAATCGCATCGCAACATTTGAAATACGCGTTCCGATTAACCCATCTCCCGATATCCAATTGCAATTAAACCCCCGGGGCCCACCGTACTATACATCTACCCATTCATAAAATAAAGGGCTTTCCCCTTTGTAAATTTGAAATTTGTTATATTTCTTTTTTTATAAAGGTTTTCCATTATTCCTCTCTCCCCAATCGCATCGGAAATATTATATGTACCACTCCGCTCTACTCCCGACTCCGATTTCCGATTGCGATTACAATTTGTTATATTATTTCTCTGCTCCCGCTCCATTCTGATTGCGATTACACTAATATATCCCTCTGCCGGTTCACTCCAATTGCGATTTATGTGGGTCCCGCCTCCTTTCCCTTCCTCTTTCCCATTAAAAATTGGTTTCCCTTCACAAGAGCATGGAATTTAATTCTGTCTTCTTTCAACGACAGTTTATTAAAAAAAAAAGTCAGAGAATAAAGAAATATTGGAAAGCGAACAGTCAAAGGTCGAGATCTTAAAATAAAATAAAGATATCTACAACAAGCAACAAAATAGGAAATCGGTTCATCGGATTACCTATTTTCGTTCATACAGCCTAACAGCAAAATCTCTAAAGTGGTCAAATGCAATACTGTCTCTTATTTTCAGGGGCATATTTTTGTATTTCTTTATATGATTATATTTCAGTTCTTCAGCTGTTAGAACAACTCCTTTTTTCACGGATCTGTGTTCCCACATTTCAGCCTATTTATTGTAATTGTAAATCAATTTGTAAGAAGTCTGAGTTGGAGAAAGTAGGGGAATAGTGTGGAAGAACATCTCTGCGCTACATTGTACAGTTTGATAGGAATTAATAAGAGATGCAGCTTTGATTTGTGGGATCCATGTGGTATGAAATTTAGCATTTGTTTTCCTTCTTTGTTTTATATGTGAATTGTTATGTGTTCCATTCATACATAAACATTTCCTTTGAATGCTTTCAAGATAGAAAGGTAGAATCCATTTTATATGCTCTGCCTTGGGAAATCATTCATGCTCTGTGTTTTTCTTCTGTTTGAAAAGGATCCATTTGTTGTGCCCTTTTCAGCTCCTCATCGGTCTGTCCATCCCATCCCTATTTAGCTTTATTTGCTAAGTTTCCTACCTATCTTGCCCCATGAAATACCCTGTGTCCTGATTTAATTCTCGGTTTCAACTGTCCCTTTATCCCACACATCCCTGAAATTCATTCATTCATTTTATTAAACCCTTTTCCCATCATTTTATCTAGCCTAATATCAGTCCATTTATTGTGTTCCATTGAATATTCTTTCACGGAGAGAGCCCTCTCCTATCCTTGTAGGGCTAGCTACAAGGCTGAGCGTGGTTTAGTTGTTACCCTGATTTGCCTTTTGCAGCCTGGGGTCCAATTCAGGTGCTAACATCTCTGGCGACCATACTGGGGATAAGTTCAAGATTGTTTGTTTGTTAGTGTTATTTGTTTTATAAACTACAGACGGAGCCTGAAGTTATGCCAGGTAGCCTTCGAAATGCACATTTCTTTGCAAGTGCATAAGTAGATAAATGCTGCTTTAGTCAATCTCCGGTCTAGTTTTATAAACATAACATCTGACTTGCAAGATTTTCCCCAGTATATCAAATAATCCTAGACTTTGAAAGATGATGTTCAGATTTTTGCTAGGCTGCAAAATAAGATTTTTGTAGAATAGAAATTTGACCACACTGGCTTCAAGAAGATACACCAAGGCTAATCCAGATCCAAATCCTCCCCCTGTGTTTGAAAATCCAAATCTTATCCCAAGAATTGTCAGAAGACAAGAAGGATCATTAAGCCCCATACCCGTTTTCAGGTCCTATACTTGGCCCAGTGAATGGTTTTTTGTAGAAGATCTTTCCTTTGACGAGAATTTTGAGCTTTCTTTATTTAGGAATAAGTCTGAAAATGACATTGATGATACAGTTTTAGATCCTAATTTCCTTGTAGATATTGAAGTCCAAAGGGCAAATACCTCCATTGACGATTACATTTTGAATTCTCCTTAGTCCATCACTGTAACTAATATTCCTGAGCCTTCAGAATCATCAGGAACAGCATTTCCCCCTCCCAATTCATCAGTATTCCCATCAGTCAATTCCCAATTATCATCTCCTCCATTAACACCTCCCTCAAATCCTACAAATCCCGTCGTAAATCCACCCAGAGTTATGGCTGCTAGGTATGCACCCCTAGTCTTACCCCAGGTCCTCAATGACATGCCAGCTGACTATCAAAGAAAAATTCCTATTTTTGATGCCACTCAGAGCATCACGGCTCAGCAGCATGTTGATAAAATGAATGACTTTTTTTATTTTCATGAGGTAGAAGCAGAGAATGTAACGATGAGGCTGTTTGTTCAAATTTTTGGAGGCGAAGTCAGAAATTGGTTTAGAGCCCTATTGCCAGGCACAATTTGCACGTTGCAGGAGTTGCACACTCAGTTCCTAGACCAATGGGAGGTAAAAAAGAACCCACTTCACATTCTGTCTGAATATGAGAACATTAAAAGGATTGTGGGTGAAACCGTATAGGATTATTGTTTGAGAATCAACGCTGTATATAATGCTATTCCAACTAATTTGAAGCCTCCTGAGGGACTGTCATTGTTAAAATTTCCCGATGGATTTGATGCCGACATGGCATATCAGCTGCGTGAAAGAGATTCGTCTTCACTTGAAGACATGCAGAAGATAGCGGTTAATGTTGAAGCAAATCTGCTGGCTAAAAGAGCACGAGCCAGAGCTAAGAAAAGAGTCACAATAAAAGAGGAGGCCTCTACTTCAGATAGTAAAATGGACACTCTGATCAGAACAGTGGAAAAAATGGTTGATAGGTTGACCATTGCATATAGACCTGAGCCTCAAATAAGAAATCCGAATTTCAGAGGGCGGCAGCCGTAAATCAAAATTAAACAGAGAGAGCCGAGAACGCAGGATCAAGTTGTGCCACCACAGCAGCAAATTAAAACTCCTTTCCAACAGAAATACATGCAAGGGATAGATTTAGATGAGGATGATCCTGTGATTGAGGCTAATCACTTTTTCATGGTTGATGGTGCACCCATTTTTCTTACAGAAGACGAAGAATACACAGTGGCAACTCCAGACATTCAAAAAGACCAAAATTTCATTTTGGCAAATGATACAGTACTGGAAGAGGAGTCTGATGACTATCAGAGAGGGTATATGAACGCTCTGTCAGCTCAGCAAAGACAGTACTCTTTAAGGAACAGAGAGGTTACAGTCAGCCCCATCCAAAAGAGAAAGGAACTCCAAATGAAAAACAATGCACAAAAGAAAGCTAAGGAGCCGGCTGATCCTTCCTCTAGAAAAGCACCTACAGTTGCTAATGCAGCCAATGAGAAGAACCAACAGAACACAGTAAAGGAGCCAACAGAGAAGAAAGACCCGCCCATCAAAGAGGTAGAAAAATCTCCCTCCTTTAATCTAGAAAATGAAATCTCTAAATTAAAAGTGTTTATGCCCCTCACAAAGTTGGTGAAGAATAGTGTGTATAAAACTCAGGTGTCCAAAGTCTTGCAAATAGATTCTGTCTCTGATATGGTCAATGTAGAAGACGACTACCCTGAACTTTTTTTCGGTCCAGCCACAGAAGAATCTGAAGAAAATGAAGTCCCTCCTTTTTATTTGAGTCATAGAGTACATGAGTTTATCTTGCATAATGCTATGTTGGACTCCGGGGCCTCACATAATTTGATGCCCAAAGCTGTCATGGAAAAGCTAGGCCTTGACATCACTCGTAAATATCATGACTTGTATTCCTTCGACTCAAGTAGGGTCCACTGTATTGGTTTAATTAAAGATTTGGTAGTGTCTTTAGATCAGATTCCAGCAAAGAATGTCTTGATGGATGTAGTTGTTGCTGATTTCCAACCAAGGTTTGGAATGCTTCTATCTAGGTCTTGGGGTGAAAAACTTAAGGGAACCATGCAGCTTGACTTCTCTTATGCCACTATCCCTGTATTTGGCCAGTTGAGGAAGTTATATAGGGAAAATAAAATGAAATATATGATTACCAGCAAATAAAATCCTGTAAATCATCCCATCAATGCTGTCCATACAGACTTAGAGTCTTTTGTCTTGTATTTTGATGGTGGTTTAAATGATGAGAATGTTCAATTGGTACAAGTGGATGAAATACCTGAGATTTCAGAGAATTTCAGAGAGGTCCTCAAACAGGAAAAGGACAAAGCAGCAAACACTTCTGAACCTCCTGCCTGCCAACAGCAAAGGGACAATGAACAACTAGAAATCAACCAAGGTAAAGGAGAGAAAGAAACAAATTTCCATCATCTTCAAGAAGAAGAAGAAGGCTTGTGGAGTATGGATTTTGATGGAGCTGTTGGTAAGGATAGAGCTGGCATTGGAATATGGATTAGGAGCCCTATTTTTCAACCTGAGAAGGTTCCAAGTAATGTTAGAGTTTGCGCTTATAAGCTAGCTTTTGATTGCTCTAACAATGAAGCAGAATATGAGGCTTTGATTGCAGGCCTCAAAATTTTGAAGAAGTTGAATGCAAAAAGGATTTCTGTATATGGCGACTCCGAATTGATAATCAAACAGGTGAAGGGAGAATACCAAGCCAAACATCCAAGATTGAGGGCATACAGAAATGCAGCCTTGGACATTTTGAAAATATTCCCAGAGTATACTTTGACAGCAGTGCCCAGGATGCAGAACATTATTGTTGATTCTCTTGACACTACTGTAAGTAACTTGAACATTCCGATGAACTCCAGGAATAAGTTTGAAATCTATGTCAAACATAGGCCTGCTGTTCCGAACAATTTAAGGTATTGGAAAGTATTTTGGGATGATAATGAGATCAATACATTTTTGCAGGGTGATGGAAAATTCAAAGATACTCCAATAGAGGGTGAGTATGAGGTTGATGATCAGGAGTTGGAAGCAAACAATATGGACATATTTCAGTTAAAGGATAATGTAATTCCTAGAGGTCTCATACCTCTAGAGGAGATTTTTGATCAGGATGATGTCGCAAAGAAACCAAGCTTGGTGCCCACAGAGAAAGGAGTTGAAGATGTGAATATTGGAATAGATGATCAGCCCAAGTTTGTCAAATTATCAAAGGCATTATCCCCTAAGGTAAAGGAGAAGTATGTTAAATTGCTTTCTGAATTTTCTGATGTATTTGCATGGGATTATTCAGATTTGAAAGTGTATGATAAGAACATAATTCAACATACAATTCCTATCAAGCCGGATCAGAAGCCTTTCAGACAGAAGCTGAGAAGAATCAATCCAAAGCTGCTGCCATCAATTGAAAAGGAGATAAATAGATTGTACAAAGTAGGAATCATAGTTCCTATTAGATTTTCTGATTGGATTTCGAATTTGGTCCCAGTGCGTAAAAATACTGGAGAAATAAGACTGTGTATTGACTTTCGAAACTTGAATAAGGCATCCTTAAAGGATAATTACCCACTTCCGAAAATGGACCATATTCTGCAGAGAGTAGTTGGAGCATCTAGGATGTCACTACTTGATGGCTACTCAGGCTACAATCAGATCTTGGTGCATGAGAAGGACCAAGATAAAACTGCCTTCACAACACCCTGGGGAACCTTGGCAGTATGCCAAGATGCCCTTTGGACTAAAGAACGCTGGAGCCACCTTCCAGCGTGCAATGGACATTGCTTTTGCAAATGAAAAAGATGTTTTTCTTGTTGTTTATTTGGATGATTTGATAGTGTTTTCAGGTTCATATGATGAGCATTTGCACCATCTAAGAGTGGTTTTTCAGCGTTGCAGAAAGTTTGGGATTTCTCTCAATCCCAAAAAGAGCCTTTTTGCCATGGATGAGGGCAAATTGCTCGGTCATATCATCTCTAAAGATGGAATCTGCATATATCCAACCAGAGTGGAGGCAATCCAGCTCATAGATCTTCCACGGAACAAGAAATAAATTCAGGCTTTCAATGGTAAGATGAATTTTTTACGCAGATTTATACCTAATCTGGCTGAGCATTTGAGAGAGATGACCAATATGTTGAAGAAAGACAAAACTGTTAAGTGGAGTGAGGAAGCTATCAAGTCATTCAATCTGGTAAAGTTTTCTTTGTCTAATGCCCCAGTTCTGATCAGTCCCGACTATACTCAAGATTTTATTATATTTTCGTTTGCATCTGAGCATACTATGGCTGCTGTTTTAATGCAAAAGAGAGATGGAGTAGAAAAGCCAATCGCCTTTTTCAGTAGGACTATTAGAGATGCTGCTTTAAGATATAATATTATTGAAAAGTAGGCATTGGCTCTTGTCAAGGCATTGAAATATTTCAGGGTCTATATTCTACATTCACACACTACAACATATGTCCCTAACGCAGCAGTCAAGGATGTGCTCATGCAAAATGATCCAGAAGGTCGAAGAGGCAAATGGATAGCAGCTATGTTGGAGTACGATCTAGAGATCAAGCCTACTAAGTTGATCAAAGGCCAAGGTTTGGCGAAATTTATGGCCCAATCAAATCTGCGTGCTTTAGATATAAACCTCATTTCAGCAATGTTCGAAGAGGAAGATGAAGGTTTGTTGGTTCCCATTTCAAATATTTTTTTGCAGTCCCCTTGGTATTCAGATATTTTGTATGTTCTTCAACATCTCTCGCCTCCTCCAGGCATGTCTAAGAGTAAAGGTAGATCTTTGAAACTCAAATTTGCAAAGTATTGTATCTTGAACAGTGCTCTGTTTTGGAAGGATCTGAGAGGCGTTTTGCTAAATTGCCTGATTGAAGAAGAAGTCGAGAAGGTAATGCATGATTTCCATAAAGGTGACTGTGGAGGTCACCTGTTTTGGAAAACTACAGTGAACAAGGTATTGAGAGCTGGGTATTATCGGCCCACATTATTTTCTGATTTATATAAAACAGTGATGAATTGTCATGAATGTCAAATTTTCCAAGGGAAGAAGAAATTGCTTCCACTTCCTTTGAAACATGTTTCAGTGAACGCGCCCTTTAAACAGTGGGGGCTCGATTTTATAGGAGAAATACATCCCGCGTCCTCAGAATAGCATCGATGGATATTAACTGGGACAGATTACTTTACGAAATGGATCGAGGCCATCCCTGCCAGGCAAGCGACTGACACAGTAATTATTCAATTCCTGGAATCAAATATTTTATCCCGTTTTGGTTGCCCATGTAAAATTGTGACAGATAATGCAGCCGCATTGGGGATCCCAAATAAATAGTTGATTTGCTGATAAGTACAACATCGTCTTGGGCCATTCAAAATTATATTATCACGAACAACGGCACAGCGGAATCATCGAACAAATGTTTGATGAATATAATTAAAGAAAATGTTCGACAACAAAAGGTGGCACCGAAAGCTTATCCACGCACTGTGTTGGCGAATGATCGGCTTGATAAAAAATCAATAGGTATGTGTTGACGGGAAAAATTTTCGCCAACAGTATGGGATCTGCCCGGTAGAAAGTCCCAATTAGACCTTGAATCGTTTGGAATGAGATCAAATCCGAGTGTGGGTCAGCTCACTTAGACGACCCTTCAATCTCAAAGAACATTTGAACATAACGGACATACACTTATTCATGACAGAATACAGGATCGATGTATTAAACACGAATCAAACACTATGCGTAGCAAGATTATAGATAAAGCACATACACCTCAAGAGATGTCATTAGCAACACATCTTTTGGGGGTAATGCTTATGAGGTAGTCTGATCACAAAAGAAATAGTTCTTTATGATAAGATAACCCTTTACTTCCTGAAAGATAAAACGAAATGCTAACAAAATAGTTCATTAACATTCATTAATAGAACAGATGATAAAATGAACATCATTGATACAACACAAGTAGCCATGACGCATAAATGATAACATTAAGAGTGCAGCTTCATTAATCATAGGATGTTCTGAAACTGTACGAGGAATACACATAGTGTTCGCACAGCAAAACACATCATAACCATAGGGTGTTTTAAAAAGAATCTATATTCATATGCTCAAGTGTATAATCTTTCAATACAATTGCATGTAGCTCTTGAGTTTCCAAAAAAGAAAAGCCCTCTGGCGCTTTCCCCGTAGGGAGTTTTATAGCACCAAACTTGCCCTTTGGGTTTCCCGACTTTTCGCCTGCCTGCCTGTTGAGTTGCCTCGCGACCTCGAAGAGGTTGCGACCTGCGACCTGTCTGGTATGCGTGACTTGCGACCTGGGTATGCGGTGCGACCTGCGACCTGTCCTGTTCGTGCGATTTGCGACCTGTCCTGTTGGTGCGACTTGCGACCTAGCTCTAACTGCTGCTCATGACTTGCTGCTACAGGGCTGTGGAGATGGACGCGTAATGTTAATGTCAGGGACGTCAATCTGTTGCTCCTTGAGAAAATCCTGCCATGTCCGGTACTCTGCCGCTATGGGGGAAACCAGAGGGACCTCCTCCTTCAATCGATGCATACATTCCAACGCATTTGGTACTAAGGTTTCCCTTTTCTGTGCGATCTGATTTGAAAGCGAGGCAAGCTTGGTATAAATCCGCGCTGGAGTGGCAATAAACTGACTCAGATGCTCTTGAGATGCTGAGGGCTCTGGATCAGCAGCGGCTTGCTTGATAGGTTGCAAAAATGATTGGATGTCCTGGTCCACTTGTTCCCAGGTTTTCTCTTCGTCCAATGCCCCAAGCGATGGAATGTGGTGCAAAGTATGCATTGAGTCGATACCGCTGATCAGGTGGTTGTACGAGGACATTACTTTGTCCAGGTCCTTAGACAGTTTGTCTTTAGATTGTATCGCCATGCGGAGCTGAACCTTTGCATCCTGCGTGTGAATCCAGTCCCTTTTAGGCAAATTTTCAGGTGCTTGAGGGTACTGTATTGTCCAGCCCATCATCATGTCTAAGGCCTGTGAAGTCTCCCTGAGCTGCTCGTGTCTTTGCCTGGTTTCTGCTCATGCTCTTGCCAGTGGGGTGATTGTTTGTTTGATGGTGAACATTTCACCATACACCTACCTCATGGTCACTTCCAACACTTCACACTCCTTGAAAATGGCCAGTGGGACTTCATTTACTGGTGGAGTCTGGTTTCGAAGTTGTTGAAATTCTGCCTGCAATTCTGCTTTCTCTTGCTCTGCTCTCTTCTCGCGTTGCTCAGCTGCTTGCAGTCTATTTTGTAGAGAGACTATTTCTCTACTCATTCTGGTTACATTCTCTTCCGTAGCTGCGGTGAAAGCAGTACCCGCTGATGCTATCATTACAGGATTAGTCCTGGTATCAAGGACTATGTCTTTGCCTGTTGCCACTGTGGATGTGGCAGAGGGACTTTGCGCCAGTGACCTTCTCTTCTTTTGCCGGATTTTGAAATAAAACTAATCAAATGTGAGTCTGGTAAGGTCAAATACATCTTCTTCCTGTCCCTGGGGAGATCTAACGTCAGAGAGCTTGGTACTGCCCAGAGGTATATCGAGGGGAGTTACCTCAAGGTCGTCCAGCATGTCATCCTCCCTTTCTTCTGTGTTCTTTTCTTCTTCTTCCTTTCGTCGGCGTTCAGCTTCTGCTGCTGCTTCTATTTCGGCCTTCTTCTTCTTCTCAGCTGCAGCAGCCTGTTCGGCTTTCTTTTGGCGTTCAGCCTCTGCTTTGTCTAGCTCTGCCTTAAGTGCCCATTCTGCTGCGGCCTGTGCCTCCTTGCCCTCCTTTTCTTTCCTGGCCTCTCTGGCCTGCTTCTTCTTTTGTGTTGCTGTTGCACTCTTTTGGCGCGCTTCCTCATCCTCTTTTATCTTCTTCTCTCTTTCTTGTTTGGCTTTTGCCTCTGCTTCTTTTTGTTTGATGGATGGAGTAAGCCCTGTGTTGGTTCGAGATTTCTTGGGTAAAGAGGAAGAGGAACCTCCTAACCGATGACTTCTGTCTTCTAAGCTCTGATCATCTGGGTCTTCTTGGACCACGTCTGCTCCCGGAGCAATTTTTCTTTCAGCATTATACCAGTTCCTTCTCTCATCTTCCGCTGGGCGCTCAAGATGCTGATAAGTCCACTTGAATTTAGCTCTCAGGCAGTGTTCAGGAACTATTCTCTCTAGGTCATATGTTCAATGTTCAAGCGCCCCGAGCTGATAACTTCTCATTTCTTCTGCTTTTGCTGCTACTTCCCTGAAGTCTTTAACTGTGTACGCACCAATGGTGAGGGGTAGCGTGGGCCACGGCTTCTTTTTGCCTTTAGACAGGATGCTGGAGAAGCCGTGCGACATTTGAAAGCATACCTCCTGAATAAGCATTTTGTCTGTAACGAAGCGAGGCATAGCATGTGGTGCCTTGTAAGTTCCAAAGACTCGGATGAAGGTGTATCCAGGGAAAGGGAACCAGTGTGCCACTTTGACTAGAGTCTCCTTGGCCCGCCAAGACATGCAGGGGGCGTCTTGGCCAAATAAATGTCTGTACAGAGAGGGGATGAATACTTGGGAAATCTGATCTATATCCTGTTTGTATTTGGACTCCCAAAATACCTTGAGTTGTAGATGAATTGCGCGCGACTGCTCGGAATCCCAGTTGTGCGCCCATCCCTCAAACTGTACTCTGGCGCAGACAACATCTAGTAGGTAAGAGGCCATGTAAAATTCGGCAGGCATTCCTTCATTTGGGGCCAATGCCGCGTTCAAGTTAGTTTGCATCGAAGTCATGAATATGCCGGCCCAGTTGAAACGGGTGCCATATGTTGTCACATACTCCATGATAGTAGCCCAACTGCCGCTGAAAGTGGAGCAATCTGGGCGCCCGTAAAGTCTGCAAAGCATGGCGGCAACCAATTTGTAAACCTTCCTCAGGCTCGCCACCGGGTATTCTTGGTCTTTCTTGAACTTGAACTTCTCGGGCTCCTCCCACCATTGTCTAATAGTATCAACTATCGAAACGGTGTGAGCAATAGCCCATTCTGGAGAGAAATGCTCATCTGGGCGAGGCAGTGAGTAATAAATGTGAGCATCCGCGCCTACCAGCGTAGCGAAAGCTCTGCCTTTGCTGTCCCGGATCACAAACTTTTGGGGGTCCGTCTTTTGTATGATCTAATCTATAACCTCTGGACATGGGAATATGGCTAGATGCGCCCCTGCCAGATGTAGTTTGGACTTCTTCACCGCCAAGTATATTTCCCGGTCTGGGAGATCTTCTGGAAATTCCTCTTCCGGTATGGCGAACTCATGATATACTTGGTACCATCGCATGCTGTCGTCTTTTGTAAACGTACATAGTGTATCCCTGTATATTGGGGGTGGGGACACCACTTCCAGCTCATCAATCTCTTCCACTACTTTCTTGTCCTTCCTCCGAGATAGCGGGGGTGCCATGTCACTAGAATCTGATAACACAGGTATGCACTCTATGTCTTCTTGAATTTCACCTGTCAAATTCATAAAGGAATCCCACGATAAGAACGACATGGTGATATAAAACCAGTTACAGTTTAGTGATGAAATTTAGCTGTGACACGTGAAACTGGGCTACTGGTTTACTGGGTCGCTGAATCGCGGGTTGCAAGAAAAAGGTTCAGGCGTGACCTTGCGACCTCGCGACCAGGTCGCTGGGTCGCTAGGTCGCAATTCTTCGAAACAAATGAAAAATGCGACCTTGCGACCTCGCGACTAGGTCGCTAGGTCGCTGGGTCGCTGGGTCGCAAATTTCAGAAATTTGGAAAAATGCGACTTTGCGACCTCGCGACTAGGTCGCTGGGTCGCAGGTCGCGATAAAGCTTGCTGGGGGGTTTTGCGCGCGCGCGGCCGTGAGACTTCTTTTCTCCCTCCTTTTGAGGAATTACAAGTTAGCTGGGCCCAGGCAGAGCTGAGGCATGATTTTAAGGGCAAGGGACAAAGCCATGAGTGTTTGAATCAGGAAAGTGGTGAGGTTTGGACATTCATGTAGAAAACAGATTCACAAAACACTCAAAAATATAAAAGCTCATACAAATTTCAATTTAAAGGCCTAAGGGGACATGGGTTTGGTAAGAAATGCATCATAATGGAAACAGCAGGAAGAAATGGCAACTTACCCGGGAAAAACGCGCCAGTTGAGCTGTCAGAGGCATTTTCTTTCAAATCGCTGAATGTGAAAAATGCGACCTAGCGACCTCCCTTATATAGAAGGTCGCACGTGCGGGCAATAAATGCGGGTCGCTGGGTTGCAAATTAGTTAATTTCATAGTTTTGTGACCTTGCGACCTTGCGACCTGGCGACCTGGGGTCGGCGCTGGTCCCCTTGAGTCTCGTCACTTACTCGTCGTCGGATAGCTGCATTCAACGACCTAGCGACTTGGCGACCTAGGGTCAGGTGCTGGTGTGGTCGCATTTTCGTTAATTGAGGATTTGCGACCACTGCGATTTGGCGACACAGCGAGCACAGGGTCGCAAGGTCGCTAGGTCGCGGATGTCATCAACTGTTTAACTTTGCGACTTGGCGACTTGGTGACTTAGCAGTTTCCCTTTAGCTTTTAAGGGGCTCCAAAAATTTGAAATGGTGGTCTTTTTTGGAGGGTGTTGTAGGGGCTACAACATTATGTCACCTTTTGAGCTGGTTTATGGTACTGATGCTATCTTTCCTACCTCTCTTATAGTTCCAGTTATGAGATTATTACAAGAAGTTGGAAGCAAAGATGATGACAACTAGCGAAGGATCAACCAGATGATCCACCTTCAACAAACAAGAGAAGAAATGTTACAGAAAGCGAGCCAATTGCAAGACAAGATTAAAGAGATCTATGACAGGAATGCAGAAAATTTTTAGTTAGATGATGTAGTGTTGAAATGGGATGCAAGAAATGAAGAAAAAGGGAAGCACGGTAAATTTGACAACCTTTGGAAGGGACCATACATAAATACAGCATACAGGGGACATAATGCCTTCTTGCTTTCAGAAATGGATGGCCAGGATTGTCCTGGAGGAGCAGTAAATGGTAGGCTATTGAAGCACTACCATTGTTGAAGACATGGATTAGAATCTATCTCATCATCATTGTATATACCATTTTATTTTTCAAAAAGAAAAGTTCAAAATGCACAGTCATTCAAGTTTGGGGCCCGAGGTGAAGGCTATAAAACTTGGATGATATGTGTATGGTTTGGTTTTATTTCAGTTTTCAGTCTTAGTCTAGAGTCAGAGTCAGTTTGCATTTGTGTCAGTTTTCAACATTTTGACTCCATGCCCAATGGATAAGGCTACTTGGTCTACGGTGTTCTTGGCACCTCCAAGGGGCTACCATCCCCATTGGAGCCAATGTTAGTGTCAGTCTAGTCATACTGCCATCAGTGATCAAAACTGCTCTTTTGCATCTGCATATTAGGTGTCTCATACCGAATAAATTTCACCATTCCGTTAGGTCATGGATTCATTGATGGTAGTAATTTTTATCAGTTGTCCCTCATGAGGTACTTGCTGATTTTCCTTTCTATGGTCTTTAGTCATTAGTCACTTTCATTCTCAAAATCATGTCAGTAGGTCATAGGATTGGTCCCATTAGTCTCTAAGGTCTCACCATGGTCAAATTAATGAGTCAAGTGTCAAATAAAGATCATCAAGGTCATGAGGAAGTCAATAAATACAAATTCACAGCACCAGGAAGATCAGAGATATCATTTATTCAATTTGATGCAAGTTTCACCTCAAAACCATGTTTTGAGGTGAAAGTATAATACTTTGCCCTTCAGTCACAATTCAGAAGCTGCCATCTCCGACAAGATCATCATCCTAAATTTTAGAGAAGTTTTTCACAGCATGGTCAGTGTCAATCATTCTCCAAGCAGATCCATCAGAAAGAGCCCAGAAAGAGCTTTCCAACTATATGCTACACTCTCAAAACTGACTTATGGATTGAAATTTATGCTTAAGTGAAGTAAAATTCCCTTTACCCCCTATTTCCCATTTTTCCCTTCAACTTTGCTTTATTAAAGTTTTATATCCCTTTACAAAAACCCCTTTTCCCCCTTTCTGATTTACAACATCGCATTATAAATATTTTATATACATATGCGATTTAATTACCAAACCACTTCCCCTTTCCATCCCCGTAAACTTTATTATAAAGTGTTATATTATATATGACCCGCATTATAAGTCGCAATTGCAACCCTTATCCAATTTCAATCGCAAACTTTTCAATCTCAATGTTTATGTGAATCATTCCGATCGACTCATCACAAATATTTGTGATGCGATTGATCGCATCGCAAGCCCTCTTCCAATCGCTCCGATTTCCGATTGACCCGATTGCAAAGTCCTGCTCCGATCGCCCGATCGCAAGTCCTCCACCGATCGCACCTTCCCTCCGATTGCTCCGATCCTCCGATCCGCTTCCCCCGATCAATCACATCGCAACATTTGAAATACGCGTTCCGATTAACCCATCTCCCGATCTCCGATTGCGATTAAACCCCCGGGGCCCACCGTACTATACATCCGCCCATTCATAAAATAAAGGGCTTTCCCCTTTGTAAATTCGAAATTTGTTATATTTCGTTTTTTACAAAGGTTTTCCATTATTCCTCTCTCCCCAATCGCATCGGAAATATTATATGTACCACTCCGCTCTACTCCCGACTTCGATTTCCGATTGCGATTACAGTTTTTTATATTATTTCCCCACTCCCGCTCCATTCTGATTACGATTACACTAATATATCCCTCCGCCGGTTCACTCCGATTGCGATTTATGTGGGTCCCACCTTCTTTCCCTTCCTCTTTCCCATTAAAAATTGGTTTCCTTTCACAAGAGCATGGAATTTCATTCTGTCTTCTTTCAACGATATTTTATTAAAAAAATCAGAGAATAATGGAAAGCAAAAGAATAGTCAAAGTCCGAGAGCTTAAACTAAAATAAATATATCTACAGCAAGCAGCAAAATAGGAAATCGGTTCATCAGATTACCTATTTTCGTTCATACAGCCTAACAACAAAATCTATAAAGTGGTCAAATGCAATACTGTCTCTTATTTTCAGGGGAAGATTGTTGTATTTATTTCTACGATTATATTTCAGTTCTTTAGCTGTTAGAACAACTCCTCTTTTCATGGATCTGTGTTCCCACATTTCAACCTATTTATTGTAATTGTAAATCATTTTGTAAGTAGTCTGAGTTGGAGAAAGTAGGGGAATAGTGTGGAAGAACATCTCTGCGCTACATTGTACAGTTTGACAGGAATTAATAAGAGATACAACCCTGATTTGTGGGATCTATGTGGTATGAGAGTTAGCATTTGTTTTTCTCCTTTATTTCATATGTGAATTTTTATGTGTTCCATCCATCCATAAAAATTTTCTTTTGAATGCTTTCAAGATAGAAAGGTAGAATCCATTTTATATGCTCTGCCTTGGGAAATCATTCATACTCTGTATTTTTCTTCTGTTTGAAAAGGATCCATTTATTGTGCCCTTTTCAGCTCCGCACCAGTCTTTCCATCCCATCCTCATTAAATTTAATTGCTAAGTTTCCTGCCTATCTTGCCCCATGAAACACCCTGTGTCCTGATTTAATTCCCGGTTTCAAACTGTCCCTTTTTATCCCACATGTCCCTGAAAAATTCATTCATTTTATTAAACCTTTTATCCCTATCATTTTACCTAGCCTAATATCAGATTTCTATTGCACTTTATTGAATATTCTTTTACGGAGAGAGCCCTCTCCTGTCCTTGTAGGGCTAGCTACAAGGCTGAGCGTGGTTTAGTTGTTACCCTGATTTTCCCTTTTCAGCCTGGGGTCCAATTCGGGTGCTAACAAAGTGTGGATGAGATGAGTGAAAAGCTCTCCAACGTTGATTGTATTTATATCCATCATTGAGGTGTGTGACACATCTGTTGGGGGTGTAAAACCTTAAGGCCGACCTGCACTTAAATTTATTATAAATAATAAATTCAAAATAAATGTTCTGCTCATCGGATTAAAATCAATTTTATATCGATTTTACACCTCTCTGAAAGAGGAATCCAATACAAATATTGGAATCTTCATCTGAGCATCACAAGATGGAGTTTGGACCTAGTTGTCCAAATTTAACACTCCCTCTCAACTAGGGAGAACTCCATCCACCAGTGCAATCAAACATCATGCGTCATCCCGCCGTAACTTGCTTTGCTGGCCTCTTTATTTCAGAACAGAAGTGGGTCAGTCACAAAGACATCATCTCCCGGCTGACAAATTCAGCCCAGAGGTCCGAAACCTCTATCAGACTCACAAAGAGTCTCCAACCAACCCGAAGTTGGTTCATCTGACCCGAAGTCAGGCGGAGGTCCGAGACCTCACTAGACTTGATCCCAGATCAAGTGGTTGGACCATGCCATCCTAGATAGAGAGTACAGCAATCTCTGATGCGTCCATCAGTCTTTGCTACTGGTCTCTAGCTTTTCCCATCTCATTGGCCAAATGAGAGGTACTTCCCATGAGCCCTGAACTCAATGGGTAGGATTCATACGGGGCACAGATAATGAGAGGTGAACCAACTCAATAATCACAACGGTGGGGTCCAAGCACACCAACAAGGTTTGGCAAGCCTAGCCTTGTGGTTGCAATTAGCTCCGAGAAGCTGTCCCCAAAGCCCCCTAGAGCTCCTCGAGCTCATTGTCCAACGGGACCCACATCATAGGGTCGTTCCACGATACCAAGTCTCTCACGAAAGGTTAGGAACTTGACCTTCCCCAGGGGCTTAGTGAGAATATCCGCGACCTGCTCATCAGTTCCTATATGATCGAGCCTTACGGCGCCTCGCTGTACCATATCCCGGATGAAATGGTACCTGATATCAATATGCTTGGATTGGTCATGGAACACAGGATTCTCGGTCAAGTGAATCCCACTCTGGTTATCACAGAGTATCACGGTGGTATCTAGCACATGTCCAAACAGCTCACTAAAGAGCTTTCGCAACCAAACTGCTTCACAACAGGCCATACTTGCTGCAATGTATTCGGCCTCTACGGTGCTCAAAGCCACCGACTTCTGCTTCCTGCTCATCCATGAAATCGAAGCAGAACCAAGATTGAAGCAACATCCCAATGTGCTCTTACGATCCACCACACTGCCAGCCCAATCGGCGTCAGTATATCCACGGAGTGTCACGCTCCCGGCAGTGTATATCAGCCCATGGTTTATCGTGCCCCGAAGGTATCTCTGAAGATTCCTGGCACCAACCCAGTGAAAGTGATGAGGCTCAACCATATGTTGACTCAAAGTGTTCACTGCAAAACATATATCTGGACGGGTGTTCACTAAGAACATCAGAGCCCCTACGAGTTGACAATACTCGGTAGGATTTGCCAATACGGGCCCAACAGCGCTGCCACTCAACTTCTTGAAGTTGAGTTCCATTGGTGTTGACACGGACTTGCAATCCACCATACCAAATATTTCCAGAAGCTTCACAATGTATTTTCCTTGAGAAAGTAAAATCTCGCCAGGTCTCTGCCAAACCTCCACGCCTAGGAAATAGTGCATTAGTCCTAGGTCCTTCATCTTGAACTTAGCAGTGAGCTCCCTCTTGCACTGATGAATGAGAGGGTCGGCACCTGTCAGGAAGAGGTTATCCACATATAACACCAGAATGAGAGGCTTCTTCTTGTCAACCTTGAAGTAAAGGTTCAGATCAGCATTACTATGAGTGAAGCCCAGCTTCATCAGGTAGCTATCTATCCTCTCGTACCAAGCTCTGGGTGCTTTCTTCAGCCCATAGAGGAGTGTCCCAATCACGAACTTCAAATCCCAGAGGTTGTTCTACATACACCTCTTCCTTTATTGCACCATGCAGAAAAGCGGTCTTGACATCCATCTGATGAAGACTCCATCCTTGTGTAGCAGCAAGGGCTATGATTGATCGAATGGTGGTATATCATGCCATAGGTGCAAATATGTCATCATAGTCTATTCCTTCCTTTTGAGAGAAGCCACGGGCAACAAATCTTGCCTTGAACTTTTCAGCACTCCCATCAGATCCATGTTTGATCTTGTAGAGCCATTTTGCGGTGACAA
>CM076582.1:507974684-508028985 GCA_034641835.2 Pinus albicaulis
GTTGACACGGACTTGCAATCCACCATACCAAATCTTTCCAGAAGTTTCACAATATATTTTCCTTGAGAAAGGAAAATCTCTCCAGGTCTCTGCCAGACCTCCAGGCCTAGGAAGTAGTGCATCAGTCCTAGGTCCTTCATCTCGAACTCAGCAGCAATCTCCCTCTTGCATTGATGAATGAGAGGGTCAACATCTGTCAGGAAGAGGTCGTCCACATACAGCACCAGAATGAGAGGCTTCCCCTGGACAACCTTGAAGTAAAGGTTCGGATCAGCATTACTTCGAGCGAAGCCCAGCTTCATCAAATAGCTATCTATCCTCTCGTACCAAGCTCTGGGTGCTTGCTTCAACCCATAGAGGGCTTTCTTCAACCTGCAGACATGAGTGTTCCGATCCTGAACTTCAAACCCCAGAGGTTGTTCTACATACACCTCTTCTTTTATTGCACCATGCAGAAAAGCGGTCTTGACATCCATCTGATGAAGGCTCCATCCTTGCGTAGCAACAAGGGCTATGATTGATCGAATGGTGGTATATCGTGCCACAGGTGCAAATATGTCATCATAATCTATTCCTTCCTTTTGAGAGAAGCCACGGGCAACAAATCTTGCCTTGAACTTTTCAGTACTTCCATCAGATCCATGCTTGATCTTGTAGAGCCATTTCGCGGTGACAACTGATTTGTCCTTCGGTCTTGGAACCACATCCCAGACATCATTCTTCATTATGGACTCATATTCTTCGTGCATAGCATCCTTCTAGACTTGATGCTTTACGGCTTCCTCAAAAGATCCAGGTTCATATTGTACAATAGTACTCATGGTAGCCAGATACCCTTGGTATCTACACGGCTTCTTGCTTTCTCGGAATGTCCCCCTCGGGGCAGCATGTCCCTCGGCATCTTCGAGAGTGTCCCTGAGCCATGATGGTCTCTTTCTCAGTGAAGGAGATGGATCTATTGGGTCCATTGGTCCTTCAACATCAGGCATTGTCTCATCCTGCGGTTCTTCCTGATTTCCAGGCCTTGCTTCATGATTTTCCTTAGATCTCGGAAGATCTACTACTTTCTTCAGGGAAGCATCTTCGTCAAAAGTGACATCATGGCATATTTCTACTTCCCTTTGACCAGGTACATAGACTCTATAGGCCTTAGAGGTTTCTTTGTAGCCCACAAACATTCCTTTCTTCCCAGAAGCATCCAGCTTACTTCTCTTTTCTTTTGGCACATGAAAATAAACAGGACATCCAAAAATTCTAAAATGTGAGACGTCAGGTTTCTTACCAGTGAAAACTTCTTCGGGAGTTTTGGAGTCCAGGGCGGAATGAGGGCATCGGTTTTGAATGTATACAGCAGTATTCGCAGCTTCTCCCCACAGAAACTTTGGTAGACCCTGGTCACATAGCATGGCACGGGCAGCTTCCACAATGGTCCTGTTCTTTCGTTCAGCAACGCCATTCTGCTCAGGAGTATAGGCAGTAGTAGTCTCCCTCTTAATGTCAGCTTCTCTGCAAAAGTCCTTGAACTCATTTGACTCATATTCAGTGCCATTGTCGGTCCTCAAAATATTGATCTTCTTCCCTGTCATGTTTTCCACCAAGGCTTTGAAGGTACAGAACCACATGAAAGCCTCATCCTTCTTCTTCAAGAAGTATATCCAGGTTTTGCGGGAGAAGTCATCAGTGAATGTCATATAGTAAGAACATCCTCCTAGGGATGTCACGGGTAGCATACCAGATAGATCAGAATGGACCAGTTGCAAAATATCAGATGTCTTTGTGACACTTGAGGGGAAAGGTCCCCTTGTATGCTTTCCTTCGGCACAACCCTTACATACATCTTCATGATTATCTCCAAAATCGGGCATCCCTGTCATCACCTTCCTTGCTTTGGGAAGGGCCTTGTAATGAAGGTGTCCAAACCTCCGGTGCCATAGTTCAGTTTGTCGGATAGTATCACATGTCATAGCTCCTAGTGGACTTCCTTCAACCTGGTAGAGTGTTCCAACTCTAAAACCAATCACGATAGCTTCCTTGAGATTATTCTTCCACATGCACACCTTTCCATCAGTGAATGCCACATTAAAGCTTTGTCTTCGATGGCTGATATAGACACAAGGTTCTTCTTCAATTTTGGTACATAGAGTACATCCTGCAAATGTAGGACTTGTCCTTGAGACAAGTGGAGGGTCACAGTCCCTGTCCCTTTCACGGGATATGTGGAATTATCTCCAAGGATAATTTCCAGATTAGTATCCTTCTCAACCATGTCAGAGAGTGCTTCCTTGAACCCAGTGATGTGTCTTGAGGCACCACTACCTATCAGCCAGACATCCATAGTGTCGGGCGGGGATGCAGCAGAGAGGGCAGATACAAGAATGTATTCATTTCTTTTATCAACAACATTTGACTCCTCATACCTGGAGTTTCTAGACCTTTTGAAAGGTTGATTGTTTCTGCCAGAGGGAGCCTTCCTCTTTCCTTTGGACCTGTTATTTCTTTGATTTCCATTCCTCCGGTTGTTGTTGTTGTCATCACTATCGAGAGAATCCTTCTTGAAAGGACATTCTCTAGCATAGTGACCAGGCCTATGACAAGTGAAACACTTGCCCTTCTTTCCTTGGGCCCTTGCTCTTCCTTTGTTCTTAGGACCACCAGAGTTCTTCTTTCTAGAATGAGCAGTGTAGGCAGTATTTCTATCATTTTCGTATTCCTTCATTCTTGTCTCTTCTTGCATGCATCTTGACAGTAGCTCGTCAAAGTTAGGAATTGTATTATTATTGAGAATGGTAGTGTTGAATACTTTCCATTCATATGGGAGCCCTCCAAGTGCGGTGAGTACCATCTCACGATCAGCTATTTTCTCCCCAATAGCCAGCAAATTGTTCCTGATCTCGGTCAGTTTCAGAAAGTATGTTTGGACAGATTCATCCCTGCCTTTCTTCATATTCTTCAATTGATTCTTGAAGAATAGCACCTGGTTTGCATTGTTTACTTTGAACATTTGTATCAACTTATCATACATCTCTTTGGATGTGCCTAGCTCAGATATGTAGGCAACCAGACTTTTATGTATGGATTCCATGATCATTAGCTTTGCTTTGATCTCCCCCTTCTTATACTTGGTTTTAGCAGCAGCAGTAGCAGTGGATGGAGGTTCTTGTATCTTACCCAGTACATAGTCCATGAGATCATGGTCTTCCAATTTGAGATCTAATATCATCTTCCAAGCATGGAATTCATCCCTTCCAGTCAGCTTGTCATCCTCCTTGAAGCCATAACTTGTGGAACTCATTTTTCTCAGTTGGTGATTGCTATAAGTTAGGGCTTGTCTTCACCTCAGCTCTGATACCATGTAAAATTTTGTAGATGTTCTATGCTTGATGCAATTTTACTTTTATAACAACAATCACATAAATAGTTAAGTAAAATGCTGATAGAACATACCAGTGGATCTATAGAAGACAAACCAGAAACAGGAGAATGTGTTGGTGCGTTACGGCGGTCAGCAGGATGCTTCAACCAGCAAAGTCTTCTTGATCGGCCAACCCAAAATGTGTCACAACAGTCCTCAAATCAATCATCCAGTCAACTCAAAGTCAACCCCAGAAAAGTCAACGCAGTCCAGATAAAGTCAACGCAGGGCAGCAACAATAAAGTCAACGCAGATCCAACTTCGGTCAACCTTTTGACCTCGATTTTTGTGCCAATGAGTATGGCCTTCAAAAATCGAACTCTCCACAAAATTTCAGCTCAAACGGACCATGCGTTGACCAAAGTCAACGCTGGTCAAACTTGCCCAGAAACCCTAACTGCAGAAAATTTCGTCCAGAAACCCTAACTGCAGAAATTTCGTCTAGAAACCCTAACTGCAGAAATTTCATCCTTTTTCCAGCTGCAGCTACTTCGTCCTTTTCCCACGTGAGAACTGCTTCTTAGATGCTTGTATCCAATGAGAAGTGTGTGGATGAGATGAGTGAAAAGCTCTCCAACGTTGACTGTATTTATATCCATCATTGAGGTGTGTTACACATCTGTTGGGGGTGTAAAACCTTAAGGCCGACCTGCACTTAAATTTATTATAAATAATAAATTCAAAATAAATGTTCTGCTCATCAGATTAAAATCAATTTTATATCGATTTTACACCTCTCCGAAAGAGGAATCCAATACAAATATTGCAATCTTCATCTAAGCATCACAAGATGGAGTTTGGACCTAGTTGTCCAAATTTAACAAGAACCCATCACACCATGGATATCCGAAAATGGAAAGGCAAGGTTGAAGAACACTGTCACACCTGTTAAATTCCATGTCAATGATAGCAAGAGAACCAAATACACACATGCATGTACCAAGCATGCCAAATCTAGCAAGAAAATCACACATGCAAATCGATACCTGCAAGTAATCCTAATGTAGTTTCTTGATCTTGCTCTTCCTTGCTTGATCTTTACTTCCCCTTGACTTCTTGGTCATTCATTTTCTTTCCTTGATCCAATGCTAGAGTGCTCCAAGAAAAATCTTTGTCCAAGAGTGTGTGAGAGAGAGAATAGGCAGAGAGCTCCACCACAAAACCCAGTAAAAAGATACCAACTGATCCTCAAAAGCCTTTTTATCAATGAGGCCTATAATTTCTCTAATTTTCCATTATTTTCTTTCATTTTATTCCTCACATGAAACCTATAACCTTTCACCTTCCTTTTCTCGTATTTTCCATTATTTTCATAAATAAAGTACTAATTAATTACTCTTACCTTTCCAAAGCCTTTATCATTTCCTTTGCCAATTTACTTTAGCCATAATACACCAAATGAACCCCCACACTAGGATTTTTTTCCCAACATTCATCTTGGAATACATGTCCCATGACCTTGGTATTATTTTTCTTGTATTAACTTTATTACATGGAATTTTGACGGTTGTTACAGAACCCTCCCCCTTGGGGGAACACCAACCTCGGTGTTCAATGACACCTACAACTAGCAAACCATTGAAAACCAAAACATACTACCCATGGAGCTTTATAACACAGTTGGTTGCAGTATTTACAATGATGACTGCTTAAACATGACAAACATATCATTTACTAGAGATTTATAACACAACTCGTTGCAGTATTTACAATGAAAGTTGTTGAAACATGAAAAACATACTGTTTACTGGAGCTTTATAACACATCTCATTATGGTATTTACAATGACAACCACATATATGCATGCACATTTTCTTGAACCATAAAATAACCATATTGTCCATGGAGCTTTATAAATCCATCTTGATACGATATTTACAATGATATACACATAAGCACATTTTCTCTAACCAACAAATAAAAGGATATGATGCTTGCATCTACAAAAAGGGAATCCAAAGGCTCACACCTCCACCCTGAAAAGTAGCATCAAGATTCATATCCTTCCCAAGAAGTCCAGAATCCACTACCAAAGTCAAACTGCATCCAATGTCTGGCGCTACAATCCTGTGGCACTTGTCCTCTCAGTGAACTGTTATCGGCTCATTGTTCCAGGGTGCACTCCCAATGTGCATTTGATTCCATCTGAAAATGTTAATGACCAAAACAAATCCATCCTCGGAATTCCATTCTCTACTACACAGTCCCTTGGGCAATCTATTCATCCCCTTCTATGCATTCATTTACCTTCCAATTTCCCTAGTGTCTCCTTTCCCGGGCAATCCATCCCTTGACAAGGCTTCCTCGCATCAGAAGGTTAAACAACCAAGGCATATACCTGCCTCAAAACCATAATATCGGCCATAGCATACTCATGGAAATCAATGGACACTATTGGGTACTAGTGTCCCATAATGGCCCTACTACTAAAGTGCTTTACCTTCATATTGTTGCATGTTCCAATTCCTTTCACTGTTGTTGTTAATCCTTGCAGTCAATTCTGACCACCCAACCGGGAATTTTCATGCTCTCCTATACCAAGCACATAAATTCCATTGGATTCAAAATAGATTTAAATCAATTCACATCATACCTCATTGGTATCCCATCAATATGGTACATTTGCAATTCTGTCCACTTCCTGTCACAACAAGTCAAACTAGTTGTTTCATCAAATCATCATGTATAAACATATCACATCCGATTAGCTTAAAATGCAACCACCATAAATCAAAATCATAAGTCAAATGTAACCATCATAAACCAAAATCATATATCACATGTAAACATCAAATTCATAGATCACATGCATAATCAAAACTTAAATAAAACATTGATACTTATCCTTTAATAAATCCTTAGCTTCTACCTTTATCCTTTCCATACACACACTGGATCAGTTGCCACACCCAGAAAGCACCCAGTGCCTTATCTTTAGTTACATACACATACACATAATGTACATCACATGTATACAATCATACATGACATACAACACCATACAATACATGCACCTACACCTAACATACAACGCACACACCTACACCGAGCGTACAACACAATACATACACATGCACCCGATGTATAACACAATGAAAAAACCTACCTAGTGTACAACACAACACAATACATACATCTAATTTCATTGTACAACACAACACAATATATACATATGTCAGGAGAACATGAATACGCAATGCACATACACAATACCACACGTACACAAAACAACATGTACAACATGCACAAAATAACACATGTGCACAACAAAACATGTACGACATGGACACAATACCACATGTACAACATTACCATGTTTACAACACGTACACATTACGACCAGTACATAGCATCACCTGCATAACATGTACACAACACCACCTGAATAATGTGTACACAACACCACTTGCACAACGAGTACACAACACCACATATCCAACATGCACACAACACCATATGTACATAGCACCGCATATCCAACATGCGCACAACACCATATGTACATAGAACTGCATATCCAATATGCGCACAGCACCATTTATACATAACATTGCATAAACAACATGTACACAACACCATATATACATAACATTGCATAAAAAACATGTACAAAATACCATATATACGCAACACCACATATCCAGCATGCACACAACACCGCGTATCCAACATTCGCACAAAACCATATGTACATAGCACCTCATATCCAACATGCACAGATCACACTTCTTTCATTTGGCTAATGTATTCCTCGGCATTACAAGCCATAGCATAAACATAAGCATGGTACAAGAATATAATATCAATTCATATCCACATGAAATAGACCTTGTAGATCTGTCAAGACTACTCTTCCTACTTGATTCCTCATAAAACTAGGAACCTCTTCATGCCATTCACCTGCATAAGAAATCATTCCTTCACAAGAATGATCCATTACAACCCTGTTAGAAAACAACATACATACATACATACATATATACATATAAACATTAGCATAAAAAAATAATGATCCCTAATGACCTTGTGAGACAACAGCATACGTACATACATATATATGCATATATAGACATCATCATACATTATCACAACATAATTACCAGATATCATAAGCTTAAGGTTAAGATAACTCCCTTTGTCTGTGTATCACATGCACAACATTGAGAACAAGATTTCCCAATATAGCTAAGGTATCTAATGCCTCAATTCCATTCACTTTACCTTACATGATTACCTTTCTCATGATTGTCCTACCATCGTCCATTTACACCAATGGACCTAACCAATCCAACTGGTTGTCATACTATTGCCTTCAGCTTCCCTTATACATGCATTAGGCTTCATCTGAGTCTTACATTACCTGTTGGGATTCATTTAGCTCTTCCTGAACACCATTACCTTTCTCTTTCCAAAAAAATTCCCAAGACTCTCACAATATAAAAGAGAAGAGCAAGAAAAAAAAATAAGAACACCATGAAAACCAATTTCTATATGACACCACCACAAAGTGGCATGGCCTTGAACTAGACACAATCAAGACCGCAAATCAACCACAACAAATCAAAAAATACCAAAAGAAAAATACTAGCAATAAACACCATGACTCAATCCCCATGGTTCCCAGTGCTTCCAAAGGAAAGCTCAACCTGAGACTTCTCCAAGATTTCATGGCCTGCATCATACTTCCATAACCACATAACTGTCAGTATATAAATAAATATAAAAACATATAGATTACCTTGCCTTGTTGCAATTGAGTCTTATTATCTACTATCACATCACCGAATTGTTAATTATATATAACAAATCAATTGTTACATTTCCATGCTAATACCAAGCATGTTGTCCTACAATTATCCACACATGTAAGTCACACTTTCCAAAGATCAAGACATTACATTTATTAATTTGAGATCAACCTTTACCAAGACTAACAACCATGTCATGATCAACTAACAGTAATAAGACATAATGCTACAATTATCGCCTACTTGCACTCAAGTACATATCAACTATCTCAGTTGATAATGCATTAGTACAACCATATTAAAACAAGATCATTTCTTAATGCAATCTTATAGACACGTAATCATATCATGCAATTTATCAAACATTCAAACAACAAATAGATGACATAATAGACACCAAACACTCAAACACCAAATAGACGACATAATCAAACTCATACCTCAATGTATCTTAGGGGACGCTATCTTGTCTGCACAATCAATATATATTAGCACGATATAACTTCACAACATATAAACTCAAATATAAATAAGGTCATGATGTCTGTAACAATAACTAGCTAACATGTTCACATCATAAACTCATAAACAATTATCATTCATGCATAACAATCACATATGCAGAGTCAGTCTATATTAGTACAACACAATATCACAAATAAGTCAATCCATACCTAAATTTCATAACCCTAACCATTTGCATAGGAAAATCCAAATTATCACAATACATATAACATCAAGATATTAGTTTAAATTACCATAACCATCATGCATATGACCACAATGCATATAACAACAAGTTATTGCCCTTTATAACTAATCGATGCATGTACATGTGATCACACTGATTAGCTAACATATATCATACTTGTAACCACAAAACAATAGACTAACATACATGTACATAACCCTAATGCTTATAACAACCATTAACCAAATACCCGCATGCCAAACCTACAAACCTGTATGACGATCTTCTCTTACCCCGAGATCTAGTGTTACAACCTCTCCTGGATAATCTGCATCTCTTACTTCATCTCAGCCAACATATTAACATCATAACATACCAACAACATCATGATGACAAAAACTACCTACAATGACCTCACGATGCATGTATAACCTACTATGCATGCATAACCATAGCCATAACAATGCATGCACAAAAACATATAGACACTGACATGTATAACAAATTCATATACAACCGACATTCATTCAATACAAGCACATGCCAACATCAACATCGTCAACTTCTACATGAAAACACAATTGTAACAATGACCACCACCATGCATAGACAACAAGCACATATACGACAAGCATAAAGAACCCATATTCAACTAACATGTATGCATGACCAACACATCGCGCATGCAGTCCAAGGGTTGAGAAATGCTCTAATACCACCCTATAACATCCCCTTCCCATGTTTACCCAAGTTAATTGGTCCATTGGGATAAACATGTGACGAGGGCCTACTATGATGTGATTCAACTCACCATGTACAGTGAAGGAAGTGGAACCGACATAACAAAACTAAACTGACCTTCCACACATGCTACAGAACCTTCAAGAGCCAACCCACCCTTCCAGGTGACCAACCCCTAAGACAACTTGACATTCTACTAATTTGGACCATCAACTACTCCCATGACAAGCCATGCATGCAACTGAGACCTTCCAATCACTCCCATGGCAAAGGATTCTAGTGATTATGGACTTTTTCAGGCAATTTTGTGCCAGCAACCCCGGATTTTGAGCGATTTTTTCAAGGCTAGGTCTTAGGCCACTACCCAATACTTCATTAAACCTTTAGAAATGATAAATAGCAATGGAATAAGGCTAATAATGCAAACATTGGTACAATTACTTGATCTTACCCCTACTATCCATGTCATACATTTCATCAAACATGTCACAAATATGTAATCTATAGGTCATAACAACGAATCTTAGCATAGGGGTCTCATACTTATATGAGATTCATAAAGAAGAATTATTTCATTATCACATTAGCTGCATTATCATCTATTATAGCATATATTCATTGTACATTCAATTTCTAATCAAAACATGATGAGAGTCATACATTAAGTTTGTCATAAAACATGCTCATAACTAGCATATAACCATAAAAAAATAAACGGGATATAACATCCATAAAATCCACATATAAACAAGTATGTTTACACTTGAAATACCAAAGGAGAAAAAAATCTTATTAATAAATGCATAATCCAACCAAGTATGGGGCTTCCATGAACCACCTGAACATGTACTGGCTGAACCAAATCTTTATTTCAACCAATAAACCCCCTGCCATATTCCAAGCATGAATGTGGGCTCAAAACCAAACCAAACTAGGTTTCCTCAAGCTTTACCGCAATCCCCACTAGATCACTAGGCCCTAAAAAAACATGGATACCACCGGATTTCTCCACCTACACCGTGAGTAATTTTCCTACCTCCTAGTCTCTAGGCATTATAGTATATCCCAATATTCACCGATCGAGGATTCCTAGGCCTAATCGAGACTCCACCCTCCATGCTTTATTGTATATCCTGCCATTCACCGGCCAAGGATTCCTAGGCCTGATCGAGGCCACACACCTCTAGGTTTTACCATATATCCCACCATTCACTGGTCGAGGATTCCTAGGCTTACTGAGGCACAAAAAATCTGGCTTTACTACAATCCCACCTTCTATGGTTCAGGGATTCCTAGGTTGTGTGTTCTTTCTTTAAGAGACCACCTCACTCAGTTTTGAAACCATCCAACAATCCAGGTCAACCAAATACAAGAGAACCCATCACACCATGGTTATCTATATATGGAAAGGCAAGGATGAAAAAAAATGTCACACTTGGAAAATCTCATGTTAATGACAACAAGCGAACCAAATACACACATGCATGTAACACGCATGCCAAATATAGCAAGTAAATCACACGTGCAAATCGATACCTACGAGTAATCCCACTATAGTTTCTTGATATTTCTCTTCCTTTCTTGATCTTTGCTTCCCTTTGATTTCTTGTTCCTTCCTTTGCTTTCCTTGCTCTAATGATAGAGTGCTCCAAGAAAACTCTGTGTCCAAGAGTGAGAGAGAGAGAGAGAGAATAGAGATAGAGATCGACCATAGAACTTCTCAAAAATATACTAATTGATCCTCGAAATCCTTTTTATCAATGAGGCCTCTAATTTCTTTAATTTTCCATAATTTTCCTTCATTTTCCTCCTCATGTGCAACCTCTAACCTTTCACCTTCCTTTACTCCTCTTTTCCGTTATTTTCATAAATAAAATACCAATTAATGCTTATTTCCTTTCCAAATACTTTTCCATTTCCTTTATCAATTTCCTTTAGCCATAATAAACCAAATGAACACCCACACTAGGATGTTTTGACCAGCATTCACCTTGGAATATGTGTCCCATGACCTTGGTCTTATTTTTCCTTTATTAACTTTATTAAATGGAATTTTGACCAAGGTTTTTACATAACAAGTTTTATCGCAACTACTTGCGAGGGCATTAGAGCTTCTTGGTGATTCTCATATGAAGTTCAGATATTTATGATCACATATGCATTCATGACCTGTAACTTATATTTTTTGTTAGGTAAACATGACTCGGGATAGAGTCAAAGTTGACTAGGGTAAATAGTAGTGGTTTTGGGGCACATGGTTTTGTGCACCCATGGTTTTGGCCCATGGTATTGCATGTAATGGAGCCTATAAAAACGCTGGGAAGACTTCATTGTAATGTAGGCCTGGAGGTGAGCGGTGAAGGCTCACTTGGCCGGATTGGCCAGGGTTTTGGCCAATGTTTAATGAAATTTCATTGGTTGGGTTTTTCCCCGAAGTATGGGGTTTTCCCGGATAAAAAATTGTGTTTATGTTTATGATTTGTTGCTGGGTTCTTTATGTTTATTTCTCTCTTAGTAAATTCTTTATTTTCCCTGTGGTAAATTCCTAACAAATGGTATTAGAGCCAAGTTTGGCTTCAGAGGGACGCTTTTGTAGCCAAAGGTTTTATTGGCTTGTGATCTGATATGTATGCAGGGAATCCAATCTGTAAGACCTGTGATCGATGATCCTTTAAAGTAAAAGAGAAGGTGTGGTTAGAAGCAAGCAGGTGAAAGATTATATTGTGCGCAAACTGATATTTTAGAGATTGTGTGAGACGTGGAAGAGATGTGTATTTTCCTCTAGAAATTACTCTACAGGTGCTTTGAGAGGGCCAACAATGCTAAGATCTCGAATGGATATGGAGTTATACATGGCGATGTTGGACGCAGATCTAGCTTCAGCTGAGGTAGCAGCATGCTAGCACTCCATGGAGCAGCGAGAAGCCACTTGTGAGAGTTTGTATAATTTTTGGAGCTAGCAACATCAATGGATTTCAATGTGAATCTGATTATTGTGCTGGCGGATAGGCGTCTAGATACGATGTTGGTGGGCACGGGTCCAAAACACATGAGGTTGACAATTGGGCCGTCAGGAAGAGGCCCGATTTGGGCGATCACAGATCTGGATCATTCAGGTTTTTGAACACCGACTGCTGGGGTGGTAGGAGAGGGGAAGGCCTCAGATCCACCTAGTCGACCAAGGAATGATCCAATTTCAGAATAATCTTTGTCAGACGCTTCAGAGGTCGATGCACCAAAGCCGAAGTTGAAGCCAAATCCGTTCAGAAATACTCGCCACTCGGAGGATTTGGTTTATGATAAAGAATTGACAGAAATATCTGGCACAATAGAATCGAAAGAGGAGGAGGTGAGCTCCGCAACAATATGTGACAGGATTTGAACCCGAGATATTCATAAGGTAGAAAGGCCTTTAGCAACCTTATGCTTTAACAATCTTCACAGGAGATCTGCAAGTGCAAAGTCAACTGTGGAGGTCAATTCGCTGGAAATTTCAGAGTTGAAGGAGGAAGCAATGTTTATGGCGATGTCGAGAAGGCCATCAAGGACGAGGCTGGTATAGCCATAAGCTGGGTACGTTAAAACCTAAATAATGTTGTAGATGTTCTCGAGGGGCGATCATATCGTTTACAACATCCATTGGTTGGAGTTGTCCATCGTTCACAAGCTGATATTAACAAGAGTGTGGACATGATTGCTGCACGGAGAAAGGAACGTGAATATTTTAAAACTAGTCCTGATTATGGAAACTTGGCAAGTCGAATGGGTTCAGAATACTTAGCTAAGCTACTTTCTAAGCAACTGGAAAATGCCATTAAGGCCCCGCTAAAGCATCCGTTGATGCGGTACACTTTATCTTGAAGGAAATTGTTCGTAAATATTTAAATGAAACTCAGAAGTTGAAGCGCTTCCCTACCCTTCAAGCAAAAGTAGCTGCTGCTAAAAACAAAGGTTTAGAGAGGTTCTGTGAGGATGGCCATAAAATAGAAACAATGAAACAAAATATATATATATATCTATATATATATATATATATATATAGATATGGAGTCAATTTTATTACATGTAAATGGGCATACTGTTGTAAGACCTGGTATGGCATGTGTACCCCTGGATAATCACTGGTAAAGTTTGGGTTAGACCTAGGTGATAAGGGGGATGTCAAGTTAACAATTACCCTGGGTAAAAATTTGAGGGGGGAAGAGCTAGAGTGAGCGGGGTTGTCTCATCTAACAGGTTTGGCTGGATTTAGTCAATAATCCCCAAGTCAAGTTTAAGGGGGGAATTGTTAGGTAAACATGACTCGAGATAGAGTCAAAGTTGACTAGGGTAAATAGTAGTGGTTTTGGGGCACATGGTTTTGTGCACCCATGGTTTTGGCCCATGGTATTGCATGTAATGGAGCCTATAAAAAGGCTGGGAATACTTCATTGTAATGTAGGCCTAGAGGTGAGCGGTGAAGGCTCACTTGGCCAGATTGGCCAGGGTTTTGGCCAATGTTTAATGAAATTTCATTGGTTGGGTTTTTCCCCAGAGTATGGGGTTTTCCTGGATAAACAATTGTGTTTATGTTCATGATTTTTTGCTGGGTTCTTTATGTTTATTTCTCTCTCAGTAAATTCTTTATTTTCCCAACGGTAAATTCCTAACATTTTTACCATATGTTTGATGAAACGTCTAAGGTGTACTATGTAGTCTAGGTAAAATTATGGATTCAAGTTTAAATATTTGGCATTCTTATCATCTTAATTATGATTCTAGAGAGTTACAGGAAATTCTGGGAAGTGGTCTAGAGGCTAGCCTAGAAAAGTGGCTCAGATCTCATAACCGTTGGCACAGAATTGGGGAATTTGGGTCATAACCGCATGGAAGGAGGCTTATGACTGTAGTTATAGCCTCATAACTGCATGCAAGGTGTGCCAAGGGTGTCGTTATGGAGTTCAGTCAATGAAAATGAGTTCCAGCTTAGCCATTGACCACCTAGAGTGGTTTTCCACCTCCTGAGTGGTTTGTGGTCTTTAAGGGATGTCATTTTGTGGTCGGATTGCTGACTCCACTTCCATAACAGTAACTTGGAGGTTAGGTCATGTCATAGTATAAATTTGCCAACATTTACCTTGGGAGCTTGTAAAAGTGAGTAAATTTGGGAGGGGTGGGTTACAGATTGGCATCAAAGATTCTAGGTTCAAACACTTGGACTGGATTGGATAGATGTGATTTTTATGCATGCATGTCAATCATATGCATGTATTATAGTGGCTATGGTTGTCATGTATATATTCAGTGTTACAATTTGATTTATCATGCATGATGTTGATAGTTTGATATGTTTGTGTCATTATATATATATATATATATATATATATATATTATGTTAATCTAGATTGATTTGTGTAGACAAGATAGCCTCCCCTGAACTTCGCCAAAGTATGATTTTGATTATGTCTATATTAGGTTTATCTAACATGGTATGTTTGCATGAAGAAGAAGATCAAATATGACTATAAGAATGGTGGATTACAACTCACGTGACTCTCCTTATATATTAATTGAGTAGAAAGGAGATGAGTACTCTCCTAACATAGCAGATACAGTATATGTATATATTCGGTGTTACAATTTGATTTATCATGCATGATGTCGATAGTTTGATATGTTTGTGTCAATATATATATATATATATATCATGTTAATCTGGATTGATTTTTGCAGACAATATAGCTTCCCCTGAACTTCGCCAAATTATGATTTTGATTATGTCTATATTTGGTTTATCTAACATGGTATGTTTGCGTGAAGAAGAAGATCAAATATGATTAGAATAATGGTAGATTACAACTCACGTGACTCTCCTTATATATTAACTGAGTAGCAAGGAGATGAGTACTCTCCTAACATAGCAGATACACTGAGAAGTCTGAAGACAGAAATTAGAATTTGCAAGGCAAATAATAATAGGATAATTGAGTCACAAGAAATAATTTCCAGTGTTTAGGAAAATCAAACCATGTTTAATGCACTGATCCTTTAGAGCTTATCAAATTTTCAAAGACAAGGACAACGATGGATCAGTCATGGATTGGAGGAAAGGAATAATGGGGCATATGGTAGAAGTTCTTAATTTAGATATAAGTTGGACATAGATGACATGGTCAGAGGTGGCAGATGGTTGGATACACCAAAAACTAGAGGCAGTTCTTATGGATTTTATTGTATTTTTGGTTCAGAGAGACATCATGGTCATCAACGCCATCATCCTTATAGGAGGAGTGAGAAGTAGTGCTTGCTATATGAGTTCAAGACATTCAAGCCTCCTACATTTGATGGAGAGATGAAGAAACTCGAAGATGCAGAAGCATGGATGCTTGGGATGAAGAAGTTTTTTGAATTTCATGATTATACATAGAATATGAAAATCGGGAAATTTATTTTCAGTCTCAAAGGGAAAGTGGATATCTAGTGGCAAGATGTGAAGTGTGTCATAGGAATCAAGGTAGAAGCATTGAGTTGGCATGAGTTTTAAAAAAATCAGAAATAAACACTTTTTTGGGAGATATTATGATGGAAAGGCTAAGGTGTTATATGAGTTGAAGATGGGTTCTATGATAGATGAAGAGTACATGACTAAGTTTCTGAAGATTTTAGGATATGTGCCTTATCTCAAGGATGAGAAGATGAAGGTTCAAAGGTTTATCAGTGGATCTCCTTTAGAATTCAATGATCAGATTGAGTATGATGAGCATTCGTAATTGGAGGAAGTCATCATGAAATTGAAGCATTGTTATGAGAAATCGAAGCATAAATATAAGCCTAAGCGACATTGGAAATGGAATGAGAAGGTTAAAGGAAAATGGCCTCAGAATCAGGGAATACCTCAAGCTACATGTGAGAAAGAAAATGTGGCTTATTATAAGAAGCTCAGTACATTTGTGAAGGGACATGGATCTAAGCCTAGAGAGAAACATAATAAAGGTAGCTGAACAAAAATTTTGTAGTGTTGGATTTGTGGAAAAGATCACCGTAATAAGGATTGTTTGTTGTACCAGGGTGGAAAACCTCAAATATATAGTGCCCAGGAGGAATAGACATTGAGTATGTTGGTCATAGTATTCCTCATATCTATGTAGCACTTGATAACAGACTGGAATACCATTAGGCATCCATTATTGAGATGGAAGGTAAGCTTTATGATTGAGTTGTTTCAATTTTTATTGATCCTAAATCTAATTATAGTTATGTTAGTCCTAACCTGGTGGATAAGTGTGTCTTGAATAAATAAGTGCATGAAGAGTCTTGGTTGGTGTAGTTGGTTATAGGGACCAATAAAATAGTTCATCATTGGGTGAGATTTTTTGCAATTGAGTTGAATGGTATGCCTACCTAAACACATCTAAATGTGCTTCCTTTGGGTTCATATAGCATGATTTTGGGTATGGTTTTGTTGTTTACTCATAGGACCAAGGTATATTTTTATGAGAAGGCTATTGAGTTCTTGGATGGTGATGGAGAAAAGGGAATTGTGCAGGGAAAGAAGAAGCCTACATCAGTGAGAATGGTTAAAGCTATGAAACTAAGCGTAATAGCAAGAAGGGGTGTGTATTGTTTGTAGTTCATATTTCTAGTGACAAAGGGAAGGATGTGGAGGATGAGGAAGTCCTAAAGAGGTATCCATTTTGTAGCAGTTTTAGGATATGTTTCTTGCATATATTTCAAATTTACCGCCTCGTAGGGAAGTGGATTTATCTATTGAGTTTGTACCAGGAGCAGCACCAACATCAAAGGAACCTTACAAGATGAGCACTCGAGAGTTGGAAAAATTGAAGTTGTAGCTTAAGGATATGATTTATAAAGGATACATAAGGCCAAGTGTGTCACCTTAGGGTGCACCAGTGTTGTTTTTGAAGAATAAGGCTGGTACTCTCAGATTGTGCATTGATTATAAGAAGTTGAACATGGTGACTATCAAGAAAAGGAATCCATTGTCATAGATTGATGACTTGATTGATCAGTTGAAGGGAGCAGTAGTGTTCTCAAAGGTTGATCTGAGGTCAAGATATCATTAGGTGTACATCAAAGAAGAATATATCTACAAGACTACATTTTGTAACAGGTATGGCATTATCAGTTTGTGTTGGTTCCTTTTGGTATTACGAATGCTCCAACTACTTTCATGTGCTTGATGAATAGTGTGGCAGTGTCCATATCTGGAAATTTTTGTGATAGTGTTCATTGATGAAATATTGATATATTATAAGAATGAGGAAGAGCATGGAGATAACCTCGAAATAGTTTTGAGATTGTTGAGAGAGAATCATTTGTATTCCAAGCTCGACAAGTGCAATTTCATTACTGAATTTCATTACTTCAGGCATGTTGTTTCCAAGGAAGGTATAGTAGTGGACCTAGAAAATATTAGAGATATTATGGAATGTCCAACTCCTAGCTAGGAATGTGGATGACGTGAGATCATTCATGGGACTAGAAAACTATTACAAAAATTTTATCAGGAAATTCTCATGGATTGCCTATCCTATTACATTTTTGCAGAGGAAAGGAAATAAGTTTGAATGGACTCAGGAGTGTGTATTTAGTTTGATCACTTGAAGCATTTTCCTACAAATTCTCTAGTTTTGAAGATTATATATCTTGATAAGGAGTTCATGGTATGTATAGATGCTTGCAAGAAGGGAATTTGTGGAGTCCTTATGCACTAAGGACAGGTGGTATTCTATGAGTCAAGGAAGTTGAATGAGCATGAGAAGAACTATGTGACTCATGATCTCAAGCCTGAAGTTATCATTCATGCCTTGAAGATGTGGAGGCGTTATCTTCTTGGTAGGAGGTTCATTCTAATTAGGGATCATAGTGGAATGATGTACTTGTTTGACCAATCCAATCTAAATTCCAAGCAAGATAGATGGTTGGATACCCTCAGTGATTTTTACTTTGATATTAGGTGCATCAATGGAAAGGGGAACAGGGTTGAAGATGCTCTTAGTAGGAGAGTGTATGTGAATCATATTTTAGATGTGGTCTCTTATGGGACATATTTATAGAATCAGATCTTGTAGGAAGGACAACATGATCACAGGTATCAGTAGTTGAAGCACGAGTTGCAGCAGTAAGGCGAAGGTGATAGAGATGAGGAGTATCACCTCACAGTAGATGGCTTTGTCAGATTCAGGAATAGGATTTATGTGTTGGATAGTAGTAAGCTCAAGAAGCTTATCTTGAGGGATTTTCATGTAAATTCATATTCACATCACTCAGGATATTAGAAGACATTGACAATAGTTAAGAAGTTCTATCATTGTTCGAACTTGAAGAAAGAGGTGGTTGATTTTGTTGCTAGATGTTTGGATCGTCAACAGGTGAAAGTTGAGTGTAGGAATCTAGCTAGTTTATTACATCCTATTTTGATCCCAAAATGGAAATGGAAGGTCATTTACATGGACTTCATTACAAGTTTCCAAGTACATCCAAACAACATGGTTCCATCATTTTTATATGGAAAAATAACTTTTACGAACAAAAATGAACTCCCTAGATCTAGTGGCCCAATCTAGAAACAACAGGGGCAAAAAGATCTATATTTTCCTTAGATAGATTAGAATACAGAAAATATACCTACCTGGAATTTGTGGTAAGCCCTCCTCTTCTCCTTTCTTGTAAAGCTCCAACTATAGCTCCACAAGTTATAAATGGAACTTGCAACAATTACTAAAAAAAGAAAGAGAACTACAATATCCACATAGCATAAACTAATGTCTCTAATAAATAAGTCAAATGGAATTGAAATACATAAGCATCAGCATGACACAAGGAAAACAAAGTGATTTTTGTATTAATAAATTGAGAGAGTTACAACCATTTATAGATGCTTGAATTTTTATATGTCTCCCCAATTGTCTTGTACTTCCTTGCCACAAAGAAAACCTTAACACTAAACCCTAATGCATAAATGTATGATGATTCCTTAAGTTCAAAGTAGTAGCATGAGGACACTAGTAATCTCCCAAAGCCAACTCAGACTCTATGGAAGGCAGTAGAATTATAGGGTAAAAGTGGTAGTTTAGTATTTACTAATCTAGGCTTGAGATCCACATATGAGGGAGGATAAGCTCTAATGATAAGAGATAAGACCTCTAGAGTAGTAATGTGAGATCTTTATCCATGGTAAATGGTTAAAACCACCTTAAAAGCTTATGGAAGGAGAAGATTCAAAAACATTTTTATTTTTCCTGAAATTCTAAAACCATCACACCTACAAAGTAGTTCAACCTATGATGGTTGGTGCAGGTGCTCAGTTATGCAACTTGCAACCATTGCAGGTGGATAGATATGCAGGGTGCTTTGGGGCTGAAAACATGGTTTTTTAGTTGATTGACCCATAAACTCAGAATTTTTGGAGAGGTGACGTTTATGACTTTGTAAAGGGTCAATGAAAAAGTGTTTAAGGATTTTGATTGATCCGGGTTTTCAGGAATTTTGGGTGAATGTGACAAAATGACCTACAATAGATTGCCCCCTAAAGTACAAAGTCAGTACCAATGGTTGGGGATTGAAGTGCTTCACCTTGTGACAAGTCTAGATCAAGAACAAATTGGTTGAGATCATCATCTGTTACAATAGATATTATCATCATGGTATCATTTCTAAGGGAGGCATACCCATGCTCATCATATAAGTAATTATACATACACAATGATCATGAAGTCTCGTCCATTGATGACATATTGTGGACCCATGTCTAGATGATTGTCTGAATTATCATAGTCATCATACGTTGTAATCTTGTATGAATCCTTAAATCATAGCCTGGATGGATGGAAATAGAACTGGGGTCTTCTACCTCATCACTCGATAGTACGAGTGTAGTCATGTGAATACATGAGCTAGAGTTGAACATAGTAGACACCATATGATTAATGGACCTCGAGGTACTACAGTAAATTTTATGTGGTGTGAATGAATGAACTGAATTTGAACACCTTATAGAATCTTTTGGTCAAAGGCCAATGATGATGACCTGTCGCTGAGAGTGAGGAAGCTTTCCATTGAGATATTGATGCAGGAGCATCCTTCTCAGAAAATAATTGTACAATTGAGTGACTTAGGGGTGTGATGTTTTTAATTTCTTAATAGGAAATTTTGTATATTTTTAATAATTTGAATGAGGAATATGTATGTGAGACTTTAATTGTAAATATTCTCAATTATGAGAGAATGTGAGAGATGATAGGTTGTAAAGATCTCATGAATATCTTATGGATTAGGAGATCTTAGAATAGGGGATTAGTTGAGTTAAAATTGGAATTAGAGGATTTTTAGGATATGGTTGAGTAGATTGTGGATCTGAAATTGAACCAGTTGCAGAACCCTTTTGTATACATTGGTAAGCCTCAAAGGCATGGGCTGGCCAATTCAACCTAGATCTGTCCAAAGGAGAGGAACGAGATTTAAATTAAGGTTATGTGTACAGAATTATTAATTAATGGAATTCATTATTTTGTTTATTGGCTTTCTATGGAAATGATCTAAATCTAGGTGTTAATGGTTGAGTAAGTGAATGTAAATCTATGTATTCATTGACTGTAGGGAAAGAGTATTAATTCAACCCAGTGGTGGCTTTGTGTTGCTTGTGGAATAAGTTTTAATTATGTTGATTTAATATTGTGTGGGTTTAGAAAATTGTGGGAGAAATACATGCTATAAAAAGGAATGGAGCAATCTATTGTTTCTAATTTTGGCTTTATCACTAAATAATCCTCTAGAGAGGGCAAACCAAAGGAACACCAAAATAGCAACACTTATACGCAAATGATTGTTTAAAAATTGGTTTAGTTCCTTCCTATACCCACGCAATTCACCATACTTTGTTTTACATAGTCTTATCTATGCAGATCTAGAGTAGTACGCACAGGAATGCAGTGTAATCGACAGAGTTCAATTATGCATTGAAGGAGTCGTTGTGCCAAGCCTGTGTAAGTAAATCAAGCTTGTTGTTGAGTTGCGACTGGTGTAAAATTGCAGCGTTTCAAGATTGCAACATTTTAAGATGGAGATAGTCATCCTTCAGCCTAATGTCCATCGTTTCACGAAACCGAATGATTAGAAGAGCCTGCATTTGGTAATTTTGTGTGGAATGTGATTTGAATCGCATTCATGTTGTGTTGTGAAGTTGTGTGAACACATAATGCGTTCATTGCTCAGGAAGTCTGTCAAGCCAGAGGCGTAAGACACATCACAACTTTGATTAATATGAAATTTAGATTGGGAATCTGGAATACCTCAAGAAATGAGGAAGTAACTAGCATTTCTGATGTGTGAAAGAGCACGCAGGGTGCAGTGTTTAGAGGGATGATTTATGGTGCCGGGTGGTAAAGGAAGTTATCCAAAGGGAACCAAGAAACATTCATGGAATTCCTTATTTTGTCTTTTTGTTCCTACATTGTGAAGTTATAAATCTGTTATGGAAAACATAAATCATCCAAGTGGATTGAAGTTTCATCGAAGGTAACTGAAGTATTAGGATCAAAATTCAAGTTCAGGAAGGCTCTGCGTAGCAGAGAGGCAGAGTAATTAAATTATGAAGAAGTGTTTGCAGTTCAAAGTTACGATGATAGGGAATGACTGTAAGGTGGAATACCAGTGTACCTACATCAATACAGAGCTAAACAGCGCAATGAGGATGGCACGATCATGGCCAATAGATGGCATAGCAGAGGAGGAATGCACAGTTCTCGTTCCAGAAGTTTAGTTCATGTCCTAGCAGTTAGGTACCGGTTCTCAACTCCAACATTCTCACACATCTGGCAAGACTAAAGGTAAATTTTGGCATGGGTTTTAAGGAATAGGGCATTGAAATTCTCTTGTGTTCCCTTGATCACGCTCAGGTTTTTCAAAGAGTTAAAAAATAAATAAATGAATAAGTAAAAATTAAAAATTAAATTAGAAAAGAAAACAAAAACAAAAAAAACTTGTTGAAATTAATCCTTCCATGTTTATTGTTGAACTGAGTTTAAAGGCATTTTTTTTCAATTAGATGATGATAGGAAGGGTTGGAGTCTCTATCTCGAGACTTGGGATGTAGCCTACTCTTTTCAGGTTACTGAGATTGAAGAAATGACCTGGTAGGGTCATTAGATATGCAAGCTCCAAGGTACCGAAAGGAGTTTCTAAGTCAACTTTATGTATAATGATATGATGTCAATAGGAAGTGACCCATCATAGGAGGTCCTTGATGTATTCCTCATTAATGACACGAAACGAGTATCAAGATTAGAGATACAATGATGGTAATGTAGATTTGGTTCAGGAACAATAGACATGAGGTAAGGTGTAAGGTATTGTAGTAGATATAAAATAAAATACTTCTCCTAAGCATATCGATGACACTTTATGGAGTTTCCAGCATTGACTCAAAACTGATTAAGAATGATTTTGATATGGTGTGATTAACCAAAGAGGCAAGAAAATTTCCCAACACAACAGTCAAGGAGATGAAGTGAAAGAGTATCACGTTCAAGAGAAACTCGTTGCCATTAATAGGTGAATTAACATGTTTTCCCAATTTCCCCAACCATTTATGGTCAGTACCTATTTATTTTTAAAATCTTGAGGAGGATAACATATTCTTGAAATATAAGTTCATCCTTCGGATGAATCCTTCTGAGTATCTTTAACGAGCCTTGTGAATGAGTGGTTCGACCCTGTCATGTTTGACGAGTCTAACATTGTTTGATGATTGTACGAATCCTAGAAAGGTGTAACTCCAATTATTTTTCATGTTTATAGAGTTTGAAAATTCCAAAGGTTATTTTTTGTAAATTTAGTATCATGAGTCTAAAAAGGAAGAAAATGATAGTCATGAGAACCTTTTGTCATGTTCTACTAAAGTATTCCTTTTTCGTAAATAGTTTATCCTATTTTGGAAAAGGGTTAAACTTATACTGGGCATATGTCTTTTCATTTATTTTAACAATTTCGAAAAGACAAGTGCTCGGTAATCTTTTGTGTTTTGGGAGTCTAAAAAGAGTTGAAAAAGGACTCCATGGGGTGCCTTTTTAGTAAGTTTACAGAGCCCAAAAAAGTGATAAAAGTGTGATTTTTCATCAAAATGACTTGTATTGAACTTAAAATTTGCATTAGATCCTTCAATCATCTTTTAACTTGCTCAGAACACCACAAAAATATTAAAAAATATTTCGTTTGGTAAAAATTAAGTCAACAATATTAAAAATATAATAAAATAATAATTTAATGGACCATAAATAGTGAAAAGTAAAAACATTTTTACCATTTTAATTTACCTCTTGTGAATGAGCTATGAGTACATTGTACCCTCAAACTTCAGTAGGTGAGCATCCAATCTGATTAACCATTTCCAGCGTCGTTAGTTCCAGGTAGGAGATCTATCCTTTCTCTCTTTTTTCATGATTTCCATTTTTCATTTGATGCAATTTTTTGAAAGTCCTCAGCATTTTAGGATCTAAATTTTTTCCCTAGGCCCATCACACACGATCTATATAGAAAGGTGCACTGGGTTTTCCTGATCCACATTGGGAAGAGCATACTAGAACACCTACCAAGAAGAAAAAGTGTGTTGGGTCACTCTATCCATTGAAAGGCAGGTGCAATGGGTGTAGTTGGAGAAAAGAATTTATGTTTTTGAGCTAAATTTCTCTCAATTTTTTGCACAAGGCTAATTGGAAGTGTTTTTCTTATGATTTCGCATCTATTCACCGGAGAAAAAATGGTTTTAAGATGGAGAGAAAGAGAACATGAATCCCAATATTTGGATGTTGCAAATTACTTGGCAACAATACAAACCTTAAGGAATTGTGGACTCCATACATTTTTATGGATTCCAGGCATGAGAGATCAACTTGATTTACTAGAATATTTTGTCAGGGCATGGGATATTTAGGGACATTTTTTCAGGATTGAAGCACATACTATCTTAATAGAGGTGGAGGATATCTACTTTCTAACAGGGTTATCTTGGAGTGGAGCTCCTATCTCACTATCTGTCATGAGAAGAGGTGATGAAACTGTTAAGGACTACATAGTTTCTCATTGTAGGCCTCATTATCAAGCAACAAAGGATTGAAATATAGAAATCAAGGATGTTATTCAACTACCTCTCGGGACGATCCTCTTCACCATCGCTAAGTTAGTTGGTAGTGTCTCTTTGTATTTGGCTACCAAGTCCCAAACGCAATATGCATTGGAATGCATAGAACCTATTGTCTTCAACTGGAGTGAAGGGGTATTAGAAAATTTGAAGGAACAACTAAATAGATAAAAGGATGGGTGATAGAATAACTTTAGGTATGGTTATATTATGACATCGTTTTCTCTGCAGAGGATACCATTACTTCATCCTCGGCAGATTTCTTGCGAGCTTCCAAGCCCTAGGGTTCAACGGATGAGGAAATGGGTAGATCTTGTGTCTCATCATGGGGGTGCACCTGCTATGAGCTTTACCCCTTATTTCCTTCAATGGTTGTGGGTATATCTTATCATGATCGAGGACTATCCATACACCAGAGTTGATTTATGAGGAGACCCAGAGCTCATTTTACTTGAAGGCGAGCAATGGGGTGATATAGGTAAAAAAAAAATGTCATTTTGGATTTTTTTTGTATATTTGGATTTTACGGTCTTTTTATGTTTTTAATATTCAAAGACTAACTTTTGGTTTCACATGCAGATATTGGCCATATACGACCAGTAGGCTCATCTTATCTTCAACAATGGGGACAACCACAACTTGCACTGGTTGGAGTTACTGTAGGCGCAGAGGAGTAGATGCATGATCTCAATATAGTTGAGACTCTTTCCAAGTTTGAGCACCTTGTTGAGGGTTTGACCCATATTGTGCAAGTGACTAGGGTCAATAAGATCCCTATTTGATTGCAGTGATACACTATTGGAATATCAAATCGCATTAGTCAGTTGTTGTGCAAAGTTTCCTGTGCGATTGTTGTTAATGATCATCATCAGGACTAGTTGACTAGGAGGCCTTTGAACCATATTTTGTTTACATGTATTTTGATATTATAGTTCGTGTGGCCATATGTGTCTCGGACACAATTTTTGTAAAACCAAATTCTATATATAGTTATCTATCGATGTTTCATATTTGCTCTGTTTTCTTATTCAATGTGTAATATTTACATGTGTTGCAAATGTTTGTCTAAAACATAATTAGCTAATGCATTAGTTAATGTATTTATAATTCTAGGAATATGTGGATATTGAATGCAATCATAATTTCATTCTAGAAGGCGAACTCTTAAAAACATGAGTAGCATAGTCAGACTTCGTACTTAATAAATGTTGTTAAGATGTAGTACTACGAGTTGTGAATCAATTTTGACCATCAAATGGTGAATTCCACATGAAATAGCATTAGATAATAATTTTATTGTTGTATTATACTCAATGAAATTATTACTTAAGTGAACAATACAAATCCCTTGTAGACTCACTAACTCGCCATTTGGAGCATAAATAGGTCATGCAGCGGAGGAAAGGTTTTGAATACTACAACTAGCGACATCATCATAACCAACATATGGCTGAGGGAACACTGACATCTGCTAATCAAATGCAATTCAAGATTAATAGATATGGTAGAAAACTCTAAAGGGAACATAATGCAAACACACTAACACACCGATACAGTATGTACAAAACGAATATGCAAAGGTGATATAGGCATAGTATTTTTTAAAGTACAACCCATTTCTGGGTTGCGCCAAAGGGATTCGATCAAAATCAATGATCTCATAAGCCCCTTTCACAAGAACATGTTTTACTATATACGAGCCTTGCCACATAAGTTTGGGATTTCCAAACCCTAATTTATTAGCTTCCTGACCATATAAAAGGACTAGGTCACCTTCCAAGAAGGAACAAGGTTTAACATTTTTGTCATATTGTGTTTTGATGCATTTTTTGTGGGCCTCATTGGCCATTGTGACATCGCATTGGGTCTCATTTAAGAGGGCTAGATGAAAAAATCGCTCTTCTTCTACGAAAGTTGTGGGAATAAGCTCAACAACAAGCTTTAAATATGGAATCTCGCATTCAATGGGAAGGACTGATTCCATACCATGCACCAACTGAATGGGTGTAAATATAGTCGTAGTTCAGACATATGGTCAGTATGCCCACAAAGAAGGAAAAATAATGAGGTGTCAATTCATCTTATGAATCCCTATTATGCATTGCAGCATTTTTTTTGAAACCTTGTTAATGGCTTCTACTTACCCATTGGATAGTGGGTAATAGGGAGTTTATCTATCATGTTGAAGGCCCAACTTGGTAGTAATTTTAGACATCATGTAATTCTAGAAATGTTTACCATGGTTTGTAACGATAGCTTACAGCACACGAAATCTAGCAATGACATGGTCGAAAAGAAATAATGCAGTTGTTTTGTCATTGTTGTTGTATGTAGGCATCACTTCGGCCCATTTGATAAAATAGTCTACAACCACAATAATGTATTGATTCCCCCCAGCCAAATGTAGGTTATAGGTCATGAAGTTAATGCCCCATTTCACAAAGGGTCCAACAACAATAATAGATTGCATAGGAGTAGGTGGAACACAATCTTTACGACTATAAATCTGGAAATTTTGATACTTTTGGACTCCAAGGATGCATCTCAAAACATGGTTGGAAAAAAATAACCAACTCAAAAAAGCTATTGGGTGATGGCGTAGTGAGACATATGTCTACCACATGCTCCAGCATGACAATTGTTCAAATCTTTCTCAACCTCCTCATGAGTGAGGCATCGTCTAAAGATCGTATTAACACAATGGTGACGTAGAGTGTCACTAAGTATAATGTAATTTCGAGTCTGGTATCGAATGCATCGCTAATCGGAGAAAGAGTGTTGGTCTAGAATGTTTGGGTCTACATATAGATAATGATATCTCCATACCAAGTGTTAGCATCAGGTTTCCACCTTCAGTTCAAGGCAGTGTTATTGGTCCATTCTTTACAAGGTCATGATTATGTAAATGGGGTATGGTATTTTTGTAAATTTTGCTAGATAAGCCTAGGAATATGTCTCATCAAACTTTTTTCTCCTAATCCTAAACTTGTGCTAAATTTCCCACATTTCTTTGACCTATAGTGAAATTTTAGTTGGCGCTATGAAATATTTTCATAGTGCAGCACTACGAAATATTTTCGTAGCGCAGTGCTATGAAATATTTTCGTAGCGCATATCGAAAAATTTTAAAACTCGGTTTTCAACCCTCTAATGTAATTCTTTGAGCGACTAAGTGTTTATTCATAAAATTGTAGCCCTCCTTCTTCATTATTTGACATCTTCCATCATTTTCATGCCCAATAGATTCGTTAAATAACAAACCCTAATTTGAATTATTTTCCCTAAAACATAGTTTTCCAGCATGTTATCACTAAATTGATGCTAATGGGCTGCTCAACAGTCAATTCAAAGTAATTGCTTCAAAGCAATTTTGGTTGGAACTTAGCCTTTCCACCCTGAGAGGGCTCTCTCAAGAAAATATGTGTTATTCAATAGAAAATGCTTAGAACAAATATGGCTAACTATTGAGTGTGTTTGAATGTTTTTATGCAAGTGAAGGATGTGAATTAATGGCTACCATTAGAGATGGAGTCAGAGTAAAACTCACTTACATGGAAAACATCTATCATGGAAGCCGAGGCATGTGTACTCTCATCAAAAAACATAACTTGAATAGTAAATTATATGCATAAAGGAAGTTGGAGCATGTTTAACCATGAATTCCAAGTGATTACACATAAAGTAAATTGAATGAACATTAAAAAGGTAGATAAGATAAACACACATAAGAGTACATGAAGAATTTCAGGTCTGATAGAGGGTTTCTGCAACTATATATTACTGATTGAAAAATATTGCAAAAGTAGTATATGGCATAACATTGATCAACCCTCTATAATACTCTCATATGCCTACTTATAAAATTAGACACCTTTACATGTAGTCTTCCAGTTGGGCTAGACCTTCGAATACTGCCAAAGACACCTTATCCAAAAAGGAACAGATTACAAGGAGAAAATATAGAGATATTTATGTTTCCTAGAGTTTTAAATCTAATAGGAATCTAACACCATTTACTTCACTAACAACCTTTGAATTATCTATACATGATGAGTTTTATTGAACAAGAGAGCTTTGCCTGAGGTGGCAACAACCATGACTAAGTAATGAAAAACCACACTGAAATCTAGGGTTTGCTTCTCGTATTTTGAGGATGTGTTGTTGTGCTTGATGATGTGTCAAGAATGATCAGCTAGCAGCCCAATCACCTTCCTTGCTGAGTGTTATCACCAACCAGAGTCTCCACTGATAGAATTTAACATATCTATATGAATGATGTGTTCCAAAAAAAAAATTAATGCTTCAAAAACATTAAAATTATCCCTCGCTGCAAAAATCGAGCTCTTTAGGCAAGTCCGTAGTGAAGAGTTTGTAGCGTTCTTCACTTGGAAAATTTTGTAAAAAAATTTATTTCTTTTCTCATTGGAGGGTCTTCACTAAGCCAAAATACTTAAATGCATGCCTTTACTTACTCCTTTTGTGAGAAAATTTGGAAATTATGACATAAAGTAATCTTCAGTGAGTTCGTAGAGAAAACTCGGCTTTAAGCCTAGAGTGCGCTATGAACTTGCCTAATATTTTCCATATTTTGAAATTTTCAATTCTCACCTCCAAAAATTGTCCATATATGTGTGAAAAGATGAGATGAATCATCATAAGGCAAAATTGCCTTAAAACATGTCTTACCCTCCTCAAGAGGCAACAGTTTTATCCTTGGCAGGTTCATCTACCACTATCATTTTCAAGCCTTTCTTATTTAGCTTTGTCTGCACCATTTCCATTTTAATTTCTAGCTCTTTAACTTGATTTTGCAACTTTCTCCTCTCCGCCTACAGTCACTTGTTTCTCCTCATGGTGTGCTTCATCATTCTATTCAAAGGTAGTGTTCTTTTAAGTATTTTCTTAGACCTTTCAGCGACTTCACCATAAAAAATGATTTACTTGCTGACTTATTTCTTGAAATATGATAGCTCCTTTCTTTCTTGTTTGAAATCTTCCAACTCTAGCTTGGTTTCTAAGACCTCATCTCTTTCTTCTTTAATTTTCTCTTTAAGAAGGTCCACTTCAGATTTCTCTTGAATTTTCTCTTTGCCTTTCTACGAGTTGATGATCTCTACTTTAGTTGGGGATAACTCAATAATCTCTTCCACCATAGGTTGATTCCTTTTTTTTGTCTCCTTATGCTTCTTATCATACTTAACACCCTTAGAGAGTTGTGACCTAGTAAAAGGTTTCTAGGCTTGAAGATAAAACTAGAGTCCTCACTGGAGAAATCGAGATTTTTTGCAGTGAGACCCTTCTTCTTCATTTTGGTTCCTTTTATCTCCACAAGTTTAACCACAGGGGTTTCTTCAATGTCAATAGCCTGTAGAATGTCTTCAATTTTACCCTTTACTTCTATCTGACTCATGGTAATTCTCCCATAATTCCTTGTGTCAGCTTTTGGCTTGCTACTTATAGATGTTGGCTGAGGTGCCATTGTTTCCTACAAATTTTCAATTTCCATCTCCATCGATTCTGCTATAGGTTGTATTTCTTCTTCATGTCCAACCTTTGCTTCAATTATGGGCTCTTGTCTTTGGCTTGGGTGTTTTCTTTGGAGTAAGCACCCACATCATAACCACTTAAAAACAAAAAGGTAGCCCAACCCCTATTTAATTTCTTCAATTCGTCCATTACCAGCAACTTAATTAAGCCATTATGAAATATAGATGTCTCACTACTCGCAGGTCTGGCTTGCACTTTATCAGACACCTTACCTAAGCTTCTGAAAAGGAAAAATGGAAGATCTAGGAGTTGTTTACCTGTAAAGTGGACTAAGAGCCTGAAATGATACTGGTAAATCATTTGAAATCTTCCCTTACATGTGAAATATTTCTAGATTATCAACAATAGCTTTGATAATTCTCCTTAAGATAGATCCTAGGTATATCTGAGGTCATATCCACTCCTACATGCTCTTTCTTCAGGAACTCATCACAATTTTGCAGTTTAAACTTGGTGGCCTTGAACCATTCTTTCCCTAACGTAGGAATTTAAGTTTCTTGAGAAATAGTCTCAGGGGAAACTGTAAAACTCAGTATGCCAACCTTTGAAGTTGTGCCAACAAAATTAACAAAAAAATATTTAGAGACTTGAGCATGGTACCCCTGCAGCTTTTGACATAATCTCATGCAAGCAGCATTAGTGAAGGCTTGTGCAAAACTTGGATCCTCCATAACCACTTTCAGGTCCATAGGCTCATATCTAACTATTGAACCTCCTTTTCTGGTCTTCTTATGCGCATCCATATCCTCCAAAACAGCATTTCCCTGCTTCAACCCTTGACACCTGCAAAAAATTGTATATGACAGCAAGTTGCTTGTTGACAGAGCTAGAAACTAACCTATGAAAATAGCTAGACAAAGGCTAAACGAGAAAAATAGTGGAAATGGATCAAGCGGCTCACAAGGATTGAAAGGTAAGTGATGTAGCTCGAATAGATGAAGGTTAAATTAGGAAAGAAAAGTGGGAGGGGAAAACAAAATGATAGGAGTGTGATGATGGCCAAGCATGCAATACACCGAATAATGACTCATAACAGGTAGGCACATGATGACAAACTGACCCCTAGACACTGAAAAATGAAAACTCATCGATCCCCTTACAGGTTTTAGAGAAACATGAGTTCATAGTGAATTCCGTTAGAAGGATGACATATTCGCTACAAAACTGTCAAGTGAGTTCGTAGCGAAAACAACCTGTTTTGCACAGAAAACGCTGCAAACTCAAGTACAAAGTGACAAGTGTCAAAATAACTTAATTAACCTCGTGCATTCAGATTTTTAAAATTTACCTATGAAAATACCTTATTCACATGACTTATAAGAACTTGCCTTTATAATAATAAACCATATCATCGCATTAATCAACTGCAAGGACCTTAACATCCCCTCTCAAATGCCCTTTCCCTTGCCCTGACAGCCCATCCTTCCTCAAAAGGCCTTACAGCCCATCCTTGGTGGGAGGTGTCATTGAATCGCCATAAGCAAAATACAAATGGGCATAACGAGAACCAAATGGAATATTTATGAGACCCAGAAAGTAATCCTATAAGGTTACTTATAATCATAAGTAACCGTACGACCCTCGCCTTATTCCAACAGAATCTTATTCAAATAGTCTCTCCCAATAATATAGTCCCAGTATTAGTTAACCCTAGTGGGGAGATCCACAAGTGAGTACCCTATCGGGGAAGGTGACTAGCGATCTTATAAAGGAAATGATGAAAAAGAAACGCTGCCGCTTATACACCAATCATAAACTTTGATCAATTTTCATGAATTTGTTTGACCAAAACAACCTGACCTTACTAAAAATGACACTCCTAATCAACCTAATTGTTATTAAAGATAACACAACATCCCTAGATTTACATTTTTCATGTGCGAGAAGATTTTTGAGTGACTTACAGCTTTCATCTAGAGTATTTCAAGGTTATTGAAAGTTTTTGTAGGTCTAGGAGCTTTGCAAGATGGGTCGGTTTGGCCATGTAAAGAGATTTGAACTCGATGGCATGTATTTTGAGGTATACCCCGAAATGTTGGATCTTTTCAGAAATGCAATATGGGAACCAATGTTTCAGTGATTTAATGGCTATCAATTGAGTTGGTTCCATGATTTCATCAACTCCTTTGATGGAAACACAACACGAGTTAGAAATTTGGAGTTCGTAGTCACTAAAAATTCAATTGTAGAAGTAGCAGGTTTACCAACACTCTGTTTTTTCCTAATTTAGTCATTATGCTCAAACAAATATTAAAAGCAATTGTTAATGAATTTAAAAAAAACTAAAATAGGTTTGTGTTATGAAAAGGATGATTTACAAAATCCTCTTTCATATCTTAAAAAGACATCATGGTTTGTAAACTACAGAGGAATGTTTGAGGCCTATTTTTTCATATTTTGTAATTCGTTATTTTCCTATTTTACTCACAATTTGAAAATGCAATTTCCAAGCATATGGAGATGAATTTGTAAAATCCAAATGAGGATTTTGTTGATCACATACTATTTTAAAAAATACTCTCTCATTTTTTAAACAACTATCACGATTTGGGATATATTAATGCATCTTGGAATCCTAATTTTTAGAAATTTGCCATATTTTTATAAATTATGTTTCCTATAAAAATGCCAAGTCAACAGCTGAAGCCACCTCATCAAATTCGACTTGAGGATCAGATTAAGGGTGAATAGGTTTTTCAGTTTTTTTTATTATCTTGATGGTCATTGTAATTAATACTTTCCACAAAGTGTAGATTTGAACCTTTATGTATTTTTCTTATATATTACATGAAAAATATGGAAAAAAGGTTGGTTTTTGATGAAAAAAAAGCAATTGTCTATGATTTTAAAGATTTATCAGTCTACAGTTTTCTAAGATCATTGTCTTTTGATCAGTGATATAAAGATTCATGTGATGGTATCTCTTAGTATGCACTTTCTGCATGTTTCAATGTTTCCTTATTTGTAATCTCATTTGAATGTATGATCTTATGAATATTTGAATAAGAGTAATTGATTCATAATTCATCCATGGTTTGATGCTCTGAGTTAAGATATTCAAGTATTCAAATGTATATCCTCTAAAGCTACTATAGGATTCATTTTATATTCCCTATTGTAGTGGATTTTTCTCTTATTTTCTTCCTTCAACTATAATAATTACCAATGTCTAGGATGTGCCATCTACCTTGCCTTTGTCAATCCTAATTAGAAATCTAGGTCCAAGTTTCCATAAACCCTAGCTTGTTGACTCCACTTCCCAATGGACTCTCTCCCCCATTCCCAACCAAACCCTACTCCAACACAACTCAATCGAATATATAGCAACTGTGTGAATGTACAATGAGTTACTACTTTAGTAATTAGACTGTTAGAGAGAGCCCTCTCTGAATTGAAGGGGGTAGCCTTCAATCTATAAGATTGGTTTGAATGGTTACCTTAAGAATTTATCTCCTACATCTAAGAGGACATTTCTAAGTGCTAACACCAAGGATTAGATGAATTCATTATAAACAATGACTCATCGGGAATAGGGTCATCAGATGTAGACTCGGTTTTAGGTGAGGGAAGGTCGCATATTAGTTCAGCAAAGACTAAGGACTTCTTAGATTTTACTTTGATGAATTTGAAATCAACCCAATTTATTGAGGAATTGATATCATAATTTATCGAACCGACCGAGTAAATTGATTCATATTAAAGCTCAATAGGATTGAGCGACATGCGGTCACCAAATGCATCAGCATTAGAAATATTTGGTACTATCCATGGGTCAGATGGAATAGTACAAGAGGAAATCATATTAAAAAAGGAAATTGGATTAGGAATGTCGAGAGGAGGAAGTGATAAATTTCCCATTAAAGAGGAATAATTAAGAAATCCTATCCCAACATGTTGATAGGGTTGTAGGGATTCACCCACAAGTGGAATGCTTCTAGTAGTTTTAGAATTACAAGAAAAAAAGGAAAGTTGATCAATGGCCATGATGCCCCCCTGATGAGGGAAAGAACTCATCCTAAAATACGTGGAGACCATATATTCCATGGCATAAATCCATGCTTGGCCGAGTAAAATCTTATAATCCAAAGTTCCATTTATGAATTCAACTTATACTAAGACATTTTTGCCAGCTAATTCTACTTGTAATGAATTCAAAATCCCGTAAGGTTTGAAACATCTTCCATCAAAAGCATTAAGAGTTGTGGGTGACTGATTAAGTTTTGGAGAACCAATATATTTCCAACATGAAAATAACATGATACAAGTCGAAGCACCTTTGTCCACAATCATCCGATGGATAGTTTTACTTCTAACAACAACTTGGATCATGAATGCCAATTGCGGCGGAAGTTTAGGAGTATGGCTCTCGTGATTAAAGATGATAAGATTCAAATATGAAGGATCTACTTCTCCAATTGTGGAAATTAAAGACCTCTTTTGGGCAGGACAATTCTGAAATACCTCGAGAATGTACATAGCAAAAGGATCTTGGGCTAAGTCTTCAACTATATTGTAATTTTGTGAAACTCTTGCATGAGTATTGAATGTTGATTTGTGAATAACGCCTTTAGGAGGTTTAATGGTTAATTCAGTCGACATTAAATTTGGAGAAGCATCTGAAGCGGATTGAGTGGAGCTGGAAGGTTGATCAGTAGCCTTACCAATCAAATTATTCAAGTTACCATAGTCTTTATTTCTTGTAGCCACCATGATATTGTATTTAATTTTGGTGGAAGTTAACATCATTACCTGACAAGGGGAAGTTTGATCGAGTGCAACCATATTCGTCTCCTGGTTGGGAAAGGGATTTTTGAATATGGAAAGTGTGTTAAATGACGATTTTAGGAATAGATTAACTTTTTCCTGATGTAGATAGTCCATATGAAAATGCTCCTCATTACAAATAGGGATAACGACGCTTTCATTTGTCATCGGGAGATTGATTATTTTGTTTTTCCTACGATGAATTGTCTTTGTTCTTCTTTCCTTTACATTTATTCTTACTTCCAGGTTTTTGAGACTTTCCTTTCATAGATTGAATGACATTGATATTGGAAGTAGTCACAGGAGTATCAAAGGATAGGTTTTGAGTAGTCACAACAGGAGATGAACCAAATAGTTTACTTACTATCTTTTCACTAGAAAATCTAATCACACCATCAGCGACATGTGATTCTTTAGTGGGATAAGGTGGAACAATATGTTGACGTCATGGAGCATTAGGTATCTTGTCATAGAGCATGACAGGTTGAGTATAAATCATATCAAGATATTGTTGGAAATACTAAGAGGATGGTGAATCAATATTTATGCTCAATTGTTACTTTTACCAGTTAGATCACTTATAATTAGAATACAAAAAGAACAATAAGAATAAATACTGTTATCAATCCCTTCTTTACAATAATGTGTAGGGCCCAACCCTAGATGAAGACACCAATCTTCAATCTCACAGGCTCCAACCTGTATTATGCCAAGCACCGACTTAGACTTCCCAAGGCTTCAACCTTGTCAACGTGAGGCACCAACCTCTAGAGCTCCAACCCTATCTTTGGTACAGGCTCCAACCTGGTATTTTTTAGGACTCCTATCCTCTAGGGCAACAAGCCTTGATGATTTCTCCAAGAATTCCTTCTATAACTTCTTTACTTAGTCTTAAATAACCCATTGTTCATCAATGATAACTTTACCAATCACTGAAAGAGTTTTCAAATCTCTTCATGATTCCAATATAACTTCCTTCAATGTCACTCCATGGAACCCTTCAACAATGCATCATGTTCTCCACTGCTACCTTCAATTTAGCTTCTAAAAGGACTCTTCAATAGGCCGTCAACAATGCATAAAGTTATCATAAAATAATTTAAGAATGCTCCAGCAATATGTTTTCAACTTATCTTCAGGAGTGCTTCAATCAGGGTTCTATGAGGGTCTACTTCTATAGTTCTTCCTTTACTGATCCCTGAGCTAGGATAACACCAAAACTTCTCTCAACCTGTCTCTTTTAAAAAATGACAAGTCAATTGTCAAAACCTCCTCTCCGGTAATTCTTAAATGATGCTTCAAGGATGTCTACATTTAAAACTTCTCTAAGTCTAATTTTTTAAGTCAAAATATGCTCTCCAAATTGAGTGTGTATTTGGCTTCCTCAATCAACTTCAACATAACTTCTTTAAAAGTATATTCAATAGTTGAATGTCATAAATTTCATAATCCATGGGTCTTCGTATTCTTCAAGCCATAGTTTTGAGAAGCTACGGGTCTATGATATGTCACAAGTCCAAAATTTATTTCTTAGGTTTGAAATTTATCTCAAAATTCTGAGTTTCTCACAAAATAAATTCTAGCCCGAAAAATTCCTCAAGTTGCCTCAAGAATACCTTAGTTGCAATCTTCCACAGGGACCAAGGTGCAGACCTGTAAGGGCTGAAATTACAAGTCTACAACTAGTTTCACAAGTCCTTCAAAATGTGCATTGTATCATAGATATATGCCATAGAGATCATGCCTCATTTCTACACTAAAATTTAGACCCTTCGCACTTGTATCACAGATATATACTTCAAAATTGATGCCTTGGATATTTGTACTGGACCCTAGATACTTCACACAAGATTTTGCCTCTTTTGTAGATGTAGAAGGAAATTATTTTGCTTTTGTCCTTATCATTGTCATCCAAAACAGAGATATATATGCATTGTTCCACAAACATATACTTCCTCAGATCCACATGATTTTGCAGAGATGAACTGCCTTAAGCTTCACACCTTTTATTTTTTAAGTAGCGAGTTATTTTTCCTCAAAAAGAATGAGTTTTCACAACCAGATCAGCGAGCTACTTGCCACAGAAAAATAGATCTGATTTTTTATTTTTAAACCAAAAGAGTCAGGGTTTGTACAAATACTAGATTGTGTGTATGAGCAGATGCGACTTTTTAGGAGAGTCGGGATAACCTATTTGGAAATCGACCTGTGTAATAATAAATGTTAAATTTTTTGTTTTAAATTTCTTTCATGAATCGATAAGGCTACTACAGGTTTTTCTATAGAATCCATGCAAAATACATGTACTTTTGAAGTTATTGGAAAATTTCTGTCAAAATATTTTCTTGGACCTGATATATAGTGTTGGTATTTAGCTATAAATTAGGAAACCTCAGGACCATTGGATCAGCTCCTCTTCTTGTACATGTTCCCAAATTTGCAACACCATTATTATACTTGTTTGCAGAAAAGTATACTTCTCATTTGCTAGAGCCTCCATATATCTACAGTCTAGAAATACATGTTATGGCATCATTTGTGAACTAGTGTTCCCATTGCACCAAAAGCTAAACTTTTTGTCTTAATCACCCTTAGGAGCATATAGAATATTGAAGGGCGTGGATTGGTTATATGTGCACTAAACCAAGGTTAACTACTTTGAGAATACCATCGAATGCCTGGATTAAGTTGGAAAGCATAGAATATTGTGTGGAAAGCAAAAAGCCACTTAGATGAGATTAATTTCAACTATGAAAGAAAAAAAGAGTCACGGAAAAGGATGAATTTTTTTTGTTGTGCAAATATACAGCAGTGTTGAAGGTAGTTATAGCATTGGGAATGATAACAGTGATACTCTAAGGAAATGCCATGTTTTATAGAAATTTTCAGATGTATTCCCGGAATAAATTCCTCGTTTTCCTCTTCATCAAGAAGTCAACTTTTCTACTGAATTATTTCTAAGGCTAGCTCCAACATCCAAATCTTCGCATAGAATGAGCACTCCAGAATTAGTTGAGTTAAAGTTGTAGCTCAAGTAGATGTTGGGAAAGAGATACATAAGGCCAAGTATGTATCCATGGGGAGCATTAGTTATGTTTGTAAAGAGAAAGGATTGCACACTCAGGTTGTGCACTGATTACATGCAATTGAATAAGGTGACCATCAAATAAAAATATCCCTTGCCACGAATTGATGATTTATTCAAACAGTTAAGAGAAGCAACATTATTCTCCAAGATTGATCTAAGATCAGGCTATCATCATGTGCATATAAAGTATGAGTACATCCATAAAAATACCTTCAGAACAAGGTATGGGCATTATGAATTTGTGGTAGTGCCCTTTGATCTTACCAATGCACCTGCAAATTTTATGTGCCTCATGAAAAACATGTTGAGCCCCTATTTGAATAACTTTGACATAGTGTTAATTGATGTTATTTTTTTCCATTCAAGAACCAAGGAGGAGCACGAAGAACACCTAGTCGTAATACTACATTTTCTAAGAGAGAATAAGCTTTATGCAAATCTTAGTGGGAACAATTTCTTTCTATCATAGATTCATTACTCGGGACACATTGTCTCAAGAGAGGGAGTAGCAATTGATCTTGAGAAGGTTAAGGCTATCATAGAATGGCCAACACCTAGAAATGTGGTTAAATTTAGGCTCTTCATGGGACTAAAAAGGTTATTACAGGATATTTATTAAGAATTTATCCAAGATTGGTTGTCAAAATACTACATTGCAGAAGAAAGGAAATATTTTGAATGGATAGTTGATTGTGTTGTAAGCTTCAATCAGCTAAAGTAGTTGTTAATTAATGCACCAGTACTAAGAATAGTAGATTTTGAAAATGATTTCATTATATGTATAGATGCATGCAAGGAGGGACTTGGTGGGGTCCTGATGTAGGAAGGCTGAGTGGTTTGTTATGAATCATGAAAGTTAAATGAGCATGAGAAGAATTATGTAACTCGTGACCTGGAATTGGCTACCATCATACATGCTCTAAATATGTGGAGACACTACTTCTTAGTAGAAAATTTATCCTAATGACTCATCATGGAGGGTTGAAATATTTGTTCAATCAGCGTAAATTAAATTCTCGACAAGATAGATGGTTGGCTATACTCAATGAGTTTGATTTCGAGATCAAATACATTAAGGGAAAGAAGAATAAATTAGTTGATGTACTCAATAGGAGGGTGCAATTAAACCATTCAACGTCCATAAGTTCCTATGGGACTAATATCGATGAAAAGTTTAAAAACATCGGGCAACAAGATGAAAAGTATCAGCAATTAAAAGAGAAAATATAGCAAGGCTCTCAAGGAAATGAAGGTAAGGACTATTTCCTTACAGAAAAAGGGCTAATTAAATTCAAAAGCATAATTCATGTGCCAAATAACAATGACTTGAAGAAACTCATACTAAAGGAGTTTCATGCTAAGTCGTATTTTGGCCACCCGGGTTACCAAACGACGCTGACAGCCATAAAGAAAATTTAGTTTTGCCCTGATTTAAAAAGGGAGGTGGAAAATTTCATCTCCAAGTGCATAGAGTGCCAATGAGTAAAGGCCGAATGTAAGCACCCAATTGGCTTATCGCAGCAAATTTTCGTCCTAGAATGGAAATGGGAAGTGATTTCAATGGACTTCATTACAGGGTTTCCAAGAGCTTCAAAACATCATGATGCAATCATGGTAGTGGTTGACAAGTTGAGAAAGGTGGCTAACTTCTTGGATGTTAAATCTAAAAATTCAGCTAGTCACGTGGCTCAAGTTTTCATAGAGGAGATTGTGAGACTGCATGGAGTTCCCAAGAAAATTATCTCAGATAGAGATGCTAAATTTACTTTAAAATTTTGGAGAAAATTATTTGTAGGTTTAGGAATAGAACTAGCATTTAGCACAACATATCATCCTAAAACTAATGAGAAAGCATAGAGAAACAATTGTTGGAAATACTGAGAGGGGGGTGAATCAATATTATTTTTACAATTGTTATCTTATACCAATTAAGATCACTTAGTAAAACAAGAACACAAAATACATAACAAAATAAAAAATTTATTAACAAGAATAATGAGGACTCCAATCCTCTTTTACAACAATAATTTGTACAAACACATTTATAATTCCTTTAGGGATTCAACCCTAGACAAAGGCTCTAATATTCAATTTCAACCACCCTCCAACCTATACTATACCAAGCTCCAACTTGGGCTACTTGAGGACTTAAATCCTATTAACAAATTTAGGCTTTGACCTAGTTTTCCTTAAAGCTCCAACCTTGTGTGAGGACTCCAATCCTCTAGGGCTCCAACCCTCTGCTTAAATTCTTCAAAATGATTTAAGAATTGCTTCAAGACTTCCAGTATCTTCTCCAACAAGTCCCGAAAATAATTCCAAGATTTGCTTCAACAACTGCTTCAACAATATCTAAAATATTTGATTATTACTTCAAAGGACCTTTAACATCCTCTCAAATTTTGCTCCAAATATGAAGGCCAACTCTTGCAAGGCTTCATGGCTCATAGAAAGTATCGCCAAGGCTCCTCATGACTTCAAAAAAAAATCAATGATTGCTACAAGAAAGTTGCTCTGGATATGTTCTCAACAAGCTTCAACATTGCTACAGAAGAATATTTTGCAATGTTGTCTCAATAAGACTTCAAGAATGCTTCAACAAAATTTTCTCCAAGGAATGTTTTCAACAGTCTTAAAAAAGAGTCTCAAATATGTTTCCAAGGCATAAATATGTTCCAGTTATTATCCTCAACTTCAACTCAAGAACGAATCCCAAAATCTATTATAGTCGTAATAAGATTCACTTAAAAAAAATATACTACAATCAATATTTTATACAACTCCAATGATTGCCTTGGAAAATAGCTTTAAGAAGGTTAGAAGATCGGCTTTCAAAAGGTCTTCAAGATGCTCCATACAAAAATTGAACAATTCTTAAAAAAATTCTCTTAATTGCAACAGCTCTTCAATGAATGTCCCAATAATTCAACGGGTCTTCAAAGAATGCTTTCAACAACTCTCAATACATATGCTTATAAACTATTCCAATTTTACTTCACAATATTACTACAGGATTTCCTTAAAATACTACTCCATGGATGAATAAAGACTACCCAAGCTAGGGTAATTTTAGGTCTGAACAATCACCAAATCACGGGTCTGAATGACTCAAGGCCAATGCTCTATTTTGTGATGTTACAGGGTTTATCCAAGCAAGTAAAATTGGGTCCAAGTTGCTACAGGTGGGTCCAAGATATGAAACAAATTATACAAGCCTAAAATCTAAAAAAAATAGATTTTTTGTTCGAAAACAATCATGAAAACCAAGAAATATTTTTCTCCAAAGCTTGCCCTTTAACTCCTTAACTTATTTGAGTTGTGAATCCTATCCTCAAATGTGATTATTCTTATCTTCTTGGTTGAGTTCAATGGTTGAAATGAATAAGTCACTTGTTTTTCCCTATATGAAGAGACACATTTATTGGTTTAAGGGGCTAACATGACCATTTGAGTCGACCCAACCAGGTTTATAAATTTTAATTAAAATTTGAAATGGCAATTGATCCTCCAAGTACTATATTTTCTTCTTATGTAGCAATACTTCTGCTAATAGTATCCTTTATCAAAATTTGATCATTCCAAGATAGCACTATTCAAAGGAATGTAAGAGATTGATATTGGTCATGTAACCACCCCTCCCACATTTACCCAATTTTACTGGCCTATCAGGGTAAACATGAGAGGAAGAGTTATTATGACATGACCTGACCTCCTGGGTACAGAAGATAAAATGACATCTCATAACATCTTGCAGGGGCTACAAGTCACTCATATGGCTGAGTAACCACCCTATGTGCCAAAAACCTAAGATGGACACCCTTTTCTCTAACCTATGTCCTCAACTGCACCCACAGCAAGGGATACATGTAATTAGGAGCCTCCAACAACATGCACAATCCTGCATCCATGTAGTTGTAACCCAAAATTTACAGTTAGTAGCATGCGCTCCTGAGATCTAAGCCTAGATTCCAGGTCAGCCTCCATACCACTGCCCATAACTTCCTATAACTTCTCAAAATCAATAATGACATGACAAAAATGTTAAACACACAAATTTCGAGGTAGAACTTGACCTAGACTATGTAGAACATGACAAGCATTTCTTCAAAAACATGGCAAACATGTAAGCTACAGTTCATGAATGCATACCTGATCATTAAAATTATGAGATTCATCTAAAAATCATCGAGAATGCCCTATTCCATCTCCATAGAGACGAAATAACACTTATTAGTCCAGACATTCATCACTCATCCATAGTTAAATAGTTTATGGCAAGAGCTATAAAATATGCACAACATATAACCAGGAAAAAATAAATAAATAAATAAAACATATAAACCATTGGTAACCCAACCATAATATCACCAACATACTGCTAATAAATATACATGAATCATAACAGAATAATAACTCTTATTAACATAGGAAAATACCAACCAAGTCAGGGACTTCCACGTACCACCCGACCATAGATTGGGTTGAACCAAATCTCTCTTTCATTTAAACACCCCTGCGTCATATTCCAAGCGTGAATGTGGGATCTCATGGAATAAACCAAACAAAACCAAACCAGGGCTTTTATAGGTAAAACCACTTCAAACCTCAATCATTGATTCCACCTCATGGTAGGACATCAATAACACCAACCATATTAGTCTCTACCCAAGTTTTCCAGGGCTCCAGGAACTAGTAACTCAACTCATAGCCTTCCAAGGTTCCAGAGAATTTGTCCAACATGGCTCCAGGACTAGTAACTCAACCCACCAAGGGCTCCAGATATTTGTCTAACCTAGGCTCCAGGACTAGTAACTCAACCCAAGTTGTTCCAGGGATTCCAGAGTGTTTGTTACAACCCAAAACTATAAGGAATTACAAGCACCAATAAAAAAAACAAACCAATGGGAAAACCCACAATACCATTGCTATCCAGGAAATGGAAAGACTAGGCAAAACCACTATCAATCCAAGCAATCCTTCATGCTAATGACAAATCATGACCAGATAATAACATGCATACCCCATGCATCCATAAATTAGAAAGGAAATCTCACATGCAACATGTTACTTGCAAATTAATTCAGTTGTATATGTTGATCCACATACTCCCTTGTGCTTTCCCGATTTCCTTTTCCTTCTTTCTCCAAATCCGATGAAAACTAGAGTGCTCGAAGCATGATCCAAGATTTCTTTGAGTGTGCAAGATTATGAGAAAACGATAATAGAGAGAGAACTCCAACCTAAAACTAAAAAAAAAAAGGTTTCACACACTAACCAAAAGTTTTGAACTGATCCTTAGAAGCATTTTTTTCATTGAGGCCTCTATTTTATTCATTTTCCTTCATTTTTCCTTCAATTTCCCTCGCATGCAAATATGAGATCTTTCACCTCCCTCTACTCCTATTTTCCTTTAATTTCATAAATAAAATGTCAATTATGCCTATTTGCCTTTGCCAATTTCCATAGCCATTAATTAATCACTAGTGATCCCCATCATTATGTTTTACCCAACATTCAGGTTGGAATATGTGTCCCATGACCTTGGTTATTATTTTTATTTACATAGGAAATCAACCAGGGGTTGTTACAAACCCCTCCCCCTTGGGGGAACACCATCGTCGGTGTTCAGTGACACTTATAAACCAACAAAACACACGTTTCCTATGGAGATTTATAACACATCTCATTACAGCATTTACATCATATCCATCTACTGAAAACATAACCAACATACCATGAACACCATACCGCTTATTGGAGCTTTATAACACATCTCAATGCGGTATTTACATACATATGCATATATATATATAGAAATAACTCAAAACACAACATCAAATCATATATAAGAATACATCCTCTCAACCACTGAATAGAGAAGGATACATATCCCACATTTGATCATACATCTCCCGTGTAGCCTCATCAGGCCTGAAGTGTTCCCACTGCACTTTAACTTGCTCAGTTGCTCGATTCTAGAGCATGAGTATATTTTGTTGCAAAACACACTGAGGTTCCAACTAGAATTCTCCTTTTGGATCCACCTGCAATACAAACCAATAAATCGCATGAACAACATATTTCACATACTTCTTAAGTAGTGACATATGGAAAAAATATTGGACTTTCACTATCGGAGGTTGTGCAATTCTGTAGGCCACTAGTCCAATCCTCACAAGGATCTCGAAAGGCCCACAATACGGAGGTGTCAACTTGCCACATGATCCAATCCTCAAGAAGCTCTTCTTGGGCTTGATGTGCAAGTACACATGTTCCCAAACTTAAAACACCTTAAATACCCTATGATAATTTTAATAAATATTATACTTTTCCTATGCTACCTTTAGATTCTTCTTGATAGCCTATATTTCTTGTTCCATATTTTCCAACATATCCAGTCTAATCAATATATTTTTCATTAGATCACTCCAACTTATGGGAGTATTACAACTGTGCACATAAAGTGCCTCAAACAAACTCTTCCTCAGTGACTCCTGATACCCATCATTGTATGCAAACTCCAGCAGTGGAAGATACTCTTCCCACTTCCACTATTGATGCATAACATACATTCTCAACATGTATTCAAGAATCTTGTTGACCCTCTTTGTTTTTCCATATGTCTACGAATTATAAGTTGTACTAAACACCAACTCTGTACCCAAACCTTCAAACAACTCTTTCCAAAACCTGGAAGTGAACTTTGCATCTCTGATTGACATAATCTTCCTAGGAATACTGTAGAGCCTCATGATTTCTTCATTTTGATACTCTATTTTACCTATCTTTCCTCTTTTTGACCATCATCATCAACTCAAATAAGCATCAAACTATAGGTTTGTGACATGGTAAGGTATTTAATTTCCTAATATTTCATATTCAATAATGTTCCTTATTATTAATTTAAAATTTGTATTAGCTCCGGAATTCACATGATTCGGAAGTTGATTTGCATTTCTATAGCCAACTCCATGGTTTGCCAAAATCTAAGGTGTCACATCCTCAAGTATTTCCTCCTATCCATACGATCCAGATCACGAAAGCGAGTCAACACGTTGTTGAATAGGCGAGCAAGAGTCCAAGACAATCATGCTTCACAATTTGCTTTGCTAAATAGCAAATCGTGAAGAAGTAATATTTTATTATTTGTTAGAATTTTGAATTACGATTTTTTTAGCCTAAGTAGGCATGAAAGCCTCGAACAGTTATGCATGGGCTTTTATAAATAATGTGCAAACAAAACTTGAACATGTGTAATATTTTATGCGATTGTGATATTTTCAAAACTTTGTTTTATTAATTTTTAATGAAGAAATACCTCAGAGATATGATGTGTAGCTGACTTTTCGTGTGAATTTTTGAAGACCACCTGTTTGTGGAGGGCCCCTGCAAACAGTGAAGGTTCTGCATTCTATATTTTTAATATGGTTAGTTTTCTATCTTTTCATTCTGTCATTTGCTATAGATGTCTCCAGAATTCCATTTTATCATTTGATGTAGTTATTTTTCATTAATTTCCTTTTGTTATTTGATGTAGATAGTTGTTTCCATAATTTTATCATTTGATGTAGTTACTTTCATTTTTTCATTTGATGTAGATTCATTAATCTTCCCTTTCGAATTGTCGAATTGCAGAGTAGTTCTTTTTCACATATTTCTTCATAGTTTCATTTCAAAAGCAATTGTGATTTATTTTAGAATAGTTTTACAAACTCATGAGTGATTTCCTTTCAGCATCTAAGTGAGTTCTTTTCAAAGCAATAGTGATTTATTCACAAGTTTATGAGTGATTCCTTTTCAAAAGTAGTAGTAATTTCTTTACAAGTTTTCATTTCCAGTAGATAAATAGACGTATGGTTTCCATTCCTACAATTTGATTTTGTCTTTATGCGGAGGTCTGTTAGAACAATACATTAACTATATTTTTAGAGACTAACAATATATTGGTTAAGCTTGATTTAGTTCTATTTTGCAGAGTAAAAATCATATTGATTTTAGGAACTGAAGTTGTGATTTGAAAGCATCAATTTCATTAGGAACATACGAATAAAAAGTATCCATAGAAGCAATTTCTTTTTTTTTAACTCAATCATCACATCAATAAACTGAATTAAAAGAGGCTTCTAGCATATATAGTGCACTTTCACTTCACAAGTTTACCAACTTCGGTTAATAATTTATGTAAGCAATTTAAGAAAATTAAATTGACTTAACATTTTGGTGTCGTTGTCAGGGAAGTGTAAATAGGAGCCTTTTTCTTTCTAAAAAAAACATAATAAAACAGAAAAATGATATGCATAGGGAAAGATATTCTAGAGGAATATTTGTAGCTAGAGGTAGAAGTTTAATTCCAGCAACACCACTCACCCCATCACGACTTCGTAGTGCCACACCATCCACCCAAACTTGCATACCATCCATTACATGCAGACATAGACTTCCTGAGGTACTGAGATCTAAAATCCAACCTAGAAATTCACCAACTTCATCAACCCAAGCAATTCTAGAAGATCAAGATCCTACGTCCCCAACAACAGGAGTAGTTTTCCTAACTTCAACTGGAGAACAACTTATATCCCAAGAATTAGAAGTCCCTAGTGAAGAAGAATAAGAATAAATCTATTTTAATATACCATTGATAGAGGAACTAGAAGAAATAGGAGAACAAACATGCCCAATTTTGGAACCTTACATTAGTTCTGAAGAATCTACAATGGTTGTGGAAGGAGAAGGAGAAGTACACAATGCAAATGATGAACATTTGAGAATTAGAGGAGGTGGATCTAGGATTGGAGGTGGAGGAAGAGAAAGAGGAAGAGGTGGAGGAAGAGAAGGAGAAGGAGACAGAGGAGAAACAGGTCTTGTTGGGTTTCCTATCTATGATGAAGATGCTGCAACAACAAAGAAAAATATCTCACCCTCTATCCTTCCTAACTTCCATGGATTAAGAAGTGGGGATCTTGAAACATTTCTTTTTGAGTTTGAAGTTTTACGTAGATCTTATGACTATTTTCTCGATTCTCAAAACTTGAAATTGTTTCCAACAACTCTTAAGGATGCAACATTAAAATGGTTCATGGGTTTGATAAAAAACTATATTAGAACATAGGAGGAAATGAAAAATGCATTATTATCAAAATACAAGGATTAATGCATGCCTCATAATCGTAAGGATGAATTTATTAAAATGATGCAAAGAGAAGATGAAAATATTAAGGATTTAATTGAAAGATTCAATTATAATCTTAAGAGGGCTAAAATGTAAAATTTGGATGAAGATACTTTGAAAGCTCTCTTATTAAAATCCATTAGAGATGAATGGATAGATATCCTTAACATGATGGGAAAAGGATATATTTCTCAATTATCATTACCAGAAATTTCTGAATTCTGCATATATATTTCAAGAGGTAATTCAAGTTGGAAAGAGTTCAAGAGGCCCTAGTATCTCTAGAATTAAGAAATTTGCAGCTGGAACAATAAGTAGGGCTGAAATAGGCAATTTGCTTGATGAATTTAAAACAGACATATTAGGAAGTCTTAGTGGACAAATAGACGCCTTAAAATTACAAAACAAACAAATATTTGAAAGTGATGCCTTATCTATTTTTTTTCCTAAGTGTAGAAAAAAACACACCTTGAGAGAATTCCATCTTGACTTGAAGAGTATAGAAACTTGTGTTATATGTGCAGAAAATCATGATACAAAAAAATGTCCTTCAATACCAGGTATTAAAGTTGTTTACCAAGAGGAAGTGATTCCAAATCAAATAGATCCTCTTATTTTTGTTGCTAGAAGACCATGGCAGGGAGCACAAACTCAAGGTTTTAACACTGAAATGTATACTCAACCCCCACAGAATAAATGTACTACACCAATGCCATGGAAACCATGGTCTCAATCTCAACCTGGGGCACAAGGATGGAAAAATCCTTATGGAAGATATTCTCAATATCCCCAATATCCACAACCTTATCCAAACTTTCCACCACAACATTTTCCTCAGTCTAGTCAACTGCCTCAACCTTAGACTCAAAATCAAAATCCACAGCTTTCATTACCATTTCCACAATGACCAAACCAATTGCCTGCTCAACCACTTCCAAACCCAAATAATTAAAATTCACAACCAGTTTACAATATGGAGGGACAAAATTTCCAGACTTACATGATGACTCCATGATCTTAACAACGTTCAACATAGATCTAGAGAGTATTAGAAAACAAGTCACCATATGTTGTTATTTAGGAAAAATCAAAGGATGATCATTATGAGGAAGGGACATCTCTTCATCAGAATGAAAATACTCAAACGAAAAATAATCACTCGGAGGAAACGAAAAATAATCACTCAGAGGAAGATACCCCTCTCCATCAGAAAGAAAATCTTCAAACACAAAACATTCCTACACATTTTGATGATACTCCAATAAAATCAACTCCTATTAATATAGAACAACCTTCGGTATATGTCTCAAAACCACCTTTCCCTGAAATATTAAAGATTGATAAAGGGGTAGAAAAAAAAATCATGTTGCCTGATTATGATATGTTAGATGAGCTAAAGAATTTTTTCATAAAAATTCCTTTGCTACAAGCTATCAAAGAAATTCCAATTTTTGCAAAAACAATTAGGGAGTTAAGTATTGAAAGACAAAGAAGAAAAAGAAAAAAGAAAAAAAAAAGTCAAAAGAATTCAGTTAGTTGGAAAATTTGTAGATATCATGATGGGAAAAACAACAATTCATAAATATTTGGATCCAGGAAGTCCATTGTGAAAACACACATCAATGGAATTGAAATACCAAACACACTAATCAATCTAGGAGGAGCTATAAAAATCATGAGTAAACAAAATATGGATCAACTAAAACTTCCTAATCTCCAATATACATCAACATTGTTACAATTAGCAGATAGATCTATAATTAAACCTAATGGTGTGTTAGAGGACATTTATGTATCCTTATATTCTTGGGAATATCCTGTTGATTTTATGGTCTTAACACCCAATAATAACTTAGGATGGCATCCATTAATCTTAGGAAGGCATTGGTTAGCCACAGTCGATATTTTTATCAATTGTAGATCTAGTGATATGTTTATCTTTAATAGTAGCTCAAAAAATAATTCACATTATATCCACCAGTAAAAAACAATGGTAGAGGTAGAAATTGAAGAATGGATGGATGATGATAATGATATACAACCTATTTTTACTATCTCACAAGTGAAGAAGATCAAATCTTGATTTCAATAGAAAATAATGAATCCTATTCATATTGTGAGAGTAGTCAAAATTTTCAAGAACAATGCAATATTGAATGTTATCATCCTGAAATATGTCTTTAAATTCTATGGAAGAATTTGAAATTCTTTAATATAATTTTTTCCACGAAAAAATTTAAATGTAAACAAAAATCTCAAAGAATTTCAAAGGAGGAAATTGTTAGGTCCCTATATCACTAGTATAGCCCCTTATTATTGTTAGTGTAAACCCCTTATTGTTATTGTTGTACCCTTGTAACCCCCCTTTTGTTATTATTGTGCCCTTAAATTATTATTGTTAGGTCGGCTAGGATTACATTGTGGCCCACTAGGATTACATTATGGCCCCATGGACTCCTATATATAGAAAGAAGGTTTTGTGAATTATATCATCCAAGAATTGTTCATTTATGTAATGTATTGGAGGTTGCCCCCTCGAAGTGGCTTATTTCTAAGGCATGGATATCTCTTTTCTTCTGAAATAAGGGGTTTACACTAACAATAATAAGGGGCTATACTAGTGATATAGGGACCTAACAGAAATTAATAGAAACATTACAAAAACACTCTTTTGCATATGCATGGGAATATATTGATATGAAAGGAATTAATCCTAAAACTTGCATGCATCACATATATATTGAAGAGAATTCCAGACCAATCCTACAACCTCAATGAAGAATGAATCCAAACTTGAGGGGAATTGTTAAAGAGGAACTACATAAACTATTGAATGTGAGTTTGATTTATCCAATATCAGACAGTCAATGGGTTTCACCTTTAGTAATTGTTCCTAAAAAGAAGGGAAAATGGAAAGTATGCATTGATTATAAGGAACTGAATAAGGCCACTTTGAAAGATCATTTTCCACTTCCTTTCATAGATCAGGATTTAGACACACTAGCAGGGAAGAAATATTTCTCATTCTTGGATGGTTTTTATGGGTATAACCAAATTCAGGTAGCACCAGAAGATCAAGACAAAACCACATTTACCTGTCCATGGGGAACTTTTGCTTACCAGGTTTTTCCTTTTGGATTATGTAATGCACCAAAAACATTCCAAAAAGCAGTATTAGGTATTTTTGTTGAGATTGCAACAAGATGATGAGCTTAGTGAAAAGATTTGCCCTCACTAAGTGGGTCCGCATGCTATTTTTGGCGCAAAGTCTATTTTTAAACTATGTCTATTTTTAGACATATGGATCATGTTCTATGAGTTGCAGGATGTTATTTTTGGATGGTTGGTCAAGTCGGAAAAAATAGATGGAATTCTATTTTTAGACATACTGGGCGGAATCTATTTTTAGATTACCAGTCTAAAAATAGATATGTCGAATATTATTAGCTCTTAATAATATTTGGACTATAAACATTATCTTATTCTCTTGGAGCACTTCAGTTAAGTGCACATATGTGGCACAGGAGTTGATAGAAGGAATTATGCTATTCCTAGGGGTTAAGTGGAGCTATTGCATGGAGACTTCAGTTAGAACTCATGTGAGAGAGTTTGGTGGAGTTGATTGAGGATTTAATGGAGTTGTGTTCAGTTTAACTAATCTAAACATAGTTGAACTAGTTCTATTTAGTCTAACTGATTAATACACTAGTGAAGAGTGGTGTGAATTAATTATTAATTAATTCACTAATTATAAACTCATTAATCAACTAAAGAATACATCAGTTAACTTCAGTGCATGGACAGTTTCAGTGGAGACCAGTGCAAAGATAGGTGAAAGAGCAGGTTAACTATCAGTTGTGACTATATTGTTGCATATTTGCAACTACCAGTGATTGGAGGAGCCCATGAGGATTGCGCAGTACAAGCCAGGTGGTTTATGTTATTTAATGAGCCATCCTATAGCATTGATTACGCAATAGAGGCTGGCTATCAGGTGGCAGAGATTGGAGCATGTGTTTTGCTAGATTTGAGCTTGTTTAGTGTGTAGTGATTGGAGATTGTACTGAGAGCTTGTGAGGAGATTTGTGCAATGATTGTTACATGATCTCTATGACATATAATATACAGATAGTTGGGGGTTTTAAACTTTAAGCTTTCCCATGAAATACTGTGTTCATATGTGTGATTGTTTATGGTTTTAATGTGCGCATGCGATTGTTTTTATTTCCGCAATTAATGATCAATGGTAGAAGAGATTATGTATTGTGCATGAAGATAAAATAGTGTGTGATCAGGAGAATCTCGGTGAATAATATATCATTTATTCAAATTTCTACAATTTTCTCTGATCTAATTCATGATTATGTGGAAGTGTATATGGATGATTTTACAATTTATGGAAATTATTTTGAAGAAGCTCTTAAAAATTTGGAAAAAGTTCTCATAAGATGTAAGGAAGAAAATATCTCACTAAGTCAAGAAAAATGTTTTATGATGTTTATTGAGGGGATTGTTCTAGGATGCCATATTTCAGGAAATGGAATTAAGGTGGACTAATCTCAGGTAGAATTTATTTCTAAATTATTAGTTCCAAGTTGTCAAGGAGATGTTAGGATTTTTCTTGGTTTTACTGGATACTATAGAATATTTAAAGAAAAAATTACAAAAATTTCATCTCCACTCTTCAAATTGCTTACAAAAGATTGTGAATTTAGTTGGAATCATGATTGCCAAAAAACCTTATAAACTTTGAAAGAGAAGATTTCTTAAGAACCCATTTTGAGAGGACCAAATTGGACATTACCTATTCATATTACAACGGATGCTTCAGATACAACCTTGGGAGTTGTATTAGGACAAAAAGACTCGACTCCTTATGCCAATTATTATACAAGTAAAAATTTGACTCCTACAGAGTTAACTGAAAAGGAGTTTTTAGTTTGTTAAACCCACTCACATAAATATAATGGACAGAAGATAAGAATAGGAAAGATAAGCATGAGTTACCATATCATTCATACTTATATACATTTATAGTACATTAGGTGTGACTCTTGGATTCCACATTCCAAGGTATATTAGACTCCCTATTCACTGTTCACCTTCCACACTAACCATAGGAGGATTAGGTGTCCAACATTCCCCCCTTTAATTCGAAGGGGTATGTGTGAGTCCAAGAAGAGAGTTTTAATACAAAATGGCAGCACTAGGTTGAATGTTCTCTCTGAAATGTTGGCATAAGGAGGTGGTTTAAGGATGACCACCAACACTGGAACGCTTAGTGCATTTTTCGGAACTCTTCCAAATCTGGCAAGGAGCTGAGATATTCTGCTAGAGGAAGTTCTCCTAATGTTTTGAAGAGGGAGACCTTCAACTTGGAAGAAGGGAGGTCTATAACCTATGATGGTTTAAGGAGCACCATCAACCCTGGAATGCTTGATGCATTTCTAGGAACTCCTCCAAAACTGGGAAGAAGCTAAAGTATTATGTTGGAGGAAGTGTCCCCAATTCTTTGAAGAGGAAGAAACTCAACCTCACATAGATGGTTTAAGGTTGACCACCAACCAAAGGCATGCTCATGGGCATCTTTGTCTCTGGCTACAACTTTGAATCAAGAATGGCAGGTTGTGGCTCAGGCTCGCTTGAACTGATGTGTCTCTGGCTACAACTCTGAATCTGGAATTCCAGGTTATGGCTCAGCCTCACTTGATGTTGCTTTGAAGCTTGTAAATGACCTTCATTTCCCCCCTGTTAGATGCAAGGTGAGATTGTGGCGAGAACTTGACTGCAAGACTATTCAATACTCTAGAACAAGTTCAGACATATGACTTAAACATCTTCTTGGTTATTGATGCCCATTGCCAAGAAGCGATCCATCCAAGATGAATCTTTGTTCTTACAGGAGCCTTGTTTTTTAAGCATCTTTGTGAAGAGTGAGTGTGTTGACCATAGTGCTTGCATGGGTGAAGATCAAAACAATGAGCTTTCATATGGCCAACTTGGTCACAGTGTTTTCATTTCACAATCTGTTGTGGAAGAGGAGGAGAATCTGAAACATCTGAAGGTATGCTATCATGAAGAAATCCAGCACTCTGAAATTGGATGGGCTTGGAATAGTTTGGAATATGAAATGAAACATCCTTGTCATATCCGAGACCGGTTATGTGCTTGTTGTGTACAAGCTCTTGCAAATGTATAATGATGGGATTAGGAGGTGGAACTTGAGCTTCTACATCTGTACACAAATTTCCTCTTGAACTGGGCATTGAACGTGAATCAACCTCAACTTTATATTCTTGCTGCTAGTGGGAGTCTGTCTCAATGTTCTGAACAAAAACATGTTTAGAATGATGACTCTGATTTTGTAATTATGCTTTCTGAAGTTGAGATTCAAGCTACAAAAAATAAATCTTTTCTTGTGCATCTTGTAGACAAATTCTAATGTAAAAAAGAGAGGTTTTATTGATTTTTATTATATCATGAACAGAATAATGTATCAGAGTTTTCATGAACTCTAATACTTCATCAACTTTGGCCATTTTCCAATAGTTTAAATTCCTATATCTGAATGTTCTCCCAAAATCAAATAAAAGAGTACTCCCTTTGCTAAAGGAAGATATATCTTAATGTTACACTGGGGCCAAGAGTGTCAACAGAACTTACAGAAGGGATATTATCAACACCAAATGTAAGTGTAATGCAGAACCTGGATATCAAGAATAGCAACAAAACCTGTATATCAAGAATAAAAAAAGGTGCTATCCTTTTCAAAATAATACAAGGTCCATCTCACAATGAATTTTTTTTAGTTGTTCATCGATTGTTGATATATTAATAGCAAGAAAAACGTCTATCCATAATAGATGAAATTATCTTGCACTGCACTTCTCGCAATAGGGCATGTGGTCGCAATCAATCACTATTAGAAAAGAGCTCTTGAAAAGAAAAAAGGTTGGCCAAAGATTAACCAAAGGTCCCTTTTGACACCGAACGTGGAAGGTATAG